>CM075864.1:10360251-10706103 GCA_038021265.1 Cyprinella venusta
AGCCTCACTTACATTAGAAAAAGGTCTATGGGTGAGGAATATTCTACCTCTCAAAGACAGAGATTTCTGTTAACAGTTATATACAGTATATATATATATATATATATATGATCTAATCAAGGATTTGAGACCCAATAGGGAAGGCCTAAAAACGGATGATGAGGTTGTGTTGTTTCTGCTCCATACTTGAGTAACATTGGTTTTGGGGCTGCCCGCTCACGCAATTGACCCAATTCTCACGCTCTCCCTATCCCATTCAGTTACAATGCAAAAGGGAAGAGGAGGGGGGATTATGTTGGTTTGTGACATCACAACATTTACTGAGAAAGCCCTCATTTCCATGCATGCAGCTCTGCAGTACAGAATAGCAGTAACCAGATCAGTGGGCGAGGCCATAAACAGAGGGGCGTTTTCAACCATGTTACCTGATTTGCTCACTCACAGTGAGGGTAGGGTTTAGGGGTGGGGTCTGGTGAAGGGCATCCTTTCACGGAATGATTTATAAACACCAACCAGTTTGAAAACACCCGCAAATTTAGAAATGTCCACATTTGTTTCTCAATATATATATATATATATATATATATATATATATATATATATATATATATATATATATATATATATTTTTTTTTTTTTTGTGAATATTTTGAATAAAAAATGAAAAACTAAATAAACATGATATACATCTCTGTCATGTGGCTGTGCATGAGGCGTCGCCAAGGAAATAGATCTTATAATTCTAAAATATGTTCTAAAATAAAGGTCGCCTTGGAACCTTTGGAATTATCCCAATGGAATTATCTTTGGTCAGCCCCTCCCCCAAAACGGACATTGTCCAATCACACATATCAACCTCTTCCCGTCATGGCAATCTGTCGCACTGGTCGTGTTTGACCATAGGCATCTATGGTGTTTGACCATTTGACGGGCGTAGAAACAAAATTTGGGGGGCGTGGCTTTTGAGAACGGTCAATTCACTGTTAATATTCCATAGTAAAAAAAAAAAGATTGGTAATTTTATTCCATGGTGACTTTAAGAGAGGAGAGCACCCATCCAAACAAATCGTCGAATTAAAAAAAAAAAAATAATAATATAAAATCAATTGCACATAATTGAAGGCACTTCATGAAATCCAACTGTATTTTATAGGCTGTTACTCAAACTGAACTGGTTTACTATGGTGTCTGACTGACAGCTGGAGAAGGTTTATAAATGCGACTGAAGCGCCGTTAGAGTCAGCGCTCAGTCTCGAGTTAGCTATACGCGAATATCAATTCAGGAATTGCGCATTTGTCTCAAGTTAGTAAACCCAGCGAAATTTGTGCCTGTGTCACGCCCACCTTCCCGATAACACTGGAGCTGGCAAATCGATCTGCAGCGTTCAAGGGAGGCCTCGCATGGGCGTCGTACACCGTGATCGCGCCGCGCGCTCAGTGATGATGCAGGATATCTGTCGCCGGCTCAAGCTGAATCTGATCCCGTCGTACGTTCAATTTGATGTTTGACCACTTTGCATTTTGCCTCGGAGGAGAAAGAGATGGGATCAGGTGCTGTGGATTCTTCACAGTGGCTGTCAGTGAAGGAAGAGACTATTTTCCTTCACGATGGACTAATTCGGGTCACGGACCTGGCAGAGCTGCCCAGTGAAATCGGAGTGTCTGAACAAGGGGAATCCGAGCAGGAGGTGTGCATTTATCATATTTGTTTATTTATTTCAGAGGAACCTCAATATTGTGAGATGTGAACTTGATTAGCTTAACACTAAAGTTAACTAACTCGGCTGGGTAATGTTCGGCCAAAACAGGCTTGTCAGGTAGCAGCATGCTAATAATAAGAGGTTGTTGTTGTTTTTCTTCAAGTAAATGAAGCACGCAATTGTTTTAACACGTGTTCAATTATTTATCGTGTCATTCTGTTGATGTTAGTTCGTGTAAACATGCGCGGACTGTTGTCAAGCCCGTTGAGTGAAGTGCCATATATTATTGTTAAACATAGATGTTAGCGTCTAAACGGTTTACATTGACGTTAATGAAGCTTATTAACCCTGCCTTGAGGTTGTTATTTGACATTTCTATGCCGTATATAATGACAGTTACATAGTTCTTGCTTGTCTCTGATGTTTGACGCGTTAGCATAGCTTCGACAGGCTAGTAGGAGGAGTTGAATCTCTCACTGGCGTGTGGCAGGCAGCTATTGACCTGTCCGTTGGATTCATGTTACAATCGGTTACAATTCTAACACAGGACGTCAAAAATACTTGTTAAATACAACCCATAGTTATAATAGTAACATCTACCTCTACGATAGGGGGTTCCCTCAAACATGTAAATAATGTTGCTCACTGTTATAGTAACACTAATGTCCTAACAACCAATGTCATTTCATAAGTTATTTATTAAAATAAACATAAAAATAGCAATAGTCGTGTTAAATTGCGATTATTGTGTCGTATAGTCATGGCTAAAGGGCGTGTGCAATTCGCATACTATCCACCCTTAGTAGTATCCCAGATTAGTGTGTCCCAAATAGTTGTCTGAAACGAAGGATGACAGAGTGGTTTGCTTATTGTGGATTTGTGTGGGCAAAGATTATTATATTAAAGGAAACCTCTGCGTCTGTATCATGTTTTGTGTATCATATATCAGAGGTGCAATTGTAATTTGAGTCACTAGTGTCTGCACTATACCCTATGCACTTACACTCTGCACTTACACTATGCACTGTACCGCAGGGGTTTTAAATCTTTTAGATGACTCGGACCCTCAAATGTGGTCATCCTCATGTAAGGAACTCATAGTAATAATTTAGAAGGCAGCTATACAGTTTACCGGAAAAAGACCCAATTTATACTTTGAAAAATTAAAATTGTAAAAATAAGTTTAAAATATAATTCAAAAAGTTACATTATTACGTTTCTCTGTATTGTTAATGGATTGTTCACTAATTTATTAACCTTTTTATTGTATTGAAATTTTTATATATTTATCTTAATTGTATTAGTTTATTTATACATTTTTACACAAATTTTCTGAACTCGGAAAAAAATGGTTGTAAAAATAAGTTACAGAATTTGACATCATTGCAGTTTTATTCTGATTTATAACGACTGGTCTTTAAAGGGTTAGTTCTCTCAAAAATGAAATTGGTGTCATTAATTACTCACCCTCATGTCGTTCCAAACCCGTAAGACCTTCGTTCATCTTCAGAACACAAATGAATTTTTGATCATTATTATGTTCTCATTATAATTGTATGTAACCAATATGACAGACTTTACATGTTGCACTTAATTATATTTTCCTTTTTTGAAGAAATTGCTATCATATTTCAAACATAACCATCATGACAAACAGGGCACATCTGAAGTGTCTCAGCTAAATGAAATAATCCATTATTTATTGGCTTTAATATAACAGTCAGATTTTCTTCTCGGTCTGGTAACAATAATATTAAAATTTAAATTATATCAGCCGATACCGATATGGTGGCCGATAATGTATATTTTGGGCATCCCTAGTTAAAATAGTCTATGCAACTACAGTAGTTTACATAGGGACGAAATGTCTCTCTTTCGTGTCAGTTGTCTTTGATTTGGCGGCTATTACCAACGTAGAATAGAACGCAAACTGAGATACATAGGGTCTGTCCCAATACCACACTTGCGGTCATTGCACTTGACAACTCGTCTAATAATAACGTATTTGCTGTATTTTGGGCCAAGTCGTCCTTTTGATTGCCTAATGGAACACATGAAGGGATTGTTCACAGAACACGTTTTTTTCATTCCACTGCGCTACTTTTGTAAACGTGCTTTTTGTTGGGTATGTTTGACCATTGTGTCTTGCATCCTTTGCAGCGTTTCTAAAAATGCGTCTCTCAAGTTAAAAGACGTTTAACTTAGACCGTAGACCGATCACTTTTTTTTTTCGTTCTGCTAACCTGCGTCATTACGTTTTTAACAGCAAAAAGCATTCTTTGTGAAATGGACCTTATACTGTTGTAAATGAAAGTAAAGTAGAGGATTGATTTTCACAATTTAATTGATTTTTAATACTTTGCACTTTACAATAATAAAAGTAGATTGCTGTTCAGTAGTCCCCATGTAACAGACCAGACAGTGCTTCTAAGTAAGGGATATATACCAATAAACCCACATCTGAATTCAAAATAATGAAAAATATATAATTTGTTTAAAATATATTTATGGTATCACAATGTGAAACAATCTTTGTCTTTCTGCTTACTATTTATAGATGATAATTTAGACCTATATGACGTATAGATCAGTGTTTCTGCAATGGGTCAGATGCCCTTCCACCATTACAACTCGGCAACTTATGTATAAACATTTGTAATTTAGAAGGGATTTGCTTTTTGTGGCACTGAATAGCAAGACTACAAAGCACTCCAATACAGGCCATGCCATGCCCTTCTGAGAAACATCTCCAGAATTCCTTTAGATCCATCTGCTTGTTTCTCTTGTTTGTTGCCATCTTGCTGTTTCAGTGTTTGCCATACAATTGCCATTGTGCTCTTCCAATCTGTTGTATGCCTTTATTTTGATCACATCCAGCTTCCTTAATGCCAATTTCAAACATTTTCAAAATGTCTGTCTTTTAGTTAATTCTACAAGTGAAATTCTACAGTTAGGACTACACACAGGTAGCTATAGTGAATCTAACCAGCATACGGCCAAATGTTTGTGGCATTGATGAGTTTGAAGTGATATCATTTGCAATTTCCCTATATGCAGCATTAACTTTTTCAGGATGTCAGAACACACAAAGAAAATGTGTTACTGAAATGTCTTCAAAATGTATCAATTGTTTTTAAAGGGCACATAACACACACAGTTTCTGCCAATCTCAGGTTAGTCTTGAGTACCCAGGGCTCTAGAGTGCGACCATTTTGGTCGCACATGCGACCAAAATTTGTAAGGGTGCGACTAAAATTTTTCCTAGGTCGCACCAGTGCACCTAACGTTCTCTTATGATCGCATCCGCTCAATTTCCAAAAGCGAGTCTTTTGTTCTCTTTGCTCGCAAGTTTGGATCATATCGTGGTCAAACCAATCAGAGATAGAGATTGGGCTGGTCTTTGCCTCTGATTGGCTGTGGTTCAGCTATTCCTGTAGGACTAAAATGTTCCGTGCTGTGTGATACGAAATAAATTGCGACCTGAACGTGAACACCAGAGAATCAGTTACGGCAATCAGCAGCAGAAGAAACAGACGACGAAGAAGCTTTTAAAAATGTAGGCTACTTTTTATGGCTAGGTAAAAATATCCTCATATTCAAAAACTAATTCTCCTTTTACGAACCCGTTGGGCTATGCTGTGTTCAGTTGATGAATGAATGGAAGATTGTAGCACGCAATGCACATCCCATCCAATACATCGCAATAATCTTTGTGCTTTGTTACTATAGAAACAAAGTTTCAGATTTCAAATTAGGTCAGTTTTCTTACGAAATTCAAAAACATAAATAGTGTATTGACGCTGTGGCGTGAGATCGCTCTGGCTCAGCTCAAGTGAAGCAGCAGCCTTAATAATACCAGTTACAGCACGAAATAAACATGAACGAGCATGAAAACATAGAGTACAACTTATCGAAATCCGTATCTTTCACATGTAATTGCTCAATCAGTGTTTCAACCGTGGAAAGACGTCAGTAAAACGGTTGTAAACAATGTAATTTAACGTCACATTCACCTCAGAAAAAAACATATCCAGCGACCATAAACTTGTTAGCTAGCTAGAAAAATTAACTCTAGAGGTGCATTTTTAATGTTTTTCAATATTTAATCCATGTTGTTTTAATCCATGTTGTTTATATTTCATATAACATTATTATTATAAAATAAATAAAAGTTTAATTTAAGTGTTTGTGTACAAATCAGGTCATTTTTACCTTCAATATTATAGAAGGGTAATGAAACAATGGACTACAACTGACTCCCAGTTTACAGCATTAGTTGAGATTTGTTTTCCTTGAGAATTGTGAAATTAGTGTCAATACCCTGCCCTTACTTGAACAATGTAAAAACAGCACTTTAATTTTTATAAGATTTATATTTTTATATACAGTATAACTGTGCTTAAAAAACAACAACGAAAAAACTACATCTTATTTTTGTTTAAAAGCATTTACATATATGAATATATGGTGTGTGATAAAAAGGTGACCTTGAAATTGTGGCGTTAAAGGCGACGCGAGATGAGGAAAAATCTGAGTGCACCTAAATTTTGTGCTGGTGCACCTAAATAAAAAAGTTAGGCGCAGAGCAACCAAGGCAAAAAGTTAGTCTGGAGCCCTGGTACCTATAGAGTAGTACTGCATCTTTTAAATCTCCAAAGACTTTTTAGTTTTATCAGATTTTTAAAAGACAAATATGCTGTACCCATTCTTTTCAAAAAACAGCCAAGCTCCTGGAGGCGTGCTGTGGGCGGAGCTAAAGAGTCACGCACAATACATCATCGCATTATCCCTGGATGATTCACTATACGTCCGTGTTATTTACATTATATGCACTTACACGCTGAATGCCAACAAAACACAGACATTTGATGTTACTTACCGCCTGCAATTCCGACTCATGACCAGGATGTTTTATCTCTGGGACCGCTTCATCTTTCAGTTACAAATGATCTGCAGATCATGTCGAACTGGGCCTTATTTATTAAACATTTGTCACCGAAATGCCTGGAACAAACAAACACACTTGCCCAACTCCATTGCTGCCCCAGAAAAACAAACTGTTCCCCAATGGTGGGTTCTTTGGGAAGCTGAACAAGGCTATCTTTCCCTCACAACTAAAAACACACTTTGGTGACATTGATCTTGTGGTCTAAAGACAAAATGGCATGGCTGCCGACGATCTCCGTAACCTGAAATTCCGTTACACGTTGATGGGTGTTGCTCTTGCTCTGGTTGATGTGTGCACATACTCTTCCAGGAGAAGTGCCCAACCATACATAATTCTGCCCTTTATGACTTCAAAAACTTTCAGAAACTTATACTAATCCTGAAGGAGTGTATTTGGCATACTCCATCATACGTCCAACAAATTGATAAAAACTTTGGCCATGTTTAGCATAAGAATCCAACTCTTTAACAGTGTAAATAAGTCAGAATGCATGAAATAGTATTAGACATCCCCTTTAATAAATTGGGAAAAGTATAAATCGTGATCGCTATTAATTATGCAGCTCAGTGTTATGGTGCACAGCACTGAAAGTAGTGAGTCAGATGTTTATCCAGTAACAGCATAGACATCTGACTCATTACTTTCAGTGATGTCCATCTTGAAATGAAGAAGATGTTGTGTACTAAAGGTTCTTGAAACTTAAACCAGTGTCTTTACTAAATGATTGGAACCACCAAGCGTCACATTTTACTACTTATACCTGTTAAACACACTGAGTAAATTTAGTTTAGATTATAGTGTAATATCTGGATTAATTATGCATTTTATATTCAATATTAGGGCTGGGTAATAAATATCGATTTCTCGATATTAATCGATTCTCATTTTTATGAACCGATATCGATTCTTAAATCTCAAGAATCGATTAGTCGCCCTGTTTCATTTGAATGAATGGATCATTGTATCGCGGCTGCGCGTATCCAAAAAAGCGTAATTATCTTTGTCCTTTGTTACTATTGATATGAAACAAAGTCTCAATTTTCAAATTACGTCCATTTCCTTTAGAAATTCAAAAACATAAATAGCGTTTTGGCGCTGTGGCGTGAGATCGCTCTGGCGCAGCCATAGACAGGGCGCAGCTCTAGAAAAGCAGCGGCGCTGATCTCTCTTCCGGGTTAATAATACCAGCCACAGCGCCAAATAAACATGCATGAGCATCTGAAAGTGTGTTAAAATATGGAGTACAACTTATCCAAATCCGTATCATGTCACATTGATTCGCTCAATCAGCGTTTCAACCGTGGAAATACGTCAGTTAAACAGCTTGTAATCAATGTCATGTATCGTCATATTTACCTCAGAAAACCCACATAAACTCATTAGTCAGCTAGAAAAAAATAACTCCAGAGAGGAGCATTTTGCTAAATATATATACACCATATATTACATATGCATTATAATCTTAATGTTCTTCAATATTTAATGCATATTTGAATAAATATGGCAAGTTTTTAGGACAGCCACCATTTAAATGTTTATATTTCATATAATCTTCTTATTATAAAAATAAATAAAAGTGTAATTTAATTGTTTGTATAGCTACAAAACAGTTCATTATTACCTTCATATTAGGCTAATGAAGCCTAGTAGGCTACAACTAGACTCCCATAGTTTACAGCATTAGTTAAGAGATTTGATTCCCTTGAGAAAAATGGCCATTTATTGTAAATATCCAAAATAATCGATATTGAATCGAATCGAAATCGAATCGAATTGCAAGCTTGTGAATAGAAATCGAATCGAATTGTGAAATTTGTCTCAATACCCAGCCCTATTCAATATAGTAGCCAGAAAGATTTTCAGTATGCCGTGGAAGGCTATCTACAACCTAAAAATGAGCAAACTGTCTTATGGGGATGCTTCAGGATATAGATTTTAAATGGGCTTAGTTTTTCACATAAAAATGAAAAATCATTTCCTCACCCTCATTTTGTTCCAAACTTGCATGAATTGCATTCTTATGCTGAACACAAACGAAGAATAAATGGGGCCGAACTGTTTGGTAAACCATTTTCTTCAAAATATCTTCTTTTATGCTCAGCAGAAGTAGTAAATGCATACAGGTTTGGAACAATGACAGAATTTATGGGTGAACTAACCCTTTTAAGTTTTTCCCAAAACAAGTTCACAAAAAAAAGTTACAGTAGCCCCTTTTCCACCAAAGCATTTTGAGAGCCGGTTCGGAGCCGGTGCCTGCGCGCGAACCAGTTTTTTGTGTTTCGACAGCCAAAGAACCGGTTCGCGGCCACGAGAACTGGTTCCAAAGCGGCACCAACTCTTTGCTGGACTAGAACCGTTCTTTTAGCACGTCATGTTTACGGGGCGGGTTTAGATGCGTTCTTCTCGGTTCTTTTAAACATATTTTCTGACCATCGCAAAGCCAGGAGAAACTGCAGAAACACGCAAGCGTTTTATTTATTTATTTATTTATTGAAACATAAGCAAAGAAGAAAACAGTCACGATATAGAACAAATAAATGGAAAGAAAAAAAGACACAAGACAGGGGTACATAACTTATCAGAAAAGATTACATGTCAAACGAAAAGATTAAAAGACTTACATATTTCAATTGTTTTTAAAGTTTTCTCGGTACACGAGTTAGAGATAATCCCAAAGCAATGTACTTGCAAGCGACGTACACAGTGACGTAACGACGTCGTTCCCTGGGCGCTCTAGTCAGTGGAAAAGCAAACAGGTTCTGAACGGGTTCGCAAGTTGAACCAGCTCCGAACCAACTTTGAACCAGCACCAGTTCTGAACCAGTTCTTTTTTCGGTGGAAAAGGGGTAAGTATTCGGGTTCCATTGTGTACCTGGGGTCCAATTAGACAGCAGCGAAGCAAGTAACTCATTTTCATTTATCTTTGGCCAAAATAAGCTTCAACAACTTACATCAAATTCTTTGTTCTTGCAGATCTTGACGTTCGAGACGAAGAACCCAGTGGAGCTGGCCGAGCGCCTGCGAGCAGTCTGTGGAAACCAGAGCAACGCTTACGCAAGACTTTTGGAGTACCGTCTCAATGCGCTGCGCGGCCTGTGGGGAGCACAGCGACAGCTGGCCCTGGAGGAGCAGCAGGAGCATGAAGGAGTCCTCCCGGGGACCGGCGGAGGGGCCGACGAGGAGGCGCTGGCGCTGCTTAAGCGACAGGGCTTCTTGCAATCTCAACATCACCACCATCCTCACCACCCTCCGATGCCCACCGGCTCTGATCAGGCACCGTTTACCTCACGGGTCGGCCTCCTGTTGGTCTTTCCGCTACTGCAGTCACAAACGCGGCACGACCCTGCACTCTGTGGTGTCACCGCCGAAGTCTTGCTCGCTTGTCTGCGTGACTGCCAGCCGCTGAGCCTAGGCAAGGAGCCTGCGGACTGCCTAAATGGCCTGGAGAGGTTGCTTTGCTCCTGGCTGGAGGAGAGGAATGAGCCGGAAGGTCTGGCACAGGCGAGGCTGCTACTTACCCAACAGCAGAGACAGAACGCAGCTGCTGCACTCGTGGCTCTATCGTGTGCAAGGTGAGCGCAGCACAATGGCTGTTACTTTTTTAAACTTTATTGTAGTTTGATAAGGTAAATGTAATTGACGAAGAGTCTTTGCTGGAAGCCAGGTCAAAAGATGGAGTGGATTAAAGAATACCTATTATGGCATTTAAAATGTTCCTAATATTGTTCTGGGAGTCCCCAACAACAGTTTTACAAGCATGCAATGACAAAAAACACTTTTTTGTCTTATAATATGCATTTATTTTTACCTGAATTGCCCACCGACTCCCATATGAATCTTTTTAGCGAATCCTTTTTCCAAAACCCGCCTTTGCGTGACGCTAATCTGCGGTGATTGGTCAGATGACCTAGTCAGTTGTGATTGGTATTCTCTGTGCAGAAAAACGGAACTCTTATTACCTTAAATGGGTTCTCAACTCCAGTCCTCGCGACCCACTGCTCTGCATATTGTGTATGTCTCCCTTATTTAACACACCTCAGATCCTCAGCTCGTTAGGATAGAGCCGGCTTGCGAATCCATACTTTATAGCGTTTAGGTTTGTGAAGCAATCATCTTCAAAATGACGCGAACACAGAACAAGGTTTGGGCTATACTTGTGTGGTATAGCAGTACTTGTATATATGAACTGCAGCCACTTAGTCTTCAAATACTCCTCACTTGGCAGGTGAAAAAAGTTCGCTTTTGCGTCGCACTTCAAAACACAGCGTCTCGTCGACATGATTGTTTTCCGAAGCCCAGATCTCGAAAAACCACAGAGTCCAAAAAGGTGCGGTGGGTCCAAACCTCCATGCTCTCAGACCTCCCTGCCCAGCCCAGGCAGGGTGGCCCGTCCTGGGCCAGTTTCAGATTTGCCCGCCACCCCTGGAGCTCCGGTTTTCCCTAGCGTCTCCGAGCGCAATAAGTGGGCGTTTCTTATTCAAATAACTTGTCAAGATGACGTCAACCAGACAAAGGAAAAGCATCGTTCTTCCAACGATTCATATCAGCGACTCAGAGTCGACTCTTGTTTTTGAGAGACAATAACTTTGTATACGATGAACTTTCATGTTTAAAACGTTGCAGGATGTTTTCGTTCACTTAGATCTATGTTAAACACTACATGAAGGGCAATTTTCAAAAATCCAAAATAGGTACCCTTTAAAGGGTTAGTTCACCAAAATATGAAAATTCTCTCATCATTTACTCACCCTCATGTCGTTCCAAACCTGTATGAATTTCTGTCTAACTGAACTAAAAAGAAGATATTTTGTGAATTGTGCAATGGTTCCCCACAACTGTTTGGTTACAATTTAAATATAATTTAAAGTAACACCAGGTAACTTTTCAATCTTCATAATATATTTCCAAGTCTCTTTTGATGGTACATTGACTTACAATAGGTTGAATGACACGTCTGCCATAGCCTGACGGGGTCTGTAGCGTTTTTAATTGTACTTTTAAACTTCGGGTTTCGGGTAGTAACCCCGCGAACAAAGAGAACTACAAAATTCGACTGCTGTACGGCATATACGTCACTTCCACCACCACCCCCACTTCCTTAAAATCGGACGTTGTAACGCTTTGACCGGGATAGCTCCCACAAAGTCGACAGAAGAAGGAGTCTAGAGGCGCAAATGCTGCATCACGCACATTTTAATGGCAGGCAAACCAGGCAACGCGATCCTCTCACACATGAGAGATAACTCCTTGTCACAAAACAAATCAATTAAACAGAATATAACAAAAAGGTAGAGCACGCTTAGCATCTACGGTGGATCTCATATCAAATCAAACACACACGCTCAACGCAACAACGTCATTACGCATAGCACGCGTCATGAATGACGTGATCAGTCTCTTAAAGGGGCACACCACCCAAAAATGTGATGCATGTAAATACACAGCTTCGATCGTTACAACGTGCGAGCCAAACGTTATATTCATGGCCAAAGCAGCACAGAAAAACAAGAAAGCAAAGGTTTTATCGGACGGAAGCAAAAAGAGAAACGTGATCGAGTTAAAGGCAGAACGAGGTTTAACTTTGGGCCAGTGTTTACTTTTCTGACGTGAGCTGAAGGAGGAGGACGGGGGCGAACGTAATTGGCTGTCATGCTGGACTAGTAAGTACGTTATTTTGCTTGCATACTAGCCTATCTCTATTCGTTGTTGTTGTTTTTTTGTCTGCCTTACTATGAAAGCTATCCTATCCTCCGTTTATCTTCAAAATAAAGTTAACAGGTGTTTTAACTTCTAAACGGCGTGTACAAGTTTGGTAGGGGCTACATTCTTGCAAGGAAATATAAAATGTACAAAATCATATTTTTTGGATACCTATTAACATGTCTGTGATATTCGTTTATTTTCCTTTCCTCAAGCTGTTATGCAAACCGTTTTTGCTGATTCATTTATAGTAGCTTGATAATATTGACGATATATGGTTATTATCTACCACTCAAACATTGCGTTGACGTATCATATAGTTTCAGTAAAACGGTAACCAATAGACTAGGCTACTATAATGATGCTGGCTTGTAAACGTGAGCATCGCGATCATTTGTCGTTAGAAAAAAATAAAACCCATGAAATGATATTCATATGACATGCTGAAATATATGCCACTGTACTTGGGATGAAGACATTTCACACTCGACGCAAGCAGAACACCTGCATGTGACGTCCTCCTACAGTGTTCGGGGCTATCATGGTTGTTGTCAACAAATGCGCGTGCATGTGGGATAACAGAGTTTACGACAGTAGTAGAGGACAATACTGTTTCCCAACTGTAGGGGGACCCCGAGTACAAAAGTAACCTGGTGTTGCTTTAAATGATCTTCTTTTATGTTCCACATAACAAAAAATTCATACATGTTTGGAACGACATAAGGTGTGCAAATGATGACAGAATTTTCATTTTTGGCCGAACTATCCTTTTAAAGACACTAAAGGCAAATTCAATGTTGTTTTTTCATTCACTTTTTGGACTATTTTGCTTCCATGACATATCTTATTTCAGTTTCAGACTAATGGAAATAAACATTTAAGTGTTTATTACACTCCTTCTATTTGGGTCTGTGGATTTCAGTTACAATTAGAGACGACCGATAAAGGATTTTGAAGGCCGATACCGATACAAATATTTTGGTTTTAAAATCCGATTTTCCGATATATCGGCCGATATTTTTTATTTCAGAAACTCGCAACAAAACATTAACAGATTTCCGTAACATTAGTTATTTGTAGTTATTTATGAGATTTAACTAAAATAATATGATAAAGCATTTTAAAAAGAAAATTGTTTCTTGTATTGTCACAACAGAACAGACTGATGACAGTGGCATTAGCTAGCTTAATGTTTATCTAGTCTATGATGAGCCATAATTTAGCAATGAATTACGTCATACTGCAAATTGTAAAACACATTTAGAACATAACAGGCCAAGGAGAGATGATATGTCTCATTGCTATAACTGTCACGCTCTATTAAAGAAATACTTCAGTCACATTGTCAAAAGTTAAAAGTCAACTACACTGTCGTAACGTAATTATTACTAGCTAATTCGGCTTCACTCTCGGCTTATTTAACAGCAGCAAAACTGGACATGATAGTCACAAATTTTGTCATGCTTATTTGGGTTAAGAGAATTGATGGGGATGTTCTTTTAATTGTTATTCAAGCAATGTATGTCTCGTGACCAACTCACCGAGTGTTGCCAACAGGGACGGTAGAGTGCCCTCTGGTGGACAAACTATACAACTCCAAGACTCATGACATGGTTCAAGCGTGTTTCGTCTGTTTTTATTTTATTTTTGAAATATTCATTTATCGTTCATTATACAGTAACTACCGATACCGATAGTTTGGAAAATGCCTAATATCGGCCGTTAAAGGGTACCTATTATGGATTTTTGAAAATTGCCCTTCATGTAGTGTTTAACATAGATCTAAGTGAACAAAAACATCCTGCAAAGTTTTAAACATGAAAGTTCTTCGTATACAAAGTTATTGTCTCTCAAAAGTAAGAGTCGACTCTGAGTCGCTGATATGAATCGTTCGAAGAACGATGCTTTTCCTTTGTCTAGTTGACGTCAACTTGACAAGTTATTTGAATAAGAAATGCCCACTTATTGCGCTCGGAGACGCCAGGGAAAACCGGAAAACAATCATGTCGACGAGACGCTGTGTTTTGAAGTGCGACGCAAAAGCGAACTTTTTTCACCTGCCAAGTGAGGAGCGTTTGAAGACTAACTGGCTGCAGTTCATATATACAAGTATACCACACAAGTATAGCCCAAACCTTGTTCTGTGTTCGCGTCATTTTGAAGATGATTGCTTCACAAACCTAAACGCTATGGATTCGCGAGCCGGCTCTATCCTAACGAGCTGAGGATCTGAATCAGGTGTGTTAAATAAGGGAGACATACACAATATGCAGAGCAGTGGGTCGCGAGGACTGGAGTTGAGAACCCATTTAAGGTGATAAGAGTTCCGTTTTCGACAATCTCTGCACAGAGAATACCAATCACAACTGACTAGGTCATCTGACCAATCACCGCAGATTAGCGTCACGCAAAGGCGGGTTTTGGAAAAAGGATTCGCTAAACGATTCATATGGGAGTCGGTGAGCAAATCAGGTAAAAATAAATGCATATTATAAGACAACAAAAGTGTTTTTTGTCATTGCATGCTTGTAAAACTGTTGTTGGGGACTCCCAGAACAATATTAGGAACATTTTAAATGCCATAATACTAGGTACCCTTTAATATCGGCCTGCCGATAAATCGGTCTGGCTCTAGTTACGATACTTATTTTTAAAGGCTGAGATTGATTTCTTTCTTCTTTTTTTTCTAATGCAGTGCATCAGAAATCTCCACTTCAGCAGCACTTATCAAACAACAAACATTACAGTTCTATTCTTACTATGTTCTGAAGGTTTTATCAGAGGGGTGTGTTCATGATATGATGGCTTTTGTTTCTGGCTGTTGATATTTTCTGATTTATGAAGTGATAAAAAGAGATATCCACATACCCTCTGTAAAAATTTTAATATAGTATATCAACAAAATTAAACTAGGTTTTTGAACCTGGCTTTATCTAGTGTTCTCATTTTTGATCTGGTAATATATGCACACATGCATCATTTGCACGTTGAAACTTTTGAATTTTTCTGAACACTTGTAATACAAAACAATTGTCTTTATGTACTGTGATTAATCAACCGGGCACATTATGGTGATTTACATTAGTTACGTTTTTTTTTTTTTTTTTTTTTTGTCTCTCAGCACAATTGCCCCAATTGCTAAGTATGGTTCTCTCAATGTATTTCTGGCCATGTCTCCAAATCAGTCACGAGTTGTAAGCTGAGACGCATTGCTCTTTACAATTCGTACTAAACTGTCTTAGTGCATCTCCTTCGACCACTTTTCATCTGATATGTCTAGGGGAGAGTCTCTCTTGATTTCAGTTTCAGTACATGCCAGTCAAAAAAACAATGTATAAAAGAAACTCAAAACATTTTCTTTTGTGTCTGCTTGCAGGGGCTCCCTCAAAACGTTCATTCATACTGTCCACCTGCTGCAGAAACAGACAGACTTGGGTCAACTTCCAGTGGCTGATGTTCTCTATAGGTGAGATGTGTTATACAATTACAGTTTTTTTTTTATTCGCTTTGGTACTATTTTCACAAGTAAGGTGTACGTTTTCAAAACTCTTAGTACAAAAATCCAAACTGATCACACTTGTAATGCAGCTAGTCATTCTTTCAAAACCTGATGTAATGCTTTCAGTCAGTTGCACATGTTTTCAGGCCACATAATTATTATTTCAAACACAAGATTATTGTAATATGTAATGAGAACATTAGGTTTAATCACTGAAACACAACAATATGATCTTCTTTCAGTTTAGTACTTTTAACAATCAGTTCATCCAACAGCAAACAATGCAAGATACATGTTTCAAATCGGCCTTAGAAGTGCTGAAATGAATATGCTGCAGTACTATTACACAGTTTTACTGTAACATTAGGCAATACACTTACAGTACCCAACATTTACATAATCTATAATTTCCAAATATCCATCATATATGTAATCAAGTGAAGGATCAATGAAGACATCCTCTACAATCATTTAGGCAAATTACTGTATAGTTTTTATTTTTCAGATATAATTGTAACATAGGTATACTTTCTGTAATGAAATGTAACTAAATGAGAACAAAACATAACATTTAGTGTACACATTACAGTAAATTACTGTAATTTGAATCAAGCCTGTCTTGGGCATTTGGCCATAGATTCTCGTCCACATCACAATGAATGTTACAGTATATATTGGCCAATTGTGGTTACCACTATGTGAAATCAATTAGCTATTCCGAGTATTCATCAGGTGTGGTTACATGTAATTTGCGTAAATATTCATACAATCACACATTTTATTTCTGTAGTTCTTACAGTAAAATCCATATACTTTATATTCCTGAAATGAAAATCTATAGGTTTACCAAATGATTAATTGATTAACCATTAAGATCTGTTGGATTAAATAATAGACAAAAGTATTAAACTGAACAAAAAGAGATGCAAATCAAAAGTTTGATAGTAAGAGCTTTATGAAAGGCAGTTACTGTGAATGAAACAATAATGTAGATGAAACACTTATTTTGTGTTGTGAAAAGGATACTTTGTGATTGTGTGAATTGTACTAACACAGTTGAAAACATGATGAAATGTTTGAAAAAAGTGCACTTTTGATGATATGTTGTGATATTAGCACTAAGAGTTTTGAAAATGTACACCTTACTTGTGAAAATAGTACCAAAGCGAATAAAAAAAACTGTAATATTTGAAGACATACAATTGTGTTAAAAAAATGTATCTTATTATCTTTGTGGATTCATTTACTCACACAGTCTACATGCTAAAGTGAATAAATGTTTGCCGGAATTTCCCGCATTATAAGCACAATATTAAAATTATGCCCAATACCCGTAATCCCACGCTGAAATTCAAGCCCTGATACGCTCAGCATTAAACTACTATTGTTAACTAATCAATTCAACGCACCGATATGAACAGTTTGGCCGATACCGATTACCGATAATTCTTTATATTTGAAAGCCGATGACTGAAATATTTGCGGATAAATTGAAATTCAATTTTTTAAATAATTTTTGAGATCCTGATTACGAAAACAAAGGTCTCCATAGCTACGTTTACATGGACACAATCGGATTGAAATCAATACGATTGATGAATCCGATCAAGGTGTTTACATGAATGATAAATAAAGTGATCGGGTTGATGTGCGCATTTATGTCACAAGATTCAAGTCGGAATTGTTTTTTTGAAATGCGCACACTGCACGAATATGCCACTGTTCACGCATAAGCATAACTATTCTCCCCTATTTGGTTCTGTATTTGTTTTAAACAACAGACTTTTTTTATCCGTCTTTTTAATTTTGATCCTTCTCTGGTCATGATTTGGAGACAATGAGCATGAGCCGTTTTGCCGTGCTGATTGTATTTATCACGCAGTAAAACCCCGCGCCCAAAAGTCATGTGTGGATGAGAATGTAAAAGAAGCTCTGGTGGGACGTTGCCCTGCTTCACTTCACAGATGCTGAGTGAAACGAGAATTTTTTAATAACGGAACATTCATTTATGTGACACTTTATTCACTCGTTCCGTGCGTCATACGTCATTATGCTGTTTCAACGTCATTGCACATGCGCAGTCCTTTTAGTTTCGGTTTTCAATCCGATCAAGTATTTACATGTTCTCTCGCTCGGATTACAAAAGGAGTAAACCACCCCTTTCAATCCCATCGAAATTCTAGTCGGATCGAGCTCAATCGGATCGATTAAGGTGTTTACATGAAGGTTTTTTAGTCCGATTGAGCCGCCAATCCGATTAAAAGGGTCCATGTGAACGCAGCTACTGTTAAAAGCCATGTCCCAAGCACACAATTATAATGTTCTCAGTATAATTTTATGTAGCCTATATGACAGACTTGCGCTGCACATGTTGCAAGTTAGCCGTATTATCCTTTTTTGAAGTGATTCCAATTTTATTTCAAGTGATTCAAAACGTCTGAAGTGTCTCAGCTGAAGGAAATAATCCATTATTTATTGTCTTTAATATATCGGCCAAATTTTCTTATTAGGCCGATAACGATAACATTAAAAATGAATACATATCGGCCGATACCTGTATAGTGGTGATATATTGTGCATACCTACTCTCAAATTTCATATTCAGCTAACCCGTATAAGAGTTTTAAACTTTAATTCACTCAATTGCAGACTGCTGCTTCTTGAGGGAGGTCCAGGCTCACCCTCCTGTTTGCTAGGGGGAAAACACAGTGTGTCGTGGGGCTTCGAGGACATGTTGCCCGCTCCAGAGAGCAGTGTCACTGGTCCAGAGAGTAAAGGTGTGTCTATGCTGGCTGGCAAAAGTTTCTACATGCTTAAAGAAAGATTGTTGAAAGAAAGCTGGAAGCATACAATTCTGCTTGGGAATTAATACAATATTTTTTAAATGCAAAACACTGCATTTAAGAGACTTTTTTTTTTTCAGTTTGAAAACGCTACAACATGCAGTATATCAGTACAACACGCTAATCCCTGCTCTTTTACAACTCTTCTTTTGCCTTTTCATACACTACTGCCCTATGATTTCTATGGTGTTTAAAGTGCAGATGGAATCACAGAAATCCATTGATCAAAAATTGATTTAACTATATAACGTGGAACGTCTCGGTTTATGGCAATTTTTAAGTTGAATAAATCAAAAGTAGAGTTGTATACCATGGGTGCTTTTACACTGCACGTTTGCTGCGGTCAGTGCGCGATTGTTCCAACCGTTTCACGCTGCGTTGGTCTGGTTTCTCACTCAACTTGATTCTCTTGATCCTAGGTGCATTTGCACATCTTACATCATCACAAACGGGCACGCTGCATGATTGAAAACAGGTCAACGTATATATTTTTTATTAATTTTTTATTAAGGTGCTATTATGCGCAGCGAAGTAAACGACACTTGGGTTCACTGTATGTGTGTCGCATGAAGGTGTATTTCTGGTGCTTGCAAATGGATTCTTTGTAAAAAGAGGAGACTGCGGATTGCCATCCATTTGCTGCCCTAATTACACTCGCAATGTTGCCCGTGTTGCTTTGTGAAAAAATTTTACATTTTCATGTGAACTGTGCCATATTTCAAACTAAATTACTAGTGTGAAAGCACCCTTAATCAAAAAGCATGCCTGTGAATATTAAAGACTGCTATTGAAATCTGAAGTCTGCTTCTCCCAGTTTGGCCTACTACACAAAATCAGACATGTGTGACTCTCATGGTGTCTTCAGCATCTGCTGTCTCACTTTGACATGAACACATCATCTTCATCTCCAGAGATGCTCTGAGAGTCACTTAGGCATTTTACCATTTTATTTGAGAACTATCGTCAGATAAACACACTCTATAGTCTTAATTACAACGTCTTGTTTAACTTAAAAAACATGACAAAAATATAGTAGAATGTGCTTCTCTAATCAATAAAAACACAGTTTATTATAACAAATTTTTTTCAAAGAATATCACACAATGTTTTTTTCTACTTTTTACTTTCAAATTTGTGCAGCACTTTGTTTGACCAAAAATGAAAGGAATTGTTTAAATTACATTTTGATTTAAAGGGTTAGTTCACCCAAAAATGAAAATTCTGTCAGTATTTGCTCACCCTCATGTTGTTCCAAACTTCTGTGTTTATTTGTTCTGCTGAACACAATGGAAGATATTTGGAAGAATGTTTTAATCAAACAGATCTCATTCCCCATTGACCACCATAGTAGGAAAAATACATACTATGGTAGTCAATGGGGAATGAGATCTCTTTGACTAAAACATTCTTCCAAATATCTTCCTTTGTGTTCAGAAGAACAAATAAACACATAGAGGTTTGGAACAACATGAGGGTGAGTAATACTGACAGAATTTTCATTTTTGGGTCAACTAACCCTTTAAACTTTACATTTCTATTGATTTGATGGCATTTGGAATTATGAAATTGTTAAAGTTTTATTAATTCAACTGATGAGATATCCTTTTTAATTATTAAAATGGAATCCGTAAATATTTACATGGAAAACACAGGATTTAGGAAACTATAAAATTTAAAACTATAAAACTAACGAATTTCATCAGGCCCTAAAACATCTTTTTCTCTCAGACACAGACCTGGGACGCAGCCTGGCTACAGATGGTTTCTATCTCTACACAACAAACTCTTTTGGAAAGGGCTTAAGCAAGCTGGGTTCAGGGCAGCATGGGACATTGAGGTAACTCTAAAACTACATAACTAGCACTTAACAACCTCCCCTGCTTTTCTCTTTGTACCAGTAACCTCCAGGCTACTATTGTGCTCATTCTAAAGCTCTTGCTTTGTCCAGCTGTCTTTCTCATTTCTGCTCTGTGAGCAACTACGTTTGTTGGACTTTTGAAATGTTGCTGTGTCAATGAACTTTGTTTCAGTCCTCTCGTAAATGTCAACTACTTGCACTTCCTCAGTCTCACGGAGAAACGTCTTGGACACGTCGACCAAAATGTGAAAAATAAGAAATCCCATTTTGCATAAAGAATTTTTAACATAATGGCGGAAACTGGGGATGTTTGTTATTGTAACGCCAGTTTAACCTCTTCTTTTATTTGCAGGGTTGCAGGGTAACCCTAAAAATAGAGTGTGGCTATTTTCCCTTAATTTAGAGTGTGGCTAAATAAAAGGGCTTTTATTTGCAGGGTATTCGCTAAGGCGATACTAAAATGTCACGTGAAAACATTGCTGAAAATTGTCACCATTCACTGCGTCATCGTTGTACGCGCCAGATGGAGTATCCAGAATATCCCCGCCATTTTTAAATAGTTTGGCCAGAGATAGTTTCTAAATTTTACTACTACTATTATTATTATTATGGCAATTCGGAAGAATATGCCGTGGTCAAACAAGGAGGTGCAGAATTTCCTTTGTTTGGTTGCCGAAGAGAGGATCCAGCGAGAGCTTGATTGGGCTGCGAGGAACGAAACTTGTTGCTATGACGACCAGTTACTATTTGTTGCGGTACTGTCTGTAATGGAAAACGGAGCGAAAAGCGAGCCGAGCCGATTCGAGCTGGTACTGGTAATGGAAAATTGCCATAATGCACCTGAATGTATTAATTCGTGATGAATAGCAAGTTTTGGTATCATCTGAAATAGATTCTCTTGATTAATTTGATATATTATAATATATATAAGTAGTATAAGTTAAGTGATTATAATTAGCGTCTAAAGCCGCGGTCACACTAGACTTAAGGCTGATTTCTGGGAGCGAATTAGTTAAGAGGTTAAATAATTTTTGGCATCACACACCATTTTTTTGCTTTCGGACACATGTACACTTAGGAAGGATCCTACGCACAGTTTTATAAAAGAGACCCCCTGAGCTGGTGTGATTGAGTGGAGGCGGGGCTAATTTGTAAATTAATGGAACCCTGTTTACTAACTGAAACAATGGTGTAGAGTTACATTCAAGACTTTAAAAGCTAAAACTTTTTTTGGCCTTCATCACAGGGGTTTTGTTTATTGTCGGAATGAGGAAATGGAAGCAGGGTGGGTGGCGCACAGTAGTGGCGTTTTGCTCCACCGTCCTGCCTCTTTTGACACAAAACCTCATCAGCTGTGCCAGGTCATCGACCCCTTCACACTCCAGGTACGACCTCTCCATTGCAAATGATTATCCTTCACATTGCACTTTCAAATTTACATCAGAAGTATTACAAGCAGGGCCTAAACCGAAATTTACCAGCCAAATATATACTTTTACCAGCCATGACACAAAAAGCAGGTAGTGATGGTGCAAAAGTTTAGATACCAGTGAAAATTCACATTCCTCCATTTCAATTTGATACCACAGATAAAAATGTAATAGCCTACATTTTTAAAGACTTGTAATAGTCAGTAATAAAATATGAACAATCAAATTAAAAGCAAAAAGCACAAACGAAATAAACAGTGCTCATCGGGCAGGTCTTAAAGTTTTTAGGTACTGAAATTGAATAAAGTAGGCTAATCAAATAAATAACTTGATTATTTTTTTTGAAAAGCTGAAACTTTCGTGATGATGAAGCACTGACCCGTCAACTCTACAGAGTGTTGTTAACATTTGTTCATGTCGTCACAACATTGCATTGTTAGAATTAAACAAATTGTTACTGGCGACTGACACCGTTTCATAGACTTGCAAACACCGATTTGTACTCTCATTTGGAACTTGGCAAGTGTTCATTTCAGGCCCTGGTTACAAATTATTACAAGTATGAGTGCTTTGAGTATGTATTCTGATATTTCTAATCAGAATTGTTAGTAGGTGTCTAATTTCTAGGTATGTTGTAAAATGTCGTATCAGCTGTGGACAAAATTGTCATATTACTGATGCAATCTAAATTTTGGAGTATGACTCCTCTTGATTTGTCTTCATTTTGGCAAAAGAAAATGCTGAATATCAACTGTAAGTTAGACTTTCACAACATACTTCAATTCGTTATTAAAGGTAATGCCTGACAATTTCATTGGTGTATATATCAACAAAACATTTTGACTAATTATTTTGCCTTTTATTTGGAGACTTGTCATGACTTGGGCAGTTTTGGTGTTCCAAATGGTTAAAATTCGGCTCAAATCCCCTATGTGTACCATGTTTTGTAACATTTGTCAGTGCATGTCAATAATTTTATCTTTTTTTTTTAAATATAATTAAATTTATATATGACATGTTTTGGTTCCCTAATCGAATCATGTCAAATGTGTAATATTTTTCACAAATCTATGATAAGTGCTTGTATAGACCATTTTGCAAGATGTAAACAACACTGGTCCAGAAGCACTTCCTTTTTCAGTTTTTTAACACTACATAAAAGCTGGGATAAAATACAACCAACAGAACATATAAAACTGAATCAAAAAGTTAAACAAACATCTTTAAGATGTTTTCTTTACATGTGAAATAAAGAAAACAGTTACAAACCGAAACAGGAAGTGTTTCTGGGCCAGTGTTGTTTACATCTTGCAAAATGGTCTATATTAACTTTTAACTTCACCCTTTCAAATGCTTTATTTGTGGATGCTTCTAATTCTCATTTCTCTATTAAAGGTTTCACAATTAGTAGAAATGCCCCATCATCATTTCCCAGTGGGCAGCTGCCTGACCACCCTGCGTCTGTGTTCTGATGGTACCTACCTCTACTGGGTTTGGTCACCTGTCAGCATCAATGAAAAAACACAAAAAGGCCTCTCTGTCTTCATGGATGTCTTCCAGCTAACGGTATTAACTTGAGAATGTGTCCAGATTTTTGCTGGGTCAAAACTGGTCTTCATTAGTGCCGGGCAAATTATCTGTTTATTTTATTTAATTTTATTTTTTGCAGACTGAGTCTGGTCTGTGTGTGGCCAGCCCTATACAAGATCGGGTAATCCTGTCACGAAAGGAAGGCGAGTCATCTAAGTGTTTGAATGAGCTGCTCCTGAGCCGCATGTCTCGCTTCCGTGCTTCCCACTCCTCCACACTGGCTGCCCTCACCGGCTCTGCCATCACCAACCCCGTCAAAGAGGAGCAGTCGGGTAATACTGCTGTATGTTGTTTGTGCCTCGGCTGTTCCCAAGCGACAACGTTTTTGGCTTGGTTCCTATATTAATTGGGGCATTTATGAAAAAGAAGTGCACATCATTGTATTACATAGTGTATTTCAAGTCTTAAGTGTTGTATTACAAAACTGTACTTACAGATAATAACGAGAGTACACTCTTATGGCTCTCTTAAAGGGTTAGTTAACTCAAAAGTGAAACTTCTGTCATCATTTACTCACCCTCATTTTGTTCCAAACCCATAAGACTTTCGTTCATCTTCGTAACATAGTTATAGTTATTAAAAAACATAGAGTAGTTTTTTTATAAAATCTGAGAGATTTCTGTCCATACATTTACAGTCCACACAACTACCACTTTGACGCTTCAAAGCTTTCATAAAGAGATTGTATAACTAATTCATATGATTTGAGCAGTTTAGTCCAAATTTTCTAAAGAGACTTGATTCGCTTTATATGATGAACAGAATGAATTTAGGCTTTTATTCACATATAAAGTACAAGCGTCAAAGTGGTAGTTGTGTAGATTGTCAATGGGACAGAAATCTCTCAAATTTCATTAAAAATATCTTCATTTATGTTCCCGAAGATGAACGAAAGTCTTGCGAGTTTGGAGCGACATGAGGGCGAGTAAATTTTGATAGAATTTTCATTTTTAGGTGAACTACCATAACCCTTTAACACGCTTAAATACACTGATTAAAAGTGTTGACTAACATTCTAAGTATTTGATTATAATTTTAATTCGAGTGTGTTATTCGGATATTACGTTGAAAGTTGATATTACAAATGTACTAAATTGCATCTTCGTAATTAAAGCTGCAGTCCGTAGCTTTTTTGGGGTTAAACATTATTCAAAATACATATTTGAGAAAATACGTAACCAGCCAGTGTTCAAAACTATATGTTTGCCTTAGCTCGATTTAAAGCGGTAAGCTTGTAATAATGTTTTTAATTCCAGTGGTACTGGTGGATTTCAGCGGGAGATTCGAGCATGTCTTTGCGTCATTACGTCACATCTGTACACATAAAAAAGAGTCTCGGCTAGTAGGCTATATCCCAATTCTGAGTGTGAGGATGTTGGAGGTGGAGCCTTTTCTCTCTGCACTTGATATAATTAAACTTCTCAATTTGAATTTGCGGATCCAGAAAGGTTCAAACGACAATCACCAGTGACAACAGATTCACCCGCTGTAAAATGCATAAGACTTCGTTCGGACTTCGGAGTGGCTACAGAAAAAAAGAGACTGCAACCGGACCCATGCGAAAACAAGGATAATATCGGAAGGACATTACATGTAGTCACGGAATGCTGACGTTGTTAACATTAACAATTTGAGAACAAAGTATATTTTGCATGGTTTTGCGTGATATGATAAGCTATAAGATTTAGGCTGTGTTTACACAGGAACGATTCTGAAGAGAAAACGCAAAAGTGGCGTTGCGTCATCACTGTTTATTCTGCGTTTAGATGAGCGTTTTCTGTGGGATATCCACGTGCAAATGGTGACGCAAAAGTGTGTGAAATTCAATGTAGTATGCACTTCAGCCAGCTTGTCTACGCGCCTGCGTACAACCTTCACTGTCAAGCAGACTTTTGCGTTTTTACCATTTACATGGGAACGCAGCGGTGGAGCTTTTTTAAGATTTCCACTCTGGAGGGTGGTTTCACTTTTTTTTTTTTTGCGTTTTTAAGCCTCAAAAACGCCCGTCGCCGTGTAAACGAAAGGCACATCCGATAAAATATTTTTACGTTTTCACCAGCGAGCCTTTTTCGTGTAAACAGGGCCTAAATCAGCATGATTTACTGCAATGTCAGAACCAGAACAAAAGTGGATGTTACTTACTTTTTCAGAAGACATTTTCCGTTGGGAAATTCTTATGTTGGTCATACTTTCAAAAAGAATAATCTGTAATTCAGAATACCAGTATCCACACCGGCGCAGTGACTGACAGCCTCACACTCTCCTCAAACATTGTGTTCATCCGCGCTGTGCCGTGTCGAAGTACAACCTACGTAAAGTGAATTATAACGCGAATGACTGCAATTGCATATTATGAGATGGCGTCAAAGAGGAAAAAAAAATGCGAACTGCAGCTTTAATTGCAAATATGTTTAAATAAATGACATACAGTTTTCAATAGAAATCCATATAGAAGTAGTGACAACTTCAAGATGTTTACAAGCATACCTGGTACTGTATTAAAGGCATGGTTCGTACGGCTATGAAATACCTTGAAAAGTCATGGAATTGAAAAATTAAAAAACATTTTGAAAAAATAAATAACCCTGAAAGTTTTGAAAAAGTAATTGAAGTTTTTTTCACAAATAGCTGCGTAATAGAATATATGTTTAACCCTAAAAACCGTATTCTAGACAAATGTGGGCAAAATAGTTTTGATTTATTTAAAAAATATATATATATTTCCCTTGATCTGAGCGATACAAGATTTGGCTACTTTTCCTAAGTTTGCCTCCTGAACAACACATTTTTTTTTTTACTCAATTCTACAATGTTAAGTGGGTGAAAAAAACCCTCCTTAATCTCGTATTTGGGTAAAAAATGGGCACCCATAGAAATGAATGGGAAAAACTGTAATTTAGAGCATTTTAAATTAAGACAAAATAAGACACCAGGTGACGGCAAAGTCACTTCATCTTTAGGTTTTAGCTCTAAGAACTTATTGGAATGATATTTTAATATATTTAAAAAAATAAAACATAAAAATAAGCATAATTTACATAGAAAATATGGTACTTTTTGAAGTCAATAAATTAAAAAAATACCCCCAAAATAAAAAAGAACACCATAAATGGATAGACAAAACTTTATCGAAGACGGTGACATAACATTTAAAATAAATAAAAATTAGGATCACACCTGAGTCCTCTGTGCCCACATTTGTCCACAAATACAGGATTAAGGGCTATAAAGTGAATACGGTTTGAGGGCTAATTGATAATTTGGGATAAACAAATGTCGCCTCACAGCAAGAAGGTGTCCGGTTACAGCCCTGGATGAGCCAGGAGTCCTTTCTGTGTGGAGTTTGCATGTTCTTCTCGTGTCAGCAGCATGGGTGTCCTCTGGGTGCTTTGGTTTAGATTAGATGGATTGGAAATACTGACATATTGGCTGTGTGTGTGTGTGAGTCGGAAGTGTAAAACCTGCCGTAATACCTGTGTCAAATCTAATGTGTGTGTGGATAATTCTGATGAAAGCGGACCCCGCAAAAGCAGAACTAATGCTAGAAAAACATATATTGGAAATATAGTATAACTCGCAGTGTTGATCTTGGTCTCTTGTTTTGTTTGTTTTTTTCTTGTCCCAGTAGTCAACACAAGTTGTGGCTTGTCCATAAAAACACTGAGGAAGACGCCGATGTACGTGTGTGGAACGTACCTAGTGATGCTGGCACCCACTCCAGGTGTTGCTGGGAGCTCTGCCACCCGCTCGCTGTTTGGTGGCGCCAGTGGCCTTTCTTCCCTTAAGAGTAAGTCATCATTTCTTATTCTGAGGCGATCTTTATACCCTATTCAAACGTTTTTACATAATCACAAACGTGGTGGATAGTGTCCGAATAGTGATTTATCATTTAATGTTATCCATTTTTGCCGCTTCATTTATCCCACTGTTACCAAAAAAATCAAACGTATAATAATAAAAGGGATAGTTCACCCTAAAATAAAAATTCTTTTATCATCTTTCACCCTCATGTTATTCCAAACCCATATGACTTTACTTACTTTTGTGGAACAAATATGAAAATCATTTAGTAAACTCTTTGTCAACGAAAAAGTACTTTTATTCAAAGTCTTCTTAACATTTTTTTTAGTCAATCCCTTGTGTTTTTTCCTAGTCTTGGCATCTAGTTTGGTGTTTAACCTGGCTGATGGTCAGTTTAGCAGTCGTGCAGACCTCGTAGATGCTCCAGGAAGTTCTCTGGGTCGTGGGGCTCAGGTTGCAGGACTGGGTAAGAATTAGATTTTTCCACACATCAAGCCCCTTTCACACTAAACTCAATGCATAGATCAAAACGAATCTCAGACTTAAGGAATTGTAATACATTTTTCTTGACTATTTCCTTACTCCTTTAATAAAATTAAACCTAGCACATATGCACATTTAAAATGTTCAGTCTTTCCCTTTTTGAAAATGGACCAATGGAGTCATTGTTCAACTTCACATATTTTCAACCTGCTTTGTATTGTTACAATGTAGCATATGTAAATGAGCAATGTTTACTCGTTCTCCGTGTATCCTGGACCGAGAAATGCATGTTTATTTGTGAGCAAAAGTGCGCCGGATGATGCAGAACAGATTTTTCGCTGTATTTATGTATTTATATTCTTAGCAGCCTTTAGCCACACGCTACTTCATTCACTGGAAACTGAAAGTAACCCACTCCTACTAAACGTTTACTATTTAAACTTTCGCTTAAACTTTCCTGAACCTGAGAACGATACAAGTCCACACCATTATCACTAAAAGTCTGCTAAGAAATGTTTCCTACTAAAGCAAGGTGGATTTGATGCCCAGTGCATTATGGGTGTTGAAGTTTTCCTACCCATTTGGCAAAAGGGAAATCAACAGCCTTTTTTAATCTTTTTTTCTCTGGTAAGGTAGAACCTATTTATTTGTACCTTTCTATTTCATAGCCAGAAAAGTTTTATTGAAAGCCCATTTTGCCAGCGATAAAGTACACCTTTAAATAGTAGACGTTAAAAACACTTTGTAAAAAAGAATTCTATACAATTTAAAGCTTATTTAATATTTAAGACACTAATATCAGGTTAAATAAAATAAAAAGATGTTTAACAATATATTTAAAAACTAATTCAAACTATTAAGAATAAAACCCTGTGTCACACATGATTGTATAATGTCTGTTCTAGGGGCTTGCTATGATGCGCTTAACAACTTAATCTGGACGTGCTCCAGTGACTACATGGACCAATGGTGTAACCCTGGAAACCAGGCCTTCCATCATGTGTGCCAACGGCTTGGGGTCAGTCACGTCATCAGTCAGCCTAAAGGTATAGAAACTGGAGCTCTAACATATGCAACAAAAAGTTTACTCAAGTTGATTTTTTGGATTATTTTGATATTGCAAAGCAATACATTTTAGAGGCTTGCATTCATTACACCACGGCCGACTCAGGCACAGTCTTAACAGTCTTAATTATACTGACAATAGCTGATTTTGCTAAAGTTTCCCTTGTGGAAAAGAAGTGCACTTTAGCACACCTTTAAAAAGAGTAAAAGTATATTATTTCTTGTCAACTGAATACAACTTTTTCATGTTATTTGCAATTAAATGCAATTAGCTAAACTTTAGCTGAGTGCTTTTGGACCCCCTTAAAGCAACAGTAAGTAAGATTTTTTTTTTTTACCTTAAAAATAATGTTTCCAAAATCGCTTCAGTGGTTAATAACCACGCTATGTAAGATTGCAAGATCAGGTCGCGTTTCTGTAGTTCTAATGAGACATAAGAAAACTGCAAATTTGACTTGCTTTATGTCAAGCATTGCAATAGTCATTATTTTGTTTTCGTTTCTGATGTCGCAATACGTCATACTTTCATGAAATCATGCAACATACTCTACCTTGTCTGTGGACATGGTTCATTCCAAAGCCGGTGCTGGATAAACAACGAGCGTGTGTGTGCGACAGTAGGCTGCAGTAGGTTCAATTATTTGCGACAGCGGTAATGGACAATTCCGCTTCCAACCTGTAGGGCGACCGCAGAGGAAAAGTTACTTGGTGTTGCTTTAAGTTAGTCTTAAGTGCATCTTTATATTTAATTTTGCAATTACTTCTATTGTCGTTGAAATATGGTTAAACTGAACTGCTGAATGTACTGACAAGCATTTCTGGTAAAAATAAAATATACTTTAAAGTCATTTCTATTGAAACTAGTATGTTGTGTACTTAAATATATTTATAATTGCACAATTTTACAGATAACAGTACAATTTAATCCACTAAATAATTAACTACAAAATATGTTAAGTTTAAAATATGTTAAGTACAAAATATTTTAAGTTTATTATCAAGCACTTTACAAGCTCTTTAGTATGTTAGTGAGCACATCAAAATAAGTGTACGTCTTTAAAGCACAACAAAAATATTACAACAATGATTAATAGTAAAACTTTGAATTTGACATTATTACAAAATAATAGTGATGAATGTGTTCACTTTTTGGAGAGTGGCCTTTATTTTGTTAACATATCATCTGCTAGGAAAGCACAGTTGTTAAAAACTATACTTTTATGATTTGAAGAACACAGTCATTACAAAAAAGCACATTTCTTTTTTTCTTTCTTTTTTAATAAGGGGTCACTTTTCATTGTTATACCTGTGCAGATATTTTTGCAAGGACATGGTGTAAATGATGGTGCTCATATACAGAAATGACCTGTATCGTTTTTCTCATCATGTTTTTGACTCTTTATTACAGAAGAAATGATAGACACCGGCAAAGTGATAAACCAGCTGCTCCATCATGTTGGTGCTATGTGCATCCACCAGCTCAACCTGCTAGCAGCCAGCAGTAGTTTACACCTAGGATCCTTCATAGGAAAACAACCCATGGAGGCTTGCCACTTTAGTTCTATATGTGACGTCATGGAGAAGGCCATGGTCAATGGAGACACGTGTATCATCCGATGCATTCTGGTCGTCTTTCAGGTGTGTATATAATTGGTGGGGTTCAAGATTCACATTTGAATTCTATTATAAACACTGCAGTATTACTTTGTTACTATATAACATTCTGCATAGCTGCTTTGAAATAATGTGTATTGTGAAAACTGTCATACCTAAAATATTTGTAATACATATTAACTGAAAGTTTTGACTAAAAGAAATTTAGTTATGACTTAACTAAAACAATGTAAGTGGTGACCTTTTTGCAATTGGAGATTGAGTTTGTTCATCAGCAGTGAATAGGCTTTAACATTCTCTCTTGTGTTTTCCAGGTGGTGTTCCAGTTTTTTAATCCAAATTCAGAGCAGAACCGGGACTGTGTTAAGCGTTCTGGACTGTTGCTGTGGCAGTTACTTATGGCTCCTCCTGATCAGATAGAACCGGAAATACAAAGAGAAGTCTGTCTTGCCATCAGGTGAATCTCAAAAAAAATAAAATAAAAAAATAATAATAAATAAATAAATTAATTAATTAAATGTGGTGTTTATAATATGGAGACGGGGAATTAATTTGTGTATTCATGCATCCTCATATACTAAATGAAGCAAAGGTATACTTTCAAGTTACATTCAAGCTATTTTAAGGCATTAAGAAATGACTTTCACAGTGCAAAAACATTTAAATATGTCATTTTGATTATCAAAAATGGGATTTAAGGGATATAATTTTTGTCTAAGGGACTTTAATATTTTTTTATATTCTTTAAAAATATATCTTCCTTTCTCTTCCAAAGTTGAACAAAATTCTTAAAGCTACACTGTGTGATTTTTACCCCCATCTAGAGGTGAAAAGGTATATAACCATCTAGTGAATATTAGTTTCTGTTCCGATTTCATTTTAACTCCTACGGTGGCCAATGTAGTCCAAGATTAATATGGCTTCCAGTTCGACCTCGTCCATGAGTGTTAACTCAAAGGTAAACGCGAAAGGCGAAGCTTGAATTAACGGGTATGTCCCTCTTTGGCTAATGTACTTTCAAGATGGAGGGGCAACATTGCGACCGACCCCATACCCATATGTATTTTCAATGGCATATTATACACTCACGAGAATACTTTATTACTTGAACGAAGTAAATATAATGAGCACATATATATTTTTGAAAGAACTAAGTGTTTTTAGCTAAGAATAAACTGAGTTACACAGTACAACTTTAAGAGATTTAGTAAAAAAAAAAATAATAATTCTTTGTCTGAAAAAAATGTTGAATTTTTGCAACTTTGCACAATATCTGCAATAACTACAAATCATTTTTCTATTCTTTCTTTATTCTTATTAGCTCAGGTTTAAACACCTTGTACCAGAGTGAATCTGAGTTGAACAACCTGCTAAAATTTGTTTTCACTGAGGGTAAGAATGACAAATTAAATCAAGTTTAACTATAAGCTGAGTTATCATTGGCTCACTGTAATTGCACAATTGCATATTGATATGCAACAGTGCCAGTAATAACACTTTTTTTTTTTTTTTTTGCAGGGGAGAAGAACAGTGGTTTGTCTCAATTACGTGATGTTATATTAAACAACCTTGCTAACCAGTTACAGAAGAACCGCTTTGGTAGTGAGGAGGATGACCACTACAGGTAACAAGTTTCACAGCTCTTTAGATCTGTTCAGTATGATATACTCTACTAGTCATGCATAACACAAAAAAACCAACATAATTCTTTAGTGATCGCAACATACATGTTTCTCCCTTATCTCTGTCATTTACACTTTCTCTCCTCTTCCCCTGCAGACTGAAAGATGAACTGTTGCAGTGTATCTTGAAGACTGTAGTGCGAGAGTCATGTCTCCTCATCACCAAATGTCAAACCGTTTCCAAGGAAGACCTTCAGAAGCTTCTCTCCACTGTACCTGTATGTGACTTCCACATAAATGCATTTAAAAAAGTTCTTTGTAAAGAAACTTTTTCGTTGTGACTTGTTACTCTAAATGTAGTTTTTAGCTGGATTAATTTTAAAAGAGTTCTACAAGCCATTTGTTCTCATATCCCTTGTGAAAAAGAAGTACACTTTAGCATACTTAAAAAAAATCAATTATTAGAGAAATATACTTTATAATTAAGTCCAAACTGATTGTAATGTTTTCATACATTCAATTTGCTGTAATATATATATATATATATTAGGGCTGACAAACGATTAATCGCATCCAAAGTAAAAGTTTGTGTTTACATAATATATTTGGGGGCACTGTGTATAATTATTTTATATATATAAATACACACACATGCTTGTATATATTTAAGAAATATTTTCATGTATACACTGTATATAGATTTATATATAATTTATATTATATATAAATATAAATATTTTACATGTAAATATTTTTTTTCTTAAATATACATGCATATGTGTGTATTTATATATATACACAAAATAATTATAGACAGTAAACACACAAATATTATGTAAACACAAACTTTTATTTTGGATGTGATTAATCGCGATTAATCGTTTGACAGCCCTAATATATACATATATATATATATATTTTTTTCATATATTATTTCTGTTGAGAAAATTATTTAAATTTATTTGTAATTACACATTTGTAATGGAGTTGCAATTGCATACAAATTTAGTTAAATTTTACACACTGCAATTTGAATTATAATCAAGTACTGTGCTTTAGTATGTTAGCCAACACATCAAAATAATTTAAAGTTCTAAAACATAAAGATTTAAAATGTACTTTATAGTAAAACCTTTAATTTGTCATTATTACAAAGTGTACTTTTTAAAAGTCTATTTAAGTGTATTAAGAAACAGTCATGAAATACCGTTCTCTTTAAGTGGCCTGTTATTTCATTAATATTACATTATCTGGAAGGTATTTTTTTTTTTTTGCACTTCTTTTGTACAAGGGAAATCAAACTAAATGAATTAATGAATGAAAAAGATGAGATCAATTATCTTGAATAATTTTCTTTGTTGGATAACTTTAGAATGATAGTTTTGTTTTTCTTGCTATGAAACATGACCAAATATTAAAGCATTTTACTATAACAAACTAATGATTTAACATTTTACTTTCTGTCCAACTGACAGACGCAGACCAATGGCAACCAACAGACACTGTTGTGTTTTGTTGGATCAGTGTTTTCCCTCCGTCAGTGTCTGTTGGCATTGGTCGGCACTTGTTTTTGCCGATTGAACATGTTGAATCAGAATTTGTCAGTTTATGGAATGTCTGAGAAGTGACGTATTGTAATCTGGTGATTGTTCGCATTGGTGGTGTCTGTGTTTTTTTTTTTTTTTTTTTTTACAAGCACATTATGTTTTAAGGCCATTTCACACTGAACCATCAATGTTGCAATTATGTTACAATTACAATTATGTTGTGTGTTTACATTGAAGTTCTTAAAGCCATCTTGCCTGTAACAGGATCATTTTCTTGCAAAGCAAATTTTACATGTTTGGTTTGCCGAGTGTTGTTTTGGACCCAGTTTATATGGTGCATCTAAATGTATACATTCAATTCTAATGTGAAATAGTTGTCTGTATAATTTCATACAATTTATTGAATCGCTAATTAACCCACAGCACTTCCACATCAACAGGTAGTGTCACCAAGCTTGCGTTACTTAATGGCTGTGCAGAACCATTTGCTCAGCAACACCATCCTGCTCCACCCTGATGACATTGATGATAGTGACAGCTCCCTACAAGGGGAAACAATGAAGGTACAGGTAAACATCCCCTTTAAAAACCCTATGGTTTGTGTGGACTGATGACGACAGCTCCTGCATTCTTGAAAGATGAAACAAACAGGAATTAAAACAGTTCAAAATACTGTGCTTTGATTATACAATACAGTGTATAATACTACAGTGATTATTATGTTTCCAGTATGTTATATGTTTGGCAAGTTCTTCTAACCCTGATTGATGGTGTGTGTAGCTTTGAATTTCTTAAAAGATTGTTTTTTTTCTACGTCATCAGTTAATCAAGTGCTGAACTTTCCACTTCCATCGGTGCTTTTATGGAATTGCGCTCAAGCTAATTTGCCGTGTTTATAGAGTGCCGAAGTTACGATGTCACTCTGTAGGCCAAAACGCGGAAGTGAGTTAGCATTTTAGCACTCCCTGTTCCCTCGCTCTAAAGTCTATGGGATTTTTGAATGGATTTTTGCTAAATCACTTGAAATAAGGTCTTTGGTTAACATTACCTGTAAATATTTTCACGTTTTGATCTATGACATAGAACACACAGTTATAACCCTTTATATTGGCTTCAAAATGTATAAATTTTGGATTAACTTGTAAAGATTGTCGGTAACGCTTCCTTTTACAGTCCAGTTACCCATGTAAATACTATGTACTTATTTTAGTAACTACAAATACCGGGTAATAACTAGTACTAACCCTGAACCTACCCCAAAACCTACCCCTGTTCCATGTACTTACTGTATATAAGCCAGTACTTTCTAGGTAAGTACACTGTAAGTACACTGTAAGTACTGTACTGTTAAAGGAAGCATTACCAGATTATTTTGATAGACAAAACGTGTAAGGGTCACAACTCTTTGTTGAACACAGATCTTTTTTTTTTGCGATTTTTCCAAAAGTCTATGGGGAAAATGCATAGCTTTTCGATCGAGGGAACCCATGCGCCGCTAGCTTCCGAGTTGTCCTACAAAGTGACGTCATCACTTTGGGACTCTATTGAATCTGGCCCTAAGTTTCTTAAAGGGGTAGTTCACCCAAAAATGTAAATTATACCATGATTTACTATCTGCTTTCAGACGAACACAATTTGAGTTATTTTTAAATAAACCCTAGCTCTTCCAAGCTTTATAATGGTAGCGAATGGGGGACAACATTTTGAAGCCCTAAAAAAATCATCATAAAAAATAATTCATGCGGCCTCAGGGGGTTAATAAAGGCCTTCTGAAGAGAAGTGATGGGTTTGTGTTAGGAAAATATCCATATTTAAAACTTTTAGAGCTATAATAATATTAATAATATAGCCGTCTGGTAGAACGCGTTTTTGCTTTGAAAAATGCAAGACGTGGCCAGTCGAAGGAGGAAAAACGCGTTGACGCGTTTTTTTTAAAAGTGAAACTCATTTTAACTTGACAACACATTTTTAGAACGTTGTGTCATGCTCAAGATTCTGCAAAAGATGCAAGTCTGTCTAGCGTGCAATTACATACAAAAACAATGGAAAATAGCGCATTGGAATGGAAAACAGTGTTCTGTGTGAACATATATTATTTTTGTAATACGTTAAATTATGCTAATGTCACTTCTTTTTCACAAGGGTTCTGTACCAGCTTTAGATGTTCTCAAAGAAATGTGTGTGTTGTTGAATGTGCGTGTTCCCCTCAGGAGTTGCAGACGAGCATCTTATCACTTGCTTCGAAGATCCTGGTTGGGTGTGATGAGGTTCTGGAGACCCTTCAGCAAGTCACCAGCTCCCTTATCAACAGCAACATCAGTGATCGAGAGACCAGGTGCATTACAATATTATATATTTTGTTTTTTATTTTATAACTTTATTTGTATGTTGCACGCATAATTAACCTCTTAAGTGTCACGGGCCCACCGGTGAGCCCAAATCCACTACATTTTTAAAACAGTATTATCCTATACTAAACCTAAAATAATCTTGACAAACTGTATATCATTTGAAAGCTTACAATCTCTAGTTTCCATATTTGGTGATTTTCAAATTAAATTACAGAGGAGCCGTTATTTATCAATTTGCAACAAGAATATTTTCATAATCCCAAGGCATGTTTAGACCTTTATTTTGAAATAGTGATGAACATGACAAATCATAAAAGAAGGGTCGAAACCTGTTTGTTTTCATTCCAAGAGTACAAAAGATAGCCTCCCTTCAATTAGTTTCGAAAAAAAGGTCTGAATGTTTTTGAAATATTTAGTAATGGTGAATCTATAATAAGAAAAAATGATAGATTCACCATTTGTGATGTGGCAGGAAGCTATAATGCGCATACTTGTTATTTTTATGTTTCTTAGAGGTTGAATTCATATCAAAATCTGCCAAACTTCTCAAATTACTTCTGAATAGGATGTCTACTTCATAAATTGTATGAAAATTGTGGCAATAACGGTTCATATCACTCAAAACACATGGAGACGCCCTTATGTGGGCAGTAATGGAGTCTGGTTGTCACCTAGTGAAAAAGTTTGGTACTGCGCCCAAACAAAATCTTACTGAAAGCTCATTTTTCGAGATATCAACCTAAAATTTGAAACACAACTTATTCAGATTTTTGGCTTTGATTTATTTGCAGTTTTAGAGTCGCCCAGGTTTTGATAATGCATATTTTATATAAAATATGAAAAATATTTTTTTATTTTGTACATTTTCATAAACTCAAACTTCTATGACTTTTTTTCTGTTTCACTTTCTTAATTTATTTAACTTCTACAAAAATCTGCCAAATGTCTTCTTTAAAACGAGACCAATCTTATGTCTATACTCCAAAGCATTCTTGAATTACAACCATTTAAGTACAAAATGTGCATTTTCACGTATATTCAAAAAAAGGGGGGTGACACTTAAGGGGTTAAACACTTTCTTTTACTTCTCTTTAATGTGAAGACTGAGAGGACTGGAACAGGTCACGAAGGCCACAATGTTGGGTCACTTGCTGCCGGTTTTGTTGACCTCACTGATGCACCCGAACCTACAAACCCTCACACTGGCTGATGCTCTCATGCCACAGCTAGTCCAACTGGTCCTCTACACTAGTCAGGTGTGTATATGTGATTGTTGTATGGAAGAGCAAGGTGATATAGCTATAAACATGTATTGCAATCATTTGAACAATATTTGATATACCTAGCATCTCAATAATTATGTATTTGCTCTCAAATAGCATAGAAATCGGACAAAATATTTTAGCATTCTCATACAGGATTTAAGAAATGTAATGATCAAACAAAAAGCTAAGAATAAACAAATTAGCAGAGCTGGTTAATGTTATAACTAGGGCTGTCAAAACGATTAATCGCGATTAATCGCATCCAAAATAAAAGTTTGTGTTTACATAATATATGTGGGGGCACTGTGTATAATTATTTTAGATATATAAACACACACACATGCTTGTATATATTTAAGAAATATTTTCATGTATATTCTGTTTATAGATTTATATATAATTTATATTCTATATAAATATAAATATTTTATATATAAATAATATTTTTTTTCTTAAATATACATGCATGTGTGTTTTTATATATATACAAAATAATTATACACAGTGCACCCACATATATTATGTTAACACAAACTTTTATTTTGGATGCGATTAATCGCGATTAATCATTTTGACAGCCCTAGTTATAACATAACATTAACCGGCTCTGATCGATGCACACAGATGTCAATGTTTTACACTACCATCAAGGCTGCATTTAATGATCAAAATGCAGTAATATTATTGTGAAATCGTTTTCTATTTCATATTAGATTTATTTATTGTTATTATTATTTTTAATGTAATTTGTTCCTGTGCAGCAAAGATGAATTTTCAGCACATTACTTTCAGTCTTTACTTTCACATGATTTTTCAGATCATTCTAATATGCTGATTTGCTGCTCAAAAAACATTTCTTATTATTATCAATGTTAAAAATGGCTGTTTCATATTTTTGTGGAAGTATTCAGGATTATTTGATAAATAGAAAGTAAAAAAAACAGCATTATTTGAAATATTTGTAACATTATTAATGTCTTGACTCACTTTTGATCAATTAAATGCATCCTTTTTGAGTAAAAGTATTAATTTCTTTCACAAAAAAATTTAAAAAATCATACTGACCCCAAACGTTAGTGTACATTGAGATTTCTTTTTAATTAAGATATTATGAAAAATGTCTGATTTTCCATTAATGTGTGTGTTAAGTACATTTGTACATCAAAATGATAAATCATAAACCGTTTGGTACTGTTAACATTGACTGCTCTGAATCTGTCTATATAACAGACCGCTTTGCTGCTGAAGACACATTCACCATTATTTTCGGAGGATTCCTCGCTAAATCAAGGCCCCAATCCACCCTCATTAAGTGATGGGTAAAAATGCTTTTTTCTATCTATCCTTGAAACTATTGGACAAAAACCTTTAAATTACTCAAACACAAAATTATGATTCAGTTTCCAGATTCTGGAAGAGAGAGAGGAGCCAGGTTTTTTAACCGGCCTGAAGATCCCTGCCCCATGGGCCGCTGGGAAAACCGTGGAAACTGTTCATCCAGTGCGGGACAACTACAAATTTAAAGATACAGTGCACATACCTGGTGCGCGCTGTCTCTACCTCCGTTTTGACCCTCGCTGCTCCTCCCAATATGACTATGACAAGGTTTGAACTTTCGATGCCTTGAGACTTCTGTTCTCATTCATAGTGAATATGCATGCTCATAAACTCTCGTTTTTCAGCTGGTGATTTATGCCGGGCCCAACACAAATAGTCGAAAAGTGAGTGAGTACGGAGGCAACACCATGGGTTATGGGAGCCGTAGTGTCTTGGGAACTGGATGGCCCAAAGATCTTGTCAAGGTGAGGAAAAGCACTCTCCTTAACATCAGATGGCACACTTGCAGTGTTCAAGAATAAAGATGAGTTGGATAATAACATAAAATAATGTGTTACCTTTTTTTTTTCTTGATACATGGCAAAACTGGTATATAATTCATGTGTGCTCTTGATGAAGGAAATCTGCCTCCGTGAGCCTCTATACACAGATCTGTTTGCTAAAATATTTTAGCCGATTTTGATGAAGTAACGGGCATCGCTTTTATATTTAAAGAACAAAAAAACCCTCACTTTTATTTAAATTTTTTGTTTTAATTTTTAAGATTTTAATCAATAGAAATGCTTCAACAATGGTAAATGCAATGAATATGTTTTTTTTTCTTCAGAAAAACAATTTATTTATATGACTATAAAAGCACAACGTATCAAATGCATGCATACATTTTCTTTTTAATTTTTTTTTTTTTTTTTTTTTTACAAATTTTGTCTACAGGTCCAATAGACAGATAAAACGGTGTGCTTTAAATATAAGATGTGCGCTTTCAACATTTGCAAACAATCTACAGATATTAAATAGGGGTGAGACGATACAGGTACCTCACGATTCGATTCTGTGGCGATATGTGGTCCACGATATGACGATATCACGATTCGCGATATCTACGATATTCAAAATATATTGGAAGAAATTTCATCAATGATATATCACGATATACGTGACAGAAAAGAAAAAGAAGGGAAAAGGAAATAAGGAAATTTTATGCATTTATTAATGCCAACATTTCCAACGTTGTGCAAAGAAATATCCATTTGCCTTTCCGTCGACTGTCTCGTAAAACCCGAAGTGTCTTAGCGCCCTATGAAATCCGTTTTATTTTTTCTCAAATTCCATTTTTCAGTTTTAATTTTTGGGAATTAGGTTTTTTTTTACTCTTAGCTGTTATTTTAGTCGTAAAAAGAGTGTGCTTTTTAAAGTTAATGATTAAAATGTACTTAAAAATACAAATAAATTAGGAATGACCTTAAATTTATTAAGGTTATAGACATTTACTCAGTATCCTTTTCAGGACAAATACTGCATGATGCAACATAACACTGCACTCTTCAAGACAAGTAACAACAAAATATGGTTATGAGCTTTAAACTGTCCAGTAATATAAATTACATTAGTTTATATAAGTTTAAATAAAGTCACACTCGGTCTCTCTCTCGCCCAGTTTCGCTCACGGAGTTCACTTAGCTTTTGTCCAGTCCGGTGCCTCAGACGCGGTGTGCACGTTGTGTATGTGAGAGAGACGCGTGAGTGAGAGACGGAGGCAGAGCGGGGAAATACTGAAATAACACGCATTCGGCGATTCCATCCAAGATTCCGTGATTCGCGGGAATCATAGGGCCCTAAGTGTCTCCACACTTTAGAGTGGAAACTAGCGGGTGGGTCTTTGATTAGTTTTTTTTTTTATTGTTTTCCGCCATTCTTCTCGCTTCTCTAACTTGTGTTCTTCACCGGCCGCTGTTTGCACCACTTTGCACCACTTTACCCCTTTACTCGAACAGCGCCTCCCGCAAACAGAATGGTAGATATTGGGTAGTGACACTGACAACGGGTAAATTAATCATTTCGTGTTAAAATATCGATATTGGGCGTTAGTGTATCGATTATTTATTGCAACAGAGAGCACAACAATATATTGCAATATCGATTTTTTTTCCCACCCCTAATATTAAATATCTGTATACGCCTTTAATACACTTTTAACCGTATGTTTTTTTTTTCAGGTGGAAGGAGATACTGTGACATTCTCTTTTGAGATGAGAAGTGGACGTGAGCACAATACCCCAGATAAAGCCATGTGGGGTTTCTCATGCACTGTCCGAGCTCAGGTACTAACTTAAGACTTTACATAAGCCTTTAAATAGATCCCAATCATAAAATTCACAGAGACAATTTTAAATACTAATTCGACGTTCATTGACTTAGTTGCAGGGTTACAGTTTTTTATACTAATACGTAGATTAAAACGATTTACTTTATACATTCTTTCAGACACAGGTCCATATCAATAAAACAAATGCACAAACATGTATTTAAAAAGCAGCAAACGTATAATTGACTTTGCTCTAAATATTTTGTTCTGTTTACAAAATACAAAACGAAAAGGCTGTTGAAATGTGTTAGAAAAACTAGCTGAAATTAAATACTCAATAAAAGTATTATTGATATTGAGCGCACAGACTTGCAGAGTAAATTTTTTTCGGACATTCTCATAATTTTGTAAAATTACGCATCGATAAACCAAGTGAGAGTGGCATGAACTGTATTGTTGTAATGTTTTTGTACCATTGCCTGTATAGTTATTTTATGTGCTGTTGAGACAGACAATTTTCCACCTTGGTGGACAATAAAGACATAGAATACGACATTGAAGACACACTGTAGAGCAAAAGCATTGCAGACACCAACTAATACTAACCTGCGGTCTAAAGGAAGTTTAAAAAAATAAAGACACTGAAATGGCAAAACTTTAATTATCTTTCTTGGCTGTACTTCTAATTATGTTCATTTCAGGAGTCGTCGGAGGATGTGTCCGGCGGGCTGCCCTTCCTGGCTGATCTAGCTCTGGGTTTATCTGTGCTGGCGTGCGCTATGCTACGCATCCTCTATAATGGCCCTGATATCACACGAGAGGAGGAGGCCTGCCATGACCTTCTCTGCTCCAAACTACTGCAGAGGTATGCTGATTATGTCAGGTTTGGCGCAGGAAGTGAGGACCCAAATGAAGAGATGCACTTCAGCAATCTTTATTTACATAGAAAATAAAACAAAAAGCACAGTGTAAAATAACTAATTTTCCTATTTGAATGCATTTAAAAAAAAATGTCATTTTTTTTCCAATGTCAATAGAAAAGTTCAAAAGAAGAGCATTTATTTGAAACATTTAATCTTCTGTAGCATTAATGATCAATGTCTCTACTGTCACTTTTGATCAAATGAATGTGTCATTGCTAAATAAATGTATTAATCTATTTTTTAAAAGGCCTTCTTATACACGAAAACAAATTTCTGCCTTGTTTTTAAGTACAACCAACTTTGATGGTTAAGTCGTATCCACTTAAATTACATTCAACTGATTTTTTCTTTTTTCTTTTTTTTTTCTTTTTACAAATTAGTTGAATCTTGTATAACTTTATATAAAAGTTGAAAATTTCTTAACTTATTTTGATGAGTTAAAGCAATGTAAAACATGTTGTCAAAACTTATTGATCATAGTGTATTTGGTTCTTATATTTTTAAGGTGTCAGTGGCAAGTAGAGGCTAATGGTGCGATATCTCCTGCTCTCACGCCGTCTCCGTCTCCACTGCCTTTAACCATTGATGAAGAGAGAGAGTTCACCTATCCTTCAGATGTCCTCGCCCCACCTGGGGCTTGCTGTGAGCTGCCCCGCATTCACTTACCTCCGGGTATTATGGGCCGCCTGAGGGAGCTGTCTGGAAGAGCCCGGCCTCAGTTTCGCCCCAGCATCAAGTAAGCACATTATAGGCAGTCTACCTATCAGTGAATGCAATTACGCTAGAAGAACATTTCACCTTAATCATAAATGCATAAAAATATATATAAAAAAACACTTTGCAAATTTACTAATACATACATGGACATATTCAACGGTTTAATTTATTTTGTTTAAAAATGTACTTATACAATGAAAAAAATATATACTTTGTTGCTTCCATATGATCATCTACAAAGTGTGTGTGTGTATATGTTGGTACGTTTACATAAATATGTTGGTACATTTGTTCTTATTTGCTAATATTATATAATGCTTTAAGCTAAAATGAACTTGACACTGACCAATATATATTTTTTTACAGCATAGATTAATGTTAGCTGAAAAATACAATTGTTCATTGTTTATGCATGATAAGTCATAGTGTTTAACTAATGTTAGGAGATGTAACGTCTTAAAAAAAGTTTTAATTAATTTTTTTGTTGAAAATAACATTACCGGTACCGGTAGAATTAAGAAGTGCTGTACAGTTATTGTTCTGCACTTCTTAATTCTAAGTAATGTTATTTCCAACACTTACTATATATAGATTTTTTAATTAAAAGTTAAATCTCATAACATCAGTTAAACACTGCAAATAAAAATGCAAATAAATCATGACACAAATAGGTTTATAAGGTTCGATTTGTTACCTCTAACTAACTATATTAGTTTAGGTTAATTAATATAGTCAGTTAACCAATCAAATCTTATAAACCTATTTGTGTCACGATTTATTTGCATTTTTGGTTTCAAATAAGTAGTATTTTATTTAAGTTTGAATTTTTTTTATTTTTTTATTCACACTTCCATAAAGGTTTGACCTTTTTGGCAGCAAACCCAACAGTATGACGTCTTGAATAAGAAATATAGAATAATAGTTTTAATGAATCTTATTTTTATTCTGTTCTCAGAGAGGTGATCCGTCCCGATGTGATGGAGGAAGTGATCGTGTCGTGTGTAATAAAGCACTTGGGTCTGGTAGATGCGCTGCAGTCGCTGGTGAACTTCCAGTACAGAGAAGTGCACAGAGAGGAACACAATCTGCTCTGCAAAATCATGGCCGAGACGTTCAAGAAGATCAATGCAATGGAGAGACAGTTACAAGTATGTGTGACAAGTAGCCACAGATGTAGGGCTTTTCATAAACATATATTGTGATGCTGTTGAAGAGTGTCACAATATTCGGTGTCTGTGTTTGTTTCAGAGTGTAGCTGAACTGGAACAGAAGTGGCAGAATGAAGTCGACGAAGCTCAACAGGGAAAACTTGAGAACAACTCGCCCTTCTTCCATGACTATCACTTCTTTGAGGCAAGTAATGCCAGATGTTGTGTGAACTAAATGTAATGATTTCAGACACTTTATTGCGCTAACAGCAAATTAAATTGCATTTTTTTATATTATATATAGTTTATATTAAATATATATGAAAAGAAATGTACAAAGTTTTTTTTTTTTTTAACCCTAAAACCGTATTCTGGACAAATGTGGGCAAAATAGTTTTGATTTATTTTTAAAAAATACTTCTCTTGATCTGAGCAGTACAAGACTAGGCTACTTTTCCTAAGTTTGCCTCCTGAACACAATTTTTTTGACTCAATTCTACATTGTTAAGTGGGTAAAAAAACAAAAAAAAAAACAAAAGAAAAACTCCTTAATCTTGTATTTGGGTCAAAAATGGGCACCCATAGAAATGAATGGGAAAAACTGTAATTTAGAGCATTCTAAAATAACCCAAAATAAGACACCAGGTGACAGCAAAGTCACTTCATCTTTAGGTTTTAGCTCTAAGAACGTATTGGAATGATATTTTAATGTAGTTAAAAAAAATAAAACATAAAAATTAGCATAATTTACATAGAAAATATGGTACTTTTTGAAGTAAATAAATTGAAAAATACCCCGATAGACAAAACTTTATCGAAGACAGTGATATAACATTTATAAAAAATAAAAAATTAGGATCACACCTGAGTCCTCTGTGCCCACATTTGTCCACAGTTACAGGATTAAGGGCTATAAAGTGAATATGGTTTGAGGGCTAATCACTTCTTTGGTACTTCTTTATATGAAGAGTTCAGATGCAAAAGCCTCTAAGTGCCATTTGAAATTTTCTTCTAAAATGATCATTTTTATCAAGCTTGTATATTTAAGTTCAGTAATTTCACTTAAATGGCAATGAAGATTACCTATTAATTGTCATTTAAGTGAAATTACTGAACTTAAATATACAAGTTTGATAAAAATGGTCATTTTAGAAGAAAATTTCAAATGGCATTTAGAGGCTTTTGCATCTGAACTCTTCATATGTAATTTCTAGGGCTGTGCAAAAGTGAATTGCGATTAATCGCATCCAAAATAACAGTCTGTGTTTACATAATATATTTGTGTGTGCTGTACATAATTATTTTGTATATATAAATACCTATGCATGCATGTATATATTTAAGAATTATTTGCACTTAAATTCTGTATATATATATATATATATATATATATATATATATATATATATATATAAATACATAATCTATATTATATAAATATTTTATATATATGAATAACACATTTTCTTAAATATATACATGCATGTGTGTGTATTTATATACACAAAATAATTATAAACAGCACACACAAATATATTATGTAAACACAGACTTTTATTTTGGATGCGATTAATCGCAATTAATTTTTGCACAGCCCTAGTAATTTCATAATTTGTCTGTTTGTCTGAAATATGGTTGTGCATGATAAATAAAAATGTAATGAGCACAGTTTGTACCTTACCTTACAAAAAAAGTGTGTATTCCAGGTTTTTTGCTGCCGAACACATGATTTGCAACCATTTTTTTTGTTTGTTTTATTTTGTCCGACCTCTATTCCAGACTTGCACACAAACTGAATTGCAATATTTTCCCAAAATGTCAAGTCTGTGAACAGAATGTTAACACAGGCCTGACAGAGACAGGTAGCTCTGAGACACAAAAAAGAGAACAGCGATGCACCAGCAGAGAAAATACTGTACCAGGCGCAGAAACCTTACCCTTCGTGATGCTCTAATTATTATAAGTAAAATATAAATATTGCATTGTGGCTGAGGGTTTATATAAATGCATCTCTGAAGGGAACTGAACATTCAATGTAATTTTTTCCCCCTCTTGCATTAGTTTTGCACAACATGCATACAAAATATGTTATAAATATTTAATTTAAAGTGAGGAGAAGCAAATTTTCCTTGGTCGGACATCTCTTTTACCAACTGCTGTATTTACTTGGTACACCTGGGTACTTCAGATAATACCATGATATTTCGACTAATGTTCAATTTGGATAATTAGCTCAAAAGTTACCATCACAAGAGCAACCTTGCTAGAAGAACATTTCAGAAATAAAAGGTAATCTTTGCACGACAAATAAGAAAGCTTCGGGTTGTAGTGTGTCCTTAAAGTTCTTTGTTCCACTGCATTTTGTTTTTTATTTTATCACCAATGATTATTTGGTGTAATCTTCCAGAATCACTAGTTTCTTTAAAGAATAATACAATCAGTTGTACTAGAGCAGCTGCAGAAAGTGTAGACATTGACAACCTATGGAGTGGTTTGTTTCCACTTATATTGTAGCCAGGATTGAAGGGATTCTCCACTTTTTTTGGAAATAGGCGTTTTGCAACTCCCCCAGAGTTAAAAAGTTGAGTTTTACCGTTTTCAAATCCATTCAGCCGATTTTCTGATATTTAGAAGAATATCAGTAACCAGACAGTTTCTGGTCTCATTGACTTCCATAGTGGGAAAAAATATACTATGGAAGTCAATGAGACCAGAAACGGTCTGGTTACTGATATTCTTCTAAATATAAAAAATTCGTCTGAATACATTTGAAAATGGTAAAACCCAACTGTTTAACTCTGGGGGAGTGGTAAAATGAGCCAAAAGTATTTCCAAAAAAAGTGGAGTATCCCTTGGATAATTTGTTGTGTCCTGTGGCTCACAGAACAAAATGAAGGAGCTGGAACTTCTATGTTCACTCAAGGAGGTTCCTCTGGACTGCACAGATCCAGAAAATGCAGTGATGGCTTTGAGGTATGACATAAAATTAATTCTGACTCCCTGTAGTGAATCTAAATTGTTTTCAAATCATAGAATCCTGTTCCCACAAAGTTATGAAGCAGAACAACTGTTTTCAACATTGATAATAATTAGAAATGTTTCTTGAGCAGCAAATTAGAGTGATTTCTGAAGGATCATGTGTCACTAAAGACTAGAGTAACGATGTTGAAAATCACAGGAGTAAATTTACATTTTAAAATATTTTCGAAAATGAAAAATGGATTTGTAAACCAACTTGCCAACCCCGACTATAGTGTACTTACGAAACTATTGCCTGTTTTGTTATGGACAGAGAGAAGTTTTTCCATGAGGTTAATGCCGTGCAGCAGCAAAGAAGCTCCGTTCCACTGGCTAAAACCAAAGCGCTTGTGAAGAGCTTGATAAACCGCTCTGAACTGCTGCTACATGTTACAATAGCACCACAATGCAAGAGTCTGTCTACAACACCAACATGCGCACCAGGTTATTTGTGCACGCATTTACACATGAACATACTTGCATTAACTTACAAATGCACTTAACAGCCCTATTAACTTGTCCTTCTTACAGCCTGTAAGTCGGTATCGGATGCTAAATCGATGGTCCCTATAGTGAAGCAGCCTGTGTTCCTGCGCAGTATGTCCGCTCCTTCGGATTTGGAAATGATTGCCAACAGTGATGTGGAGTTTACACATGGAGCACAAAGGTACCTATGTGACAGCCGAAGCATCAAATAACAGTTATAAAACAGAACTCTGATTTGTAAAATTGCCAATAACGTGCACACCTGTAAGCACATATTAGTTGTGTTTTTACATAAATGTTTGAATATTTGGCAACCACAAACAGCCTACATTCAGAATAATAAACTACTATTATTAAAGCTGAAGTCATTTATTTATTTATTAATGCCTTTATTTATTTATTTTTATATGCATTTATTTATTTATTTATATTAAAATACTTTCTCCTATGCCAGCTTAATTTGTCCTTTAAAAGTCATTCTAAATTTGAATTCTCAAATTTAAAAGCATGGCTCTTTTTTTCAGATGAAGGTGCGTTCATCATTTCAATAATTAGATGATGGGTTTTTTTGGTATAAAAAAGTGTGTGTGTAATATATATATATATATATATATATATATATATATATATATATATATATATATTAAGGGTGTAATGGTTCAAATTGCTTGGTTGTATCACGGTTTTAGGTTCATGGTTTCGTTGTGGTTCGGTATGTGCTATGTTCAAGGAAAAAGGGACAACTGTCAAATAGAAATAAAGACAAAAGGAACAAATTATCTAACTACCAGCAACTGCACAAATAAATACAAGAGAGCAAAGATACAAATAAAGTAAACATTGCTTTTCAGGTTTTTAAGTAGGTCTAACATTAGTTTTCATGAAATGAATTTATTAATAAATTGTAAAATTGCATTTCATATTTGACTGTACAAATTAAAGATTAATCCTTATTAAAGTTTCAAAAGCTATTTAATCAAGAACTGTGCGTGATTTCCATGTCATTTCCATGTTTTGTTGTTTGAACCTTAAAAACAGACAGCAGCAGGAATATTAGGCTGCTGTCACTTTAAGACATCATCCAAAATACTGATACGGTCACATCTTTCTTGACTGTACAAGTTCACTTAAAGGAGAACTCCAGCGAACAATGAACCTTTGGTCTAATAAAACATCGGTACCTAGTCAATCGTTGTCTGAGATTTGTTTTCATGATAATCGAATGTAAAGAGTTTTATCTCTAAAAACTGTTTAGCGTATAATGCTAGTACTGGGGGCATTGACTAAGTAAAAAGAATCGCTAGTTTATACCACTAACAAGGCTCAAAATAGCCCCACACTAACACAGTAACATAACAAGGCTCCATACATGCAAAACGAAGCATTGACAACTTTGTAAGTGTACAGACCGTTTAATAAGAAGATAAGTTATAAAGACCGTTTACTGTACATACAGAAGCCATCTTAGGAAATAGTCTCGATAAGTCAAACCACGAACGTTGTGCTGAGTGAGCTGAACTGTATGAAGTTCAACGAACTTCTGAACTGTATGAACGCCGTTCGGGGATCGACTTATCGAGACTATTTCCTAAGATGGCTTCTGTATGTATACACGAAGTAAACGGAAGTAAACGGTCTTTATAATGGTCTGATGTTCTTATTAAAAGGTCTGTACACTTACAAAGTTGTCAATGCTTCGTTTTGCATGTATGGAGCCTTGTTATGTTACTGTATTAGTGCAGGGCTCTTTTGAGCCTTGTTAGTGGTATAAACTAGCGATTTCATTTTAGTTGGTCAATGCCCCCAGTACTAGCATTATACTCTAAACAGTTTCTAGAGATAAAACTCTTTACATTCGATTATCATGAAAACAAATCTCAGACAACGATTGACTAGGTACCGATGTTTTATTAGACCAAAGGTTCATTGTTCGCCGGAGTTCTCCTTTAAGTCATGACGGAGTATGTCTGCTAGCATACTCACTAAGATGGGCATGTTGACAATTCTTTTGGTGAAATATTGAGACGACTCAATATTTGTGTGCTGTCTGAGACGTGTGCGTGCTATGGATGAGTGCACACACACAAATCTTCTCACAGCACGTGCGAGTACACTTGCATGTCTTGCTCTTAAATGTTCAATTTGGCAAGGCTTAAAATGAGTTAAGTTTAAACATAGCTAGCAACATGTGCTGTTCAGGTCTTGCTTGCGCTTCTGTGCTATCAACACTTGAATAAAAAGTTTACAAAGAATGAGCATTTTCTTCACGTTTTGTTCATCAAATTTGTGATGAACCGTGGTGCAAGTGCTTGCCGAACCGTGGGTGGAGAGTGGTACATTCGACTTTTTTTTGCAAAGAACCGTTACACATCTAATATATGTATATTAGTTAAAGTTTACATTGTGGTAAAAGTTTTACAAATTCTAGTAACTAATTGTCTGTCCAGGAGGCGCATCAACCCATCCAATCACCGGAGCAGCTCTTTTACTCTACTACAGTCATTGGTCATTGAAGACAGCAAGGACAAGCCCACGTACAGCGTGCTCCTGGGGCAGCTGTTTGCCTTCATAGGAACAACACCTGATCAAACTGTAAGATCAGACACATGCAGCAGGACACTTGTCTAACATCAACTGTAGTCATTCAGTACTCACTTGCAATGTTTCTAAATGGAGTCTCATGCCTGCAGGTGTCCAGCACCAGCTTCCTGTCAGCAGCTCAGACCCGCTGGAGGAGAGGTCGCACGAGGAAGCAGGCTCTGGTTCACATGAGAGAGCTGCTCACCGCTGCTGTTCGGGTGGGAGGGGTCACACATCTGGTCGGCCCAGTCACCATGGTGCTGCAGGGCGGACCAAGGTACACGTTAAACTGGTTAAATCTCAGGTTGCTGCCAAACTACAGTTCAAAATTTCCGATTTTCTAAGAAATAAGTACTTTAATACAGCAAGGGTGCATTAAATTGTAAATACTCTTTTAAAAGATTTTTTTAGTTAAATAAATGTTATTTTGAACCCCCCCCCCCCCCCCCCAAAAAAAAAAAAAAAAAAAAAAAATTAATAAATAAATAAAAACATCTTGAAATAATTGCATTAAAGTTTTCACAAAAATATGCAAAAAATATTTTTAAAAAAATAAAATGATATATTGTAATATATTTTAAAATGTAATTTATTCCTGTGATGCAAAGCTAAATTTTCAGCATCATTACTCCAGTCTTCAGTGTCACCTGACCCTTCTGAAATCATTCTAATATGCTGATTTACTGCTCCAGAATAATTTCTTATTATTATCAATGTTGAAAACGGTTGTACTGCTTCATATTTTTGTGGAAACTGAGATACACTGCAATTAAAATATTTGGGATAATAATGTTTAGAAATTAATGCTTTTATTTAGCAAGGACGCATTACAAGTAATGACGACTAACAGCAAAGACATTTTATATTTTTCAGTTTAAAAAAAAATTGCATAACAATTATTTTTTTTTTTATCACAGATATATTAAGCAACAAACGGTTTCTATCATTGATGATAAGAAGAACCATTATTAACAATTGAGCACAAAAATTGATTGCAACTGAGCAGCAAATCAGCATATTAGAATGGTTTCTGAAGGATCATGTGACACTGAAAACTGTAGTAACGATGCTGAAAATTCAGCTTTGCATCACAGAATTGCATTTTAAAATATTAAAGTTATTTTTAATGGCAATAATATCTCTCAATATTACTTTTTTACTGTATTAATGAGCAAATAAATGCAGCCTTTGATTTAATATTGCTAGTTGGATTGCATCTCCACTATGAAGCTTAAGTTGTCCATATGAATGTGTGTATGTGTAGAGTCGAGGAACTGACCTGCGGAGGCATGATGGAGCAGGTCCAGGAGGCCTTTGGAGAGACCATGACATCAGTGGTGTCTCTCTGTGCCCGTTACCCAATAGCCTGTGCCAACAGCATCGGCCTGCTGTGCACCATCCCTTATACCAGGCAAGCATCTTCAGCCTTGTGACGTCAAATGTTTTTTTGTGGTTTGCAAGCTATGTAATTTCACCTAGGTGACTGCAAAGGAAATTTTGTTTCAGAGGTACATTTTTTTCTTTGTCACAGTAGTGAAATTTTGAGGGCAAAATAGGTTTATTGACCAGCTTGAATCCGATACAAAATCTGCATGTGGAAATCTTTTGCCCTCACGCTAAGTTCCTATTAAACTGACCGCATACCAAACAACAGTAAGTGACATTACCTTTAAAAAAAATGTGTGCACCAATTAGTCATGCACAGCGACGGTAAAAAAGTGTATTAAGAAGAAAATGGTGCCTATTTTAATTGGTTAAATTGAAAAGGCTACTGTTACTGTAGAAGTGTTATTTTAGTATTTTTTTATATATATTATTACAATATTCATATTTTGAATAAACTTCTTTTAATTTTATATTTGTATATTTATCTTGCTAATTTATTTATTTTTATTATTTATTTATTTTTGTTTTAATCATTTTAGTACTTCAGCTGAAACTCATTTTATTTCAGTTTGTTACATTTCAGGCTACATTTCTATTCTATCATTTCATTTTTCCATCTAATATTTATTTTTAAATTTTATTCCAGCTTTATTCAAATCAACTAAAATGATTTTTAATACTTTTAGTTAACAATAACACTGTACAGTAGGAAATACGTCAACACAAGACATAAAATAACTTAGTAACACTTTACAATAAGGTTCTATTAGTTAACGTTAGTTAGTGCATTAAATAACAATGAGCAAAACGTGTCACAGTATTATTTATTAATCTTTGTTAACATTAGTTAATACAAATACAACAGTTCCTTGTTAATTCATGTTGGTTAATATCCATTACATAATATTAACTGATACAATTTTTATTTTATTTTAATAGTGCATTAATACATGTTGAAATTAAGAAGTATCTTTTATCGTAGGTTGTTGTATGTTAACTAATATACGCTGCCTAACCCCCCCCCCCCCCCCCCCCCCAATATTTGGATTTAAATATTTAAATAGGCAAATACTCTAGAGTCTATGACTGGATCATTATTGCAGAGATTATTATGTTTCTAGCATGTTATATGTATGTTTATTTATTTATTTATTTTTATTTTACCCACACATAAATTCGAGTCAGATGACACAAACCAATTAGCACATATAGATATGTGTGAAGCTATCCAAAGCTTATATAAGGGAGCCTGAGACATATTAAAGTAATACATTACATACAAATAGTTAAACTAAACACCAATCACATAACCAACATTTCATACAAAATACACAATACAACATAAGACACAACAAACGTGGATCTTTGCCAACAGTTCTTCTAACCCTAATTGATGGAGTGTGCTTTTCATTTGTTAAACAAACATGTAGGAAGACACATCATGGTCATATTCCAGGATGACAATGTCAAGATTCATCAGGCTCAAATTGTGAAAAACTGGTTGGGATGGAGCATGAAGAATCATTTTCACACATGAATTGGCAGCTCTGAGTCCAGAGTTCAATTCAGTGAAAGTGTTTGGGATGTGCTTGAGGAGACTTTACAGAGTGCTGGACTCTTGCATTGACATTACAATATCTTGACCAAAGATTACGCACCTCTTGATGGAAATTATATCACATAATTGTGTCTTCCTTCATGGTTGTTTAAAAAATGAAAAGCTACACGCTCCATTAGGGTTAGATGAACTGTTCCCAAACCTATAACATGCTAGAAACATAATGACAGATGACTTCTGAAGTCGATCTAAAATAAGAAACCTTCATCTAAAGTGCCATCTGATGGTGTCCACAGGAGTGAGGAGCAGTGTCTCGTTCGCAGTGGTTTGGTTCAGCTCATGGACAGGCTGTGTAGCCTGAGCAGTCAGAGGGACTGCAGCTCGAATGAGAAACAAACCAAAAAACAGAAAGTAGCCACGATGGCCTGGGCTGCTTTTCAGGTGCTGGCCAACCGCTGCATCGAGTGGGAAAAAGTCGAAGGTGAGGAACGTTTACCGTTCAAAAAGTACCACTACAAACCTGTTTGATTATAACATACGCTAACACTGTTGTCTAATAGGAGGCTCCACAGACGCAGTGCATTCTGGACTGGCACGACAGGTGTCTAGCTTATTAACCAATCACCTGGCTCGGGCGACTGACTGCTGTGGTAACCAAGCGGCAGGGAATGATGCCCTGCAGGATGTGCTCAGTTTGCTCAACGATCTGTCCAGGTAATTCCCGGTTTTCTCTCATTTAACTTCGCTTATTGTATATTACCTTTTAAATGTAATATCGCAGTTAAAATTATTGTACGTGTGCTTTAATATGACAATTGCTGTTTTTGTTGCTGAAAATTTTCAGTAGCAGAAATTTTGGGGCATCCCTACCAGTCACTAATTGTGATTTAATTTCCTAAAGTGTTGTCCATAGAGGGTTAAGTACACATGAACATGGTGACTGGTATCTGTTCAGTTTGAGTGTGACATTAATAAAAGCTTAGATGAGTCAGATGTCAATTTCAGTTTGTAAATATTTTTGATGGATTGAGTCTGCTCGTTCATGGTTCATAGAACACGACACAATACAGGTTTCATTTCGTGTGAAGCCAATGAACAAAAAAAAGAAAGAAACATTTTTAGTATTTCAAGTCCTTCAATTACACTGTGACTCACTTTCAACTAGTCACACATAATAGATAATGGCAAATGGATTTAGTTGATTTGAACTCATTTTAACTGTTTGCATGGCCCTCTCCTCTTCCAAGGAGCCACATAGGCAAGACCATCCTGAGCCAGCCTGCCTGTGTCTCCAAGCTTCTGTCACTGCTCCTGGACCAGCGGCCCTCGCCCAAACTGGTGCTGATTATCCTGCAGTTATGCCGTGCTGCGCTTCCACTTATGAGTGTGGAGGACTGTGGGAATGTAGCACTTCCTTCCTGGAGCTACTCAACAAATGCACTGGATGCAGAGCAGCAAGACGCCAATGATCCTGCCTTCCGCATCGCATCACTGCTGCTGGCCAAGCTGGCAGATTATGTGGTGCCAGGTATGAGAGAATGTTTTTTTGTCATACATTATACATATATATATATATATATATATATATATATATATAAATATATTTATATATATATATTAGGGCACAACTCGATTCGATTTCGATTCACAAGCTTGCAATTTCGATTCGATTCAGTATTGATTATTTTGGATATCAGTTACAATAAATGGCAAAGGAAATCAAATCTCTTAACTAATGCTGTAAACTATGGGAATCTAGTTTTAGCCTTCTGGGCTTCATTAGCCTAATATGAAGGCAATTATTAACTGTTTTGTAGATATACAAACACTTAAATTACACTTTTATTTATTTTTATGGTAACACTTTACAATAAGGTTCATTAGTTAACATAAGTTAACTACATTAGTTAGCATGAACTAATAATGAACAGCACTTATACAACATTTATTAATCTTTGTAAACATTAATTTCAATACACACACACAGCTGATGCGAATTCTCCGGCCCCATGTCAATGTTAGGAACTCGTCAGTCTTTCTTTCACCCTTTTAATGATGGACAGTGTAACATTGTGTGAGAGATATTTTGCTCCAAGTGAGAATGTTTTAGTGTGAAATTGAACACAGTATATGACAATGTTGTTTTCAATAAAAAAACATTTGCAAAAAGCAAACCGATCCACTTTTTCATGTTGATAAGAGCATTAAAATGAGAAAAAAATGGGACAAAAAGAAATCAAGAGACATTTAGAATAGATAAAAATGTGTGATTAATTGCGATTAATTGTGATTTAACTATGACATTAATACGATTTAAATATTTGAATTGTTTGACAGCACTAATATATATACATATACATATATTTTTATATATATATATATATATATATTAGGGCTGTCAAAACGATTAATCGCATGCAAAATAAAAGTTTGTGTTTACATAATATATGTGGGGGCACTGTGTATAGTTATTTTAGATATATAAACACACACACATGCTTGTATATATTTAAGAAATATTTTCATGTGTATTCTGTATATAGATTTATATATAAATATAAATATTTTATATATAAATAATATTTTTTTTCTTAAATATACATGCATGTGTGTTTATATATATATATATATATATATATATATATATATATATATATATATATATATATAATAATTATACACATTGCACCCACATATTATGTAAACACAAACTTTTATTTTGGATGCGATTAATCGTTCTGACAGCCCTAATATATATATATATATATATATGTATGTGTGTGTGTGTGTGTGTATATACTGTATATTAGGACTGTTAATGTGTTAACGCATGTTAATATTGAACACAGTTAATGCAGCATCCATTTTTTCTGTCATCCTTTGGCTAGTGTTACATTAAATGATCACTCTCTTCTTCGTGCAAATGCTTTTAAACCATTCAAGCGTGACAAGACAAAAGAGAACTCGCTGCCTGTGAATGTCCTAACACAGACACACACAGCACGCACAGATAGAAGCACGCCAGTATCGTGCGCACAGACAGCTTGCCAGAATCGACGTCTGTTTCGCGCTTGAATGAGCAGTAACACACAATTATGCCCAAATGTCCATTTTGTCAAATGTCATTTAGTGTGATGCGAAGGTGCATTTACTCCAGTCTTCAATGTCACACGATCCTTCAGATTTCATTATAATATAATAAGTAATTATAAAATGATCATTTTTTTCTAATCTGTTTCTTTATTTCCTGCTTCATCAGCAAGTTTAATTTTTTTTATTTCCTCACTTAGGTTGCCAGACTTTGCTCTCCCCAAGCGCTTCTGAGCCTGACACTAGCCTGACACGTGCCTGTCCTAAGAGCAGTGCTAAGACTGATAAAGACGCTAGTGAGGAAGGTGAAGCAGTGGATGGCAAGCTGTCCATTTTCATCCATAAGAGAGAAGACCAGTCATCACATGAGGTGCTTCAGCCATTACTCAGGTAATAACACTGGGCGGCCACACTACAAAACACATCAACCTCATTGTATTCTTTAATTCTGAAAAAAATAGACAGAAAAGAAACCCATTTTATAAAAGTTATGACTGATGTGAGTATTCGCACCTTGCAGCAGCTCAGAGGGTCGTCCTTTCCGTCTCGGCACTGGAGCCAACATGGAGAAGGTGGTAAAGATGGATCGAGATATGACAAAGGTCAGATCTGGTTTTGTGTCTGTTCACTCTTTTGGAGAGCAAAAATCAGTCATGCTGAATGTGTAAAATCTGCTCACTTTTTTACAGAGTGGCTGCTGTGAGGTGATCACAGAAGAGGCATCCTCTGCTTTGCGGAAAGCCAATAAGTGGGCTCAGTCTGGGCTTATTGTTAGTGTGGGGCCACCAATAGAGAACACTGGCCAGGAGAACTCTGGGGTATCCAATACAGGTGACAAGAAGAAAACTGCCCAGTCTACTGTCTGCCGAGAGAGGAACGCTGAATTGGCTAGGTAAGAAAAATATACTTTGCTACCTATTCAGAATGTATATCTGAAAGGGAACTGAGTGTCTTCGGGAAAGTTTTGATGGAATTGTCTGTTCATCCTTCCTGCATAGGGTGCATAATAAAGTAGTGTTTATATGTGCAGTTTTGTTTTCAGGGGTAACTGCTGTATTTATTAATTATTTACATAATAGTTTTTACAGTCATTTTACTTAAACGTTACAATAGACATTTATGTTGTTTAAAAAAGCATTGCTACCTAAACAATACTACCATTCAAAAGTGTCAAATTATGTTTTTTTTAATACATTTTGAGAAACAGCTGCACTTATTTGTTCAAAAATTGTTAACACTAGAAGTGCCAGAATTCCAAAACTACTAGAACGGCCACAAACGGTCATTTTGACCGTTAGATTCAAAACGGTGTTTATTTCGTTGAGGAATAATTTTCGTAATTATTTTCGTCAACCACATTTTTTCAAAGACGAAAACGAGACGATAACTAAATAAAAACTAGGTTTGAATGACAAAAACTATGACGAAAATGTTAGTGACGATTTGCGAAGCGGTCCAGGCAGCAACAAAAGAAAAAGAGACAATCATTCACTGCTCATTAATAGCTTTAATAACTATTCATTATATTTAATTCATACAAATAAATATGTCTGCTGCTTGAAAGAATAAAGAATGATGTATGCAAGCAGAGAATGCATATATAATTACTTGGAATGAATACTGTGTTATTTACTGTATAGTCCAACTTTGCACCCAGGAAACGTTGCGGTCACTTTCCACCTCCGATTGTTCCCCTGCATCTGAATCATCACTTGTGAAGTTCTGAAGCATTTCCAGGGCCATGGTTCGAGTCATGTTCCTCCTCATTCACTCATTCATTTTAGACATTTTAGCCTAGCAATATATATATATATATATATATATATATATATATATATATATATATATATATTGCCTATAGATAATGTAAGTATTATAGATAACTGTAGTCCGGTTTTATTTGCTTATTTCTGATCAACAGCTAATGTAGAAATTATTATATAGTAAACACCACTACAGAGGTGACCGGACGGACCTTTCTGTTGACAGTTGAGAGAGACCACGATCAACCGCGGGATATTTAAAAAAAAAATTCCGCGAAATTCAGTGTGGTCAATATGACCTTCTATGGCCGAAATTGGTAAATATGTTTTTTTTTTTTTTTGCCTTACGTTTACGTAACTTAATTTATATGAATAGCATTTTAAATGAAAATACAGACAATTTTAGGAAAAGTCAGGTACCAGCAGGATTTTATTTTTTTTTTTTTCAACAAAGTTATTGTAGATATAAAATTCAAAACGGTCAAAATGACCGTTATGGCCGTTCTAGTGCTAATACAGTAATATTGTCAAATTTATTACAATTTCAAAGTAATAAAAAACTGTTTTCTGTTTTAATCTCTTTTTTTAAAAGTGTAAAATTCCTGTGTGGCAAAGCTAAATTTTCAGCATCATTACTCCAGTCTTCAGTGTCACATGATCCTTCAGAAATCATTCTAATATGCAGATTTGCTACTCAAGAAAAATGTCTTATTGTTATCAGTGTTGATTTTGCTGTGTGATACACTACCAACCAAAATTTTGGGGTTAGTAGGATTTAAATAACTAAATGATTGCTTTTATCCAGCTCGGAAATATTAAAATAAACTATATTTTACAATAGAATAACATTAGTCTTTTAGTCAAATACAATAAAATATCTTAATTATTCCAAGTGTTTTATTTTTTTTTTATTTATTTTTTTTTATATATCATCAATGTAGTTCTTTTCTAATAACAGAATTTTCCCAAACACAGATCAGATCCAGTGCGGCCCTTCATCAGCGGTCACGTGGCTAACAGCATGGCTGCTGAGGTCATCGCTCTGCTTCACAGTCTTCTGACTGCACCTGAATCCAATACTGCTCAAATATGGACCAGCACAGCAGAAAAGGTGAGCTGCCCTTCTTGATTCTTGCCTTGACTTGCTCTAACAAGGGTACAATCACAACTGGCCTGTACCTGTACAAATTATACTTGAGTTTCAGTGTTGAATGAAACACACAACAGTGTTTAAATCTTCCATCCTCTCCTCAGGTGTTGTCCAGGGCCTTGATGTACATCCCTCAGTTAGGGAAATATGCTGAGAGTATTCTGGAGAGCGGTAATAGCAGTGGCAGGAAATTAGCCAAGCTGCAGGCGATTGGTCGACAGGCTGTGGCGGCTCTCTGTGCTCTAGGTGGATTCAAGGAGACCATCAAGATTGGTTCTGAAGTCCAGGTGACCTATTAATCTAACCTATTGACCATCACAAACCCCCCAACCACTACTGCCCCCCAAATACCCAATTTTCAGGTACCCAAATTTAAAAATTTGTAATTCATGAATGCTTTCAGATTATTGCTAAAGTTACTTACGTACTGTAAAGCAAATTACATACTTACTTACATACATGTTTACATATCATTATAAAGTAATGAATTTGTTGACTAGATGCTGATTGGTGGAGAACAGCAGTATTTTTCCTGCCGGGGCTGAACGCTAACATTATTAGCGGTTAAAGCGATGTGACAAAAACACACGCAAGTTCACCCCAAATGTATAATATCAGGGTTTTTACCATCTGTTTGAATTAGTTTATATCAATTTGTACACTTTTATGCATTCTTTCAAATCTGACTGAAATACATCCAATTTCTGTTCCTTTTTTCTTTTCACTGTAATACATGTTAGTTTGATAAGGTAATCAAGTGTTCTGAATAAAATAGAAGCAAATGAATTTTGCTTCTAAATTCTATTAAATACAATATACATACGTATGTCTAATATAATAGAAGAGTTCAGATGCAAAAGCCTTTAAGTGCCATTTGATATTTTCTTCTAGATTGAACATTTTTATCATGCTTGTATATTTAAGTTCAGTAATTTCACTTATGACAATTAATAGGTAATCTTCATTGCAATTTAAGTGAGATTACTGAATTTAAATATTCGAGCTTGATAAAAATTCATTCATTCATTCTAAAAGAAAATTTCAAATGGCTTTTAGAGGTTTTTGCATCTGAACTCTTCATATGTCTAAAGATATTTAAAGATTGACCTCTTTAAAGGGATAGTTCAGTCAAAAATGAAAATTGGCCCATGATTTACTCAACCTAAAGTCCATAAAATTGCATCCATCCGTGATAAAGTGCTCGAAATGCCTCCGTGTTGGTTAATAAATTGTTTTTGAAGTGACACGACTTGTTCTTGTAAGAAAAATAGCTATTTAAAACTTTATCGACTAGAATTAAAACTTAGATTAGACTTAAACTTAGACTAGATTAAAACTTTATAAGACTAGCTCAATGTCCAATTTCAAACCATTTTTCACAGGATGAATTTTAAGTGTTTTCCAGTTATACCTAAATTATGATAATTAGTAGAATATGTGATGTGTCAAGTGGCATGCTACCTCGTAGCACAGTTAATAGGTTCACACACATTTTAGCAGATGAATGATACCTTACATTGCAAGCTGAAGTATTTGCCTCTGTCCATGTCTGTTCTCTGTGTCAGGTGGTGGGTAAAGGTGTATCAGATAGTGTTGGTGTGGTTATATCCATTAATGAACAAGAGGGCATCGCCACTGTCAAGTTTCCTTCCTGCGATTACCGCCGCACAAGCAAGGCGTCTGATATCCTCACTGTACCCATATCCCGCCTCTGCACCCCCCGCTCTGAGGTAAGTCCCTCTCAAATAATTGTGAAACTGCACAATTGTAATTTTGATGTCATGTAGTTAGCAATGCTCTTATTTTTTGCATTGAACAATGACATTTTTTTCAGCTTACAGTATCATTCACAACCCATTATTATCTACCATTCTATTCAACTGTATGACAAATATGGCCTTTTTTCTCATTGTCATTTCCTTTTTAAAATTGTGCAGACGTTTAAAAAGATTTCTTCACGAATTGAAAATGATATACTTAATTGTGAACTGAATGTACTGTATTTGGACAATGTTAATTACAATTAATGCCTGGTTCAGATTACACGATTTTAGCCCGATTTTGGCACGATCCGTTTGACGTAGGGTGTCGTGGGGATTCGTAAACGACAACGGGCGTCGGGACACAAGATTCGATCGTATCATCTCGTATAGTGTGTCATAGTGGGCGACAACCTATGTCGCGTCTGCGATGCTTCACAACATCACAACAAAAAGACTAGCATGTTTAATTTTTTTATCGGTCGTCCACGACGGTTCCATCACATGGATGAGGTTGACCAATAGGAGCACAAGCTTTTCCGTACACAACTTTCAAAAAAGACAAAACGAAAGAGAGACGATGGGGCTAACGTTAAAACTAGAAGTAAAAATATATAAGAAAACAATATTTTACCTCAAGTTCTCTTTGGAGCCTATACTGTCCTCTTCGAGCAGGGTTCTCAAGTCTCACGCAATGGCCGTGAGACACACGCAATTCAACCAGTTCACTCACTCACACGCCACACCGTGTATTTTTCACACTGAAAAGGAAATGCCGAACAATCCAGGAAGTCACTCTCTACAAGTTTTGCCTTCTCGTTTTGCCTTCTCGACATTGCGTGCGTCGTTAAACATGGCATGCGATGACTGGTCTGGAAGTAACGTGTAGTCTGACATGTGTCTTGTCCACGACAAGATTTTAGGAGCCAAAATCGCGAAATCTGACACAGTGACTATCGTAACAGACAAAAAAAATCGTGTAATCTGAACCAGGCACACGTGTAAATGTTGTGGGTCATCTTAATTGGGACTGGTTGTCTTCTGTCTCTGATCACTTAAAACTTTATTTAACACTTTTGTAATGCCATTTTTATTCGTTTTTTTTTTTAGTTTCTATTTATTTATTTATTTATTTTTTTCATTTTGTACTTTAATTTAAGTTTAAGTTCTTCATTTTATATTTGTTTAATTTTATTTCAGTTAACAAAAATCATTTCTAATAGTCACTGTTATTAATGATGTTGATGTGGAACTCATCACCATCTTAGAACTTTTCCACAGTGATTTTAAGCATCTACCATAGTTAACCAACATGCCCCAGTGTGTATAGAGTAACAACTCAATGTTTGCTTACCAAGGAGCTGACAACTGTAAAGGCAGAAAAACAGATGCTTTGAAATACCATGTTGAGCTATGATTAAATATGCCTTGCCATGTCTTGCCTTTGCCTCAGGACTTATTCTAAAGCAGCTCAGATATCTGATGTCAAGTCTTAATCTTGGAGCTCTGTGTGTTTGTTGCAAGGCTCTGCCATTGCATAAGCTGTCCATCACAGAGAAGGTTGTTCAAGCGGTGCAGTCCATGTTACTGCCTCAGGAGGGCAGTCTGTCCATCCACACGTCCCTCCCTGCATCTGGAGACGGAGCCAGTCCTGTGATGGCTGTGGTGCGTCTTCTGGCCGAGATCAGAACTAGGTCAGAACCTCAATGTATCTTACGTTGTGACATAGCACAGACAAAACAAGTATGTGTCATTGTACAGGAGTGCTATGAACCCATATGGGATATTTATTGTGCGTGTCTTTGACTGTCAGAGCATGTTTGGTGATGGCGCAGTTGCTTGAGGACAGCTCATTTTGTGAAGAGTTTATTCAGCAGTGTCCAGCAGCAGTGGAGGTGCTTAACCTGATAGCTCAGGAGTGCAGTCCCGGTGAGTGCATGGCAACAATAGAGCTACACTTCCTCTTCACCCAAAAATGAAAATCAAGTAATTAATTACTCACCCCAAGCTTTACCAACCCCGTAAGACCTTCGTTCGTCAACACAAATGAAGATATTTTTGATTAAATTTGAGAGGTGGATCACCGCTGCATTGGCTCCTAAGGCAGTCCCTCCAGGATTTCACGATTTTTTATTTGTGATTTTTGTGATCAAAATGACTGATTTTGTGGTGGTAATTTCCAAACATTTGTAAAAAAAAATGCGATTTATATATAACATTTACCATAATAGAGAGCCTAAGTCCCTCCCCTTCCGGTTGACCACCATGGGACCTTACTTCGGAAAAATATTGAATGGTAGTCAATGGCAAGAGACAACAAATATTTTGATCTGGTTTGAATTGTGCCCTGAATTACACATATGATGTTTGTCAATTTAAAAGATACATTTTAAAGTAAAGAAAGTCGCAGTTTGATGTAAAATCGTTGAGGTATAAGACTGTGAAAATACGTAATTACAAGACTACAAACCCCAAAGGCGCACATTTTCTCTCAATGAATGAAGCTAACTTTACTGAGGCTGTCTGTTATTGTTTCTACAGTCTTACGTTATAATCGTAACATTACGCCGTCATACCTGAGTGTTTTGAACCAGACTGCGCACACACGAGCAGCAGATCTCGTTTCTCTTCCCGGGAGATGTAGTTCACAGAGCGATTTTCACATAAAACTAAATGTTACTCTTCTGTTGTATGACAAACTTCGAAAACATCATATGTGTAAATGAGGGCACAGTTCAGACGGAATAAAAAGATAAGTTGTCTCTCGCCATTGACTACCATTCATATTTTTTCCGCAATAAGGTCCCATGAGCCGGAGGCGAAGGGGCGGGACTTAGGCTCTCTATAGTATTCAGTCCTTCCAGAAAAACGCAGTTTTTTTGTGATTGTTGCGGGCAAAAATTGATTGATTATGCGGCCCGTTTTCTTTCAAATTGGGGAAATTTAATTGGGGATATATGCGGGTTATTTATGCAATTTTATGCGATGAAATTGCAGGAATTTGCAAAAATTGAGGGAACTTGCAAAAATTGCGGTTTGATGAAAAAGAGAAAAAAGTGATTCCCCCAACATCCTGTTCTCAGTAGGCTAATGTAAGAGTCATTTCTTATTACTTCCTTTGATAAGCAAGCATACATCATAGAAAGTGCTGGGAATATTTAATTTCTCATCTTGTTTTATTTCAGACTGTAACGAGTGTAAATAAGGTGTGGCCCCTTAAATATGTGCGCCTCGAACACCCAATGTGTGCGGGTAATTTCTGTTTGATGCTACTTCTTTTATCTTATGTTGTTTATTAAGTAACGATGTGACGGTAGAACGTGTGACAGACAGTTATACGAGTTCGATTTGTGAGATGTCAATCGCCTCCGTTAATCTGTCTGGCCTCTGAAATAACTTCAGCTGTGAGCTATCCCGTCGCGTAATTGCGTCACTTCATAACGTTCCCATGGAAACAGAGGGAAATGGCTGCTCTTGTGTGAAGCAAACGCAACATTTTTCAACTTTTTGCTAAGATACATGTGACTTTTTTTGCAACGAAAATGCGAGGATTATGAAATTATGCAAACCCCGCATATGTTGCACGGAAATCGGCAATTTATGCGGCGAAAGTGCGGCGTATTTGAAAAAATGCGGCCCCCGCATAAATATGCGGACTTTGGCTGATTTTGCATTGAATTCAGCGATCGCATAATCGTGTTTTTCTGGAGGGACTTCTAAGGGATCGAAACTTGACTGCCCAGAAAGCCGTTGAAGAAAATGTTCTTTACAACCTCGGACACATAACTGTAATTAATGTGATTAGCCTTTTGCTTGACGATGTTATCAAACAGCTAATAATGTGTTGCTAATATTACACAAACCATGTTCCCATTCGCCATCTCAGAGTCAGACAGCTGCCTTCAAAAAATGAACAACCTTTCTAACAGGCTAATGAACAAGTCGAAGGTGACAGTATTCAGTTATGAAATGTAATTCTGTTTGTGTTTGTAGGAGAGCGTTTAGTGATGGTTGAGGTGCAGTGTGAGAGGGTTAGGATGCTTTATCGAGACTGTGCTCGTCCTCCACCACCTCCAGTACAAACTGATCAAAGACAGGTGAGTTGAGCCTCATTAGCGCTGATGTAACTTTTTTTTTTTTTTTAAAGATTGATTGATTGATTAAAGTGTGGTATCATTTATCTACTACCATTCTCTAAGCTTCCTGCTTGTACATATGGACTGCCCTGTGAACACTAAACGATTGGCAGACAAAAACTTCCTCAAAGCCTTCTGATTGGATGAACAGATAATATGACCGTTTTTTATGATTTGTGAATACCTTGCTAAGCAAACACGACACTTTTTTTCTCTCTCCACAGCCTAAAGAAATCACATGGTGTCCATCACGCGTCTTCCCTCCGGTTCGGGCCTGCATGTTTTCTTCACACTTGACCTCTGTGACCTTTCTGGCTGATCCAAGTGCGGGTGGAGGCCTTCCCAGAGGAACTTTCATCTATGCTACTTCACCTGTGCCTGTTCAGGTAACAGCCTGTTACTGGAACATGCACTTAAAATAAATAAATAAATAATAATAATAATAATATATATCTATATATATATAGATATATAAATAAATTATATATAAAAAAAAATATATATATATATATATACTTTGATTCCGCAAAGCAGTGATGTTTTCGTCAGTGATGACGATAACGAAATGATTTCGTTAACGCACCGTTTTTTTATGACGCTCTGAGGTGACTTAAACATGACGAGACGTTTTCGAGTTTTCGTTGACGAGACGGAACGAAAATGAAGTCTGACGTTCACAATGCATGTAATTTATGCCTGTTTTGCGTGAAATCGGTCTGTATTGAGCTAAAAATAAGTATCAGCAATGCTGCCATTTCCTATCGCGTGCGCCCAGCACCCGCCGCGCGCGCCAGATTCCACACAACAACAACACAGGGTTTAATGGTAGTTTTTGTACCAAGTCAAGTCAATAGAGTCGGACAAAAACTAGGATAAAACCTTTTGGAAAGTATTTTTTCGGAGATGTTTGTGTGAGCATATCAGTGAACGTCCCTGACCACTCGGTGAGTTTGACGTCTTTGTAAATGTTTAATGCGTTTTATGAATGATTCTGTGGGTGCTAAAACACAAACCTAAAATTCTCGGGACAACAGCATTTGTCCAAATTTCAATCTTAACCGTTCTATTTCATCAGAAACGATCTTAAAACAGGGCTTTAAGTGTAAAATACCGAACTAACGTTAACCAAGACCACATTGTTTATTCAGGGATTGTCTTATTCATTTTTATGTTCTACACACTCCAAGTGTCATGTTTGTTTCATACTTTATATTCAAGTATGCATTCCTAACCTTTGTTCAATGCACCTCAGTATTAGATATTTATTTTATTATTTTGTTTCAGAATGTTTGCAACTTTGCAGTTTGCACAAGTTAAAGATAGACTTGGTTGTATAATGTTTGTGTTTACAAATAATATGCATCTTATTGTTGCATACTACGTTGTTCAGTGCACTTTAGCAATTTCTCAAATAAAGCCACAATTGCCTAAGTAAGAATATTCTATTCTTACTCTATTCTATTCTTATTCTCAAGAATATTTTATTCTTAGCTTTTTTTTTTTTTGGAGTAAAACAGTGATTCCACGGTTACCACTTTATCTGTGTGTAATGTTCTAGTTGCTCAATGTTTTTGCTGTGATAACTGGTGAAAACAGCTTTTAATATTCAGGGGTAAAACTATAACTTGAAATATGGGGATAAAAGATTTCTGCCCAATGTGACAATGAAGTACAGCTTGGCAATGGCAACACTGCATCTCCATCAATGAGAAAGTCTAGTTTATTATTTAAAGGTTGTAAGGTTAGCTTGTTTTATGAATTGCAACACTTGCTAAATCTGTCAAACCTAAGCCCATTTCCACTACTTTTTAAACTAAATTAATTTGTTAAAGACTACTTTTTTTGTCTTTTTTTTTTACTAAAAAATTTATTAAACTTGACTAAAACCTTTTGTGTTTTCGTCGACTAAAACTATTAAGTTTTTAAGTGACTAAAATGTGACTAAAACTTAAAAGCATTTTCGTCCAAAAGACTAAGACTAAAACTAAAAGGGCTGCCAAAAACAACACTGCCGCAAAGACACATTAAATTGATCAAAAGTGACAGTAAAGTTACAAAATATTTCTATTTCTAATACATTTTTTTGTTTTACTTTCTATTCATCCTGGGGGGAAAATGACAGTTTCCACAAAAATATTAACTGTTTATATATGTGTTAAATGTTTAAATGTTTATACATAAATATTAACACTATAATAGTAAGATATGTTTCTTGAACAGCAAATCAGCATATTAGAATGATTTCTGAAGGATCATGTGACACTGAAGACTGGAGTAATGATGCTGAAAATTCAGCTTTGCATCACAGGAATAAATTACATTTTAACATGTATTACAATATAGACATATGGAGATATTTTAAATTATACTATTATTTTACTGCTTTTACTGTATTTTTTTATTTTACATTTTAAATTGTGGAGCATAAAGGACTCAAAAACATAAATAGTAGTGTAAGGCCAATAAGTGTTGTCTGTATTTCTTTCTTATTTTATCTCTCTTTTTTTTTGGTACCAGGCGCCATCTTTTTACTGGGAGATAGAGATTGTTTCTTTTGGAGATTCGGAGGATGATAGCGGTCCTATAGTGTCGTTTGGGTTTTCCCCGGAAGCTGAGAAGAGAGACGGCGCATGGACGAATCCTGTCGGCACATGTCTATTTCACAAGTACTGATCCCGTCTTTTTATCCTTTAATTCAATAATAATTCTTTCACTTGTACTGACTATCAACCTGTTCTTTCGGTTCCTCTCTGCTTCCCATTCTAACCCTTTTCTTTTTACATGTCGTCCTTGTTGTTGTTTCTCTCCCGCTCAGTAATGGGAGGGCAGTACACTATAATGGCTCCAGTTTGCTGCAGTGGAAGAGTGTGAGACTAGACGTGGCTCTACTTCCTGGTGAGACAGGACCTTGCTCCAAGCGGCCTTTATATTTATTTGAGCTTTCAGACATTAACCACAAGCACATAATGTTGTTCAAGCCGACTGCCTTTATGGGCAACAGTGTTGGGGAAGCTTTTTTGAAAACTGCACCTTCCCAAGCTACAACCTCAGTTAATTATTGAACTCAAAAATGAGCCTGTCGGCCACCGTAACTTCTATTGGTTGCAATTCACAACCTCACCTCTAGATGCTGCTAAAATTTATACACTGTACCTTTAAAAAATACTTTAACTCAGTTTATACTCCTTTGAAACTTGTAGGAATTGTTTTTGTATTTATCTGGAATGATGAAGTTGCAATTTGGTACATTTTAAAATGTATGAACTAAAATATATTAATGTAATATCAAATGACACGTTACATAACATTACTGTATAAGCAAGTACTTTACTTGTGCTATAGTATGTTAGTTAACACGTCATAATAGGTGCACTTCTTTAAAGCACAACAAAACATTATTAAAACACTGGTTTAAAATTTAAAACAAGAATGTATTTGTCAGTTTAATTATAATATATGACCTTTCACAATCAGTTTTTTTCCCACGAATGTGAGTTGGCCATGCTATTCCCTAACTTCTAGAACTAATGCTTTCTTTTTGCTCCTATTGCGCTCCCTAATTACTCTTTATTTCAGTTGTATTTTCCCATTGCCATTTTGTTTTTCTGAACTTGGGTGACTATTATTGACTGCAGTCGAACTTCAAACTACAATTTGTGTTTAAAGATCTTTGGAAGTAAAATGATGACAAATATTTTTGAAACAAAAAAAAAACTGTTCAATTGCATTACTTGGAAAAAAAATAGACATTGCATTAACCCTGCTTCTAATACATTGTATTTTTATTGCTTGCATTTTTATGGTGTGACATTCAACATGATTGAATATTTAAGCAGTGAATATTTCAATTCAAAATATTTCAACTGCAGTTCCAGGATTTCAGCATTGAATTAATTTACTGTCGAATTTGAACCACTGAATTGTGGAAGCGAATTTGCAAAGCGATCAAAATGGACTGAAAATTGCCTGTTTAATATTATAGGTTGTATTTTTAAACAGTTTGAATATTTTGGAAGTGAAATATAAAAGGTGAATGTGGATTATTGCAATTTTAATAATGAAAATGTGTTTAAAATGTTTTGAATTGAAATATTTAACCATAAAAATGCAAGCCCTAAAAATACAATGTATTCAAATGCAAGCATGGTTAATGCAATACATTTGCCATTATTTTACTTTCATAAAGATCTGAAATTGAGTGTTAATGTAGGAGCATAATGATTATTATTGACTCAACGTCCTCATCTGTAAAGCTCTGTGCACAATAAAATATCACATACTCTATAACATTTTCATGGTTTTATGCTTAAATTATGAAAAATACTGAGTAAGATAAAAAACAATTGTAATGTAAGAAAAACAATGTAGTGTTTTGTTAACAGACCAATGCTTGGTAAAATTACTTTGTCAATGAAAAAGCTATGCTGGTTCTCTGTTTTTCTGTAGTGTATGTAAAGTTAGTTGGGTTGCTATGTTTAGTTACTCCCCAACACTGGTAGGCAACCATTTTAAAACATTATCAATGCCACTATTTGTCATCACTCACTTTTGTCATCTCTCGAGTTTAATGACATTTTTTTGGTTTGATGAAATTTCTCAAGCTTCCCTAGTGATGATTTGTCTTGTATGTTTCGACACAGGTGATGTTGCAGGTATAGGTTGGGAGCGTTTGGAAGGCACTCCACCTCCACCCGGTCAGCCTCCTAAAGGGAGGGTTTACTTCACTTACTGTGGTCAACGTCTCACCCCTTATCTGGAGGACGTGGCTGGAGGGATGTGGCCCGTAGTCCACATTCAGAAGAAGGTTTGCAAACAAATGATAAATAAAAAGCATACCAATGGTGCACATAAATTTCAACATGATACATAATGCTCTAAGTCCATTTTTATAGGTTTACTGGATACATTTTTGAGGGGACACAAATCTTTTTGCCAGAATCGTTTCGATGCCAACTGATAGTCCTTCTCCATGGCCTCACCAAACTCCTCCCAGACCCGAGTTTTTGCCTCCACAACCACCCGGGCTGCCGTCCGCTTGGCCTGTTGGTACCCTCTGCTGCCTCAGGAGTCCCGCAAGCCAGCCAGGCCTGATAGGACTCCACCTTCAGCTTGATGGCATCCCTTACTTCCGGTGTCCACCACGGGTTCAGGGATTGCCGCCTCGACAGGCACCAGAGACCTTTCTGCCTCAGCTCCGAGCGGCCACGTCGACAAGGGGTGGAGAATATGGTCCACTCAGACTCAATGTCTCCAGACTCCCTATGTTCGGGGGACTCGGCCAAACGTTCTCAACAGACCCTCACAGCACTTTTGGGTCTGCTGAGTATGTCCAGCTTTCTTCCCCGCCATTGGATCCAATTCACCACTAGGTGGTGATCAGTTGACTGCTCTGCCCCTCTCTTCACCTGTGTGTTCAAGACATACGGCCGGAGGTGAGGAAATGAGATGAAATGACCACAAAGTCAATCATCGATATCCGGTCTAGGGTGTCCTCATGCCACGTGCACTGATGGACACCATTATGCTTGAACATGGTGTTCATTATGGACAAGCTGTGGCCAGCACAGGAGTCCAATAACAGAACACTGCTAAGAATCAGATCGAGGAGGGGTGTTCCTCTGAATCACGTCCCTCCAGGTGTCATTGTCGCCGCCAATGGAGCACTTTCCAGCTCCCCTCCCAGAGACTCCAAGAGGGTCGGGTATTCTGCACTGCTGTTTGGTCCGTAGGCACACACGACAGTGAGAGACCTTTCCCCGACCCGAAGACGCAAGGCTACAACGACTCCAACTCATGGCGGCTGAGCTGGGGGGCTATAAGCAAACCCACACCAGCCCGAAACCTCTCACCATGGGCAACTCCTGAGGGGTAGAGAGTCCAGCCTCTCTCAAGGAGTGTGGTTCAAGAGGCCCAAGCTGTGTGTGGAGGTGAGCTCGACTTTCTGTAGTCTGTAGCTCTCAAACTCCCGCTCAAGCTTAGGCTCTTTCCCCGCCAGCAAGGTGATTATCCACATCCCTAAAGCCAGTTTATGTGTCCAGAGATCGGGTCGTCGGGGCCCTCGCCTTCAACTGCCACCCGGTTCACTATGTACCGGCCTCTTACGATCTTTCCTGTAGGTGGTGAGCCCACAGGAGGGTGGCACCACGTCACTCGTTCGGGGCCTGGCCACCAGCCGTTCGCATGCGAGCCCCAACCCCGAGCCTGGCTCCAGGGTGGCGCCATGCCGGACGATGTCTCGCTCCTTGACTTTTTTTTTTTTTTCATAATGGGATTCTGAACCGTTCTTGGTCTGACCCGTCACCTGGGACCCGTTTGACCCAGTAGCACCTCATTGTAGGACACGAGATCCAGGTGGCGGAGTTGTATCAAGATCTGAGGGGTGTTGGGTAGGTTTAAGGGTAGGTTTAGGGCTCAGGGGGTGGAGCTGGGTAGGTTTAGGGGTGGGTTTTGGGTTCAGGGGGTGGAGCTGAGTAGGTTTAGGTATATGTAAGGTGGGAGGAGTTGGATCTGGATCTGGATCCGGAACCGACTCCTCCCCGTGGATTTCATGTTCTGCAGTGAGAGCCATCTCGTTTGCTTTGGGAGACCCTACCAGGGTCATATAACCTTGGACAACATTGCTCCTAGGATCATTCGGGTACTCAAACCCCTCCACCACAATAAGGTGACAGTTCAAGGAGGGGACAACAGCATAAAATAAACTTTCGTTAAACTAAAAATTATTATAATTGTCATGAATCATAATTATTTTCCTTGGTTTTGTTATATTCGGTGAAATACATTTTTACGTATGGTTTAAGCAGGTAAGAAACTTCTTTGAGGACACGATTATGTTGCTTATGGAGTTGTTAGTTATAAATGTATTTTTATTTTACACTGGTTTCCTTATTTGCCCTTTTAGCCCTGTTTTATAAATAGTTTCATAGTTTTTTTTTTTTAATGATTCGCCAATGTGTAATTTCAGAATACAAAGATCCACGCAAACTTTGGCTGCCGGTTGTTTGCGTACGCAGAGGGACAGGCTCACCGAAACGCTGCCGACCTTTGCATGGACCTCTCAGAGGAGATCAGTGCCAACTTTGAGGCTCTGCCCTTTGCCATGGCCTCCGACAGCGACAATGATGCCGGCACTAGTGTGGCGTCTGATTCTGGTTCTCATGGCCCTCCATGTCGCATTGCCGCGGTCGTCACAGCACAGCAACGTGAGTGTCGACTTAAACATTAAATAATATTAATACTTTCAGCTCAAAGTTTTATATACTGTTCATGAGGTTAGATTGCTTTTGAATGTTGTCCCTCCCTTTTCTGACTGAATCAGTAATGAATATCAGCTTCATATGGGTTAAACTTTGCTTCCTGTGGTCTGATTTTATTTACAGAATACAATAGTGATGCCTCTTGTCACTACAAGGTAGAACTGAGCTATGAGAATCTGGTCGTCTCAGGGCCAAACGCGCACCCGCCACTAATTGCTGATGATGAGAGTGATGACGAAGATGATGAAGACATTCCTAGGGTATGGAGAGCTCATAACTAGGCCCTTAACTTTCTCTAAAGCAATTTGAAAGTTACACCCCTAATATAGTGTAAGCAGAATGTCTTTTTCAAAGAAATCTTGTGTGTTTTTCTCTCGCCGTCTCTTTGTAAAGGAGGATCACTACGCCTTGCTAGTGAAAGCGTGGGAAACCAAAGTTTTTCCAACCATTCGGCGTCGTTTCAGGAATGAAGCGGAGAGGAAGTCTGGTCTGGATCAGATCAAAGGAGCACTTCAGCTCGGTGAATGTCTCTTTTATTTATTTACAATGGCTAAAAGAGTCCCTCTCAGCCTATTCATCTATTCAATCAGTGGTCAATTTGTCCAGCTGGGTAGGCATTTCCTCGTGAAAAAGAAGTAACTTTAGCATACTTTTTTAAAATCGTACTTATTGCAGAAATCATATACTTAAGTGTGAAATACATTTGATGTTTTTGGACACTTAATAGCATATTAATTGCAATTGAATGAAAATGTTTTATAGTTTAGAGTGTTAGTTTACCCAAACATGAAAATCCTGTAATTAATTATTCACCCTCATGTCATTTCAAACCTTTAATACCTTCCTTCATCTTCAAAACACAAATTAAGCTATTTTTGATGAAATCTGAGAAAAAACTAGCCTCAGAAGTTTAATCTCTGTAGCAACCAATGAGATTGCTTGCAACCTTGAGCAAGCAATCTCATTGGCTGCAGGATCAACATAGACCAATTAGCTTGTGCCATGCGGTGGTGATGTGATTGCTTGTAGGTGCGTGTAAAGGACCCATCTGCCTGTGCTCTCTTGATAACTGAACTAGATATTTATTTATGCTTTTAAAATTTGAACTACACTGCAATTGCACAATCAATACAATTATGTGCACTTTTTTTCACCAGTTTTTCTCCATGAGTTTAGTATAAATAATGTGGTTATTCCTGGCAGGAATGGTGGACATTGCACGTCAGACTGTTGAGTTCCTGTATGAAGAGAATGGAGGTATTCCTCGTGACCTCTACCTTCCAACCATCGAGGACATCAAAGATGAAGCTAATAAGTTCACCATTGACAAAGTCCGCAAAGGTCTGTGTCAAAGGTCACGTTAACATGAATATTTGTGGCAGGATCTATGCACTTACTTTGGATTGGTCTATTGTGGAGATCGCACATCAGTTCTATACATACATATACACAAGCATATACACTGAATTTTCATAATTGCACCAGTCAGAATTGCATTGATGAGACTGCACCGATAAGTACTATTTTATTATTATAATGACAGGTTAAGCATGTAACCATTTTCCACACAGGTTTAACAGTGGGCATCCGCTGCCCAGAGGGAAACAACACCTGTAGCAGCACAGGTGGAACAGCCTTACCAAAGTTTGCCATCCGGGGCATGTTGAAGACTTTTGGCTTGCATGGTGTCGTGCTCGATGTAGACTCTGTGAGTATTTGATATTAGTCAAATTTTAACTTTGAAATCACTCAAAAAAAAAAAAAAAAAAAAAAGGCCACATTTCATGTGGAAAAAAATATTTTTATTTTGCATAGAGAAAATTAATCCTTATTTAAATAATTTTTGACTCTGTGCACCTTGATGCATATACTTTATATTTATTAATTTGCCCATTTTGACTTTGATAACTTTGACGTGAGGATAATTATCCAGATCCAAAGAAAAAAATCCCTAATGAAATCAGCATATAACATAATAGTCTTATGATTGAGGGATAAAAATGTGAAACACTTCACATTTTATAAATATACAAATAAAAATAATTATTTTTATATTTATAATTAAATTTAAATTATAATTGTTTAAATTTATTTTTATAAAAATGTAAATATTTGTCCGTCATTGCATTATTTTGTTCGTAAAATTCAAATAGCCCATACGTATTTTTGACAGGCTATGTGATATTCATTCTCATATACACACTAGCATTTGAACCTCTTCTAAATGCAGTTGTTTCAAAATTCAACAAATCTGAAACTTCGCTGAAATGTCTTCATTTGTGTGTATTCAGGCCAATGAACTGGTCCAGGTGGAGACATATCTCCGTAGTGAGGGTGTGTTAGTCCGGTACTGGTACCCCATTGAGATGCTAGAGAGGCCGCCAGCTGGGTCCCGCAGGGCTGCAGCAAATGGCCTGGTGTCTCTGGACAGCAGCAACATCCAAATTCATCGGTGATGCATTTTTTTGAGACAGTTTTACTATTGTAGATTTAAAAATGTTGGAGTTTTACTGATAGAGTTCACCTGTTAAAGGCTACGCCAAAGCTTAATGTTCAGTGCGCTTGTGTGTTTCAGGGAGCTGCTGCGTTGTGAAAGTGCTCTCGCGCGTCTGTACTGCCGCATGGCATTGCTCAACATCTTTGCTCCCAAGAGCCCTCACACATTCACACGTCTCTTCCACATTCCCGCTGTACGAGACATCACACTTGAGCACCTGCAGCTCTTGTCCAATCAGCTGCTGGCTCCACCTTTGCCAGGTGATGTCATACAAATATTTTGAGGAACACAGGTTTAGATTTGAACTTGCATAAGTAACTACTTAGTGTCGGTTGTAACGGATTACAAGTAATGTGCATTATGTAATCGGATTACTTTTTTATTTATTGAGTACAGTAATGCATTATTTTAAAGGGTTAGTTCACCCAAAAATGAAAATGCTGTCAGTAATTACTCACCCTCATGTTATTCCAACCCCGTAAGACTTCGGAACACAAATTAAGATATTTTTTTTTTATTAAATCATTAAATAATATTAATAATAAATACAAGTTTTGATTTTAATAATGTATTCTTAAATATTGAAATTAACACTATTTACAATTAACATGATTAAGATGTTGATTGCATGATTAAGATGCTTTATAAGTATTGTTCATTGTTAGCTCATGTTAATTAATGCAACCTTATTGTAAAGTGTTACGAAAAAAAAAAATATCATTAAACTCTTGTGTATTTGTTCATTTCCCTTTGGCTTCTGTAGATGGCAGAATCAGTTCTAACTCTATTCTGCTGGCCCAGTCTGTTCTCCACGAGCTCCAGGGCAAGAGCTGTTCTCCGACTGAGCTCTTCTATCAGGGAAACGCACAGACCATCAGTGAATGGCTGACGGTGGCCATCAGCAGAGCTCTGCACCAGGGCGAAGACAGCCTTCTCGAACTCACTAAACAGATCTGCTGTTTCCTTCAGGTACTTGTGCCTCAACTTATTTGTGTCCATTATATCAATATAGCAGTGGATTGTTGTGAATACCATGATTTGTATACGATGAAAGGGGTAGGTATACATAAGAGAACAAAATTCTGCAACAAAAATAGAACTTTTACTTTTCTCAAGGGAAAATGATTATTTTGCTCTTAATATTATTTTCTTTTTTGTGATCATGAAGACATCTATTATTTAGAAAATTACTGAATGCGTTTTGAATCAGGCAGCTAATTAGTTTATTCACTGCAAATTCACCATTATGATCTGTGATATTTAAATGTGTCCAATGTTCAAATTAATATTAGTTATTGACCATTTTTAAAATATAATGATTTAAAATGTACTTTAATATAAGATAATGACACTAACTTTTCAACATCGACACTGTTATTGAACCAGGGTTATTATAGTTAAAAATAAACCATTAAAGGGTTAGTTCACCCAAAAATGAAAATTCTGTAAGTTTTTACTCACCCTCATGTTGTTCCAAACTTCTATGTGTTTATTTGTTCTGCTATACACAAAGGAAGATATTTGGAAGAATGTTTTAATCAAACAGATCTCATTCCCCATTGATTACCATAATAGGAAAATAATACACACTATGGTAGTCAATGGGGAATGAGATCTGTTTGATTAAAACATTCTTCCAAACATCTTCCTTTGTGTTCAGCAGAACAAATAAACACATAGAGGTTTGGAACAACATGAGGGTGAGTAAATACTGACAGAATTTTCATTTTTGGGTGAACTAACCCATTAATAACATTTTTTTGTTACGTGAAATAAAATAATCGTTAACTGAACCAAAATAAAATTGTTTACCTTGATGTACTAAAATGAGTCACACCAAAACTGAAATTAATAATAACAAAAATGTATAGACATTTAGACAAATTTATTTCATAATTTATTAGTTTTACAACGTTTGGTTATTTTCCTGTTTATTACTGTGTATCTACTTTGAAACGATAAAGCACTATAGGAATAAGTGTACTTTTACGTTAAGCTTTTAATGGTTACACTTTATTTTACAGTGTCCTTATTTTACATATGTACTCACTGTAGAAATAACAATAATTTTAAGCATAATTACATGCAACTAACCCTAAAAACAAACCCGCGATGCGATAAAATTCCGGCGACAGCAAGTGTGTCTGTCCACACTAGACGCGACGCGAATGTGAGATGCCACACATTCGCATGTGAGCCTATGGTGTGAGCAGAGTCTCTCTGTAAAAGCGCACTGTTGGCCCGCACTCGCATTGAATATGGGTAAGGACATCAAATCAAGAAATAACATTATTAAAAATCAAAACATTAACAAAATATACTCATTGACTAATTTTGTTATGAAGTACAGTTGTAAATTTGCATAGAATTCATTTTGAACGCTATATTACATGCTTTTAAAATCTGAGGTAAATTACCCATTAGCGCTTGTCGCACAGTGACCTAGTTTTAACTAAAAATAAATAATGTGTACTCATAAGTAATTTCTTCATTCTGTCAGCCGCGACGTCGCAGAAATAGGAACCGTTTCTAAATTAGAAACTTCGCGTGTCGCCGTCGCGTCTGGTTAGGACAAAAACTCTGATTAACATGGAAAAGATACCTTTTATCGCGTGTCGCGGCGTCGCGTCGCGTGTAGTTAGGACACGGTGATATCCTAACCTAACCCCATTGTAAGTACATGTTGTTAATTAATTTCACTCAGTACTTAAATGTATAATTACACTGTAACAAGGACACCAAACTAACGTGTTAACCTTTTAATTTGACATTACAAATTGTTGGCTATTTAAGTTTGTTAAGAAACATTGCACTTTTATACATTCCTATTATACATTCCTATTCCCCATGTATATGTACTACTTATTATATTAATTGCAATAAATGGGTAATAACTAGTTACTAATTATTGGTTGTTACAATTTTAGTTACATTCTTTAATGTTTGCTGAAAATTCAGACTGCACCTGAACAGTTCACACTGGAAGAGTTTCCCATCACTGAGTCCAAGGTCAGCATGGATGTGAACTTCCCCGGGGCTGCCTTTGTGCTCGTCTCTTGCAAAGAGAGTCAAGTCAGCTGCCGCAAAGAGTGAGTTCATATTTATTCATAATATTATATCTGAATTAACTGTTTTTGCCTCTTACTTTCATTAGTCTAATTGCACTAAGCAGGGAGCTTTGCATAGTAAATGTCTAAAACTACTTATTTTTAAAAAAATATCATGTCAAATCTCAGTTTTCTGTTAAATATTCTAAATGCTCATGTGTGTTTTTTTTTTTTCTTAGCTCCTCTCTATACAAAGCCCCTTGGACTCGTGTAATGGTGTACGGACTTGGTCACAAGGTGCGACGAAACGGCCAGCTGAATCTGATGGAAGCAGTTTGCTACCCTTTAGACGCCTCCCCGTCTAACACAGGACTCACCCCTCCACCCACAGCCAACCAGTATCCCAACATCATCATCCCCACTGACAAAGTGCATGTCAAACTAGGCATGTCAAAAATGTGTTGCATTCTACATACTGTACATTTTCAGATTTCAGCTACGCATAAGGTTGTACTTCAATAAATATAAAAATGTCTTTGCTAATGTACAAATGTAAGCAAAAGAGGCCACTTAAATCAGTATCTAGGGTATTCCTTGTGAAAAAAAAATATACTTGGGTTAAGAAGAGTTAAGATACACTGCAAGTGCACTTCAATACACTCAAGTACACTTTTATAAATAGCATTTCATTGCCCTTTGAAAAAAAAAATCTTTAAAGTAAATTTTAAATCATGATGTTTTATTAACATTTTTTTCCTTTAAAGAAGTCCACTTATTTTGATGTGTTGACTAACATACTAAAGCATATGTAAAGTACTTTATTATAATTTTAACTGTGGTATTGTTCAATATTACATTTAACATTAATATAGTTTTAGTAAATTGCAGCTTTACCAATTGGTAAATACAAATATATTTAAATGCATATCATAAAAGTTTCAATAGAAGTGGCATTAAAGTATATTTTAGTTTACCATAAAATCTTGAAGTAAATTTAGCAGTATATTTTAACCATATTTCAAGACAATAGAGTTTTGAAATTACATTGAAAGAAGTACTCTAGTCCAACTTAAGTGGGTCGGAACTCAGTCTATAGTTGAATATAAATTTGAACTAAAATACATTTTCATTTTATTGCAGTTAACCTGCAGTTAAATGTCTAAAAAAATGCATTCAGTGCACACTTAAGTATATTATTTTGAAGTATATAATTTCTGGAAAAAGTACTCTTTTTGAAAAGCATGCAAAGTATTTCATTTTTTACAAGGGATGCTATATACCACATACCTGGAAAAAACATTATAATCAAGTATATATTCTGTATTTATATGATCTTCACAATTGGTTTGCTTTACCAGAGAGAAGTTTGACGTTTCACTGTTATGACATTTTGATATTTTACTAGTTCAATTTTTTTAACTGAAATATACACATATTAATTGTTCACAATAAAGGAGTGGTTACTTTTAAAACTAATCACTTTTAAAGCTACACTGTGTAACTCTTTTAGTTTATTCTTAGCTAAAACACTTCGTTCTTTCAAAAATATATGTGCTCATTAATGTATATTTACTTCTTTCAAGTAATAAAGTATTCTCGTGAGTGTATAATATGCCATTGAAAATACTTATGGGTAAGGGGCTCTAATGTCGGTCGCCATGTTGCCCCTCCATCTTGAATGTACATTAGCCAAAGAGGGACATACCCGTTAATTCAAGCTTTACGCGTTTACGTTTGAGTGAACACTCATGGACGAGGTCGAACTGGAAGCCATGTTAATCTTGGACTACATTGGCCACCGTAGGAGTTAAAACGAAATCAGAATTGAGAGGAACAGAAACTAATATTCACTGGATGGTCATATACCTTTTCACCACTAGATGGGGGTAAAAATCGCACAGTGTAGCTTTAATTCCTTTGATTATGCATGCGAATGAAAGCTCATGCAAATTTCGCTGCATTCCAAAGTTGAAGTTTGGTGAACTCGTGTGACCTCTTAGCTAAATTAAAAGAATGCAAGCTTGAATGCAGTGTTGAAGTAAAATGGTGTAGATACAATACAGTATGTCCAAAATGTCTAAATATTCAATATTTTAGTTATTATTCTACACTCCTCGGAGTGTGACACACTATTTCAACCCCTGCAGTGTCTGTAGAAGTCCAATCTATCGACGTCTATTTTGACCGTGGGATAAGATCAATCAGAAACACTTTTAGAAAATAGAGGGTGAATTTTCGTTTTAATGCCGACTTTAATTTGTATTTTGGTCCTGTCAGCAGGTGTATCTCCCCCTCCTGGTGCAGTGCTGGTATTGCACTCGTTGCCTCTTGAGTTTCCCTTGGCTATGGCCTTTGCTGAACAGCTGCTAACCTACACCGTAGGAGAAACCACTGACCGCTCTGAGGATGAGCTGGACACTGTGCCCACTTCTGTGCTTATGCAGGTTGTGGAGTTGCTGGGTGAGAAATATTCATTTTGCTCCAAGGATACCAGGAAACATACTATTACAAACGTTTTGAATTTAAAATGAATTGCTGTCCCAACCTGAAAGCTAGTTATGGAAATAGGTCCTAGCTATATATATATAGCTATATATATGTAATTCCTTGTCACACTTGCTTTATCTTTGTTTAGGTGGCCTTTTGTGGACCACTGATCTTGCTCCGTGCATCAAGGAGCTGATCTTCCACCTGCTTGCAGAGCTTCTCCGCAAGATCCATGCCTTTGAGCGGCGCAAGACCCCTTCGGGCCTGTCCAGCCACATTACACTGCTTCTCAACCCCTGCCTAACAGTTCTTATGGTTCTTCAAACGGAACTACGAAAGCTTTACGACCATGAGACCCAAAGTTGGGGTTTAGTTAGCGGCGGCTCTTGCGCTTCCGCAACGGGTAGTGGTGGAGCAGTCGCGCTCTCTGCCGAGCGGAGCCGCTTCTCGACGTACTTCCACGCTCTGATGGAGGTGTGCCTGGCAGTCGCTGAAGTGACTCTGCCACTCAGTACGGGTGCAGGGACGTCGGTAGTAGGCGCCCCTTTGTCTACGAGCACCGCCAACTGTAGTGATTCCTCGTCCTCTTCGTCATCCTCCCCAGGCCAGACGCCACAAAGTCCGAGTTTGCTTTCGAAGCGCAAAAAAGTGAAGCTTAAGCGAGAACGGGCAGCAGTCACTGTCGCTTCAGCAACTGCCATCTCAGGGAAACATGGCTCCGGAAGTGGTGCAAGACCGTCAGAATGTGATCATGCTTTATTAAACATGGCCGGAGGGAAGCCAGAAGACATGTTGTGGTTTCACCGTGGGTTGACATTACTCTTGATTTTACGCCACCTTGCTAACAAAGACCCACAAGGTCTTGGTGTCACTGGAGATGCCGTTGCAGATGCTTGCCAAGCCTTGGTCGGCTCCACTGCTCACAGCCGATTACTCGTGCTCTCAGGAATCCCAACTCACTTGGAGGAATCCGTGGTTCGCAATGCGATCCGAAGGGCTTGCAATGCGCACGGGGGTCTCTTCAAGGACGAGATCTTTATTCCAGTTCAGGAGGAAGACCCTAAAAAAGCCAAAGCTGAAACTCTAGCATGTATTCCCCAAGATGCAAAGAGAGATTGCACTGCAGGAAGCCCAAATAGCAACAGTACAACATTAGCTTTGAGTGCCTCAGCTTCAGCGAGTCAGGCGTCTTTACAGGGAGCCTCCAGGGCTGCTGGGGAGCTGTTGGTAAACCAAGAGTTGGCGACCTCTCAAACAGCACCTTCCCTGCCACAAACACCCCTGGATCCCCACACGGTGTCCAGTCAGGAGAGCCTGGATGTGTCTCTATGTAGCACCGGGAGTCAAGGCAGTCTCGGGAGCCTTGGGGAGCAGCTGGATAGTGGTGCAACGTCAGTCTCAGATGGGAGCTCCATGTACACTGTTGCCTCTCCAGACATCCATGCCAGTGTAGCTCGACGGATCAAAGGCTATGCTGTCATAGAGGTGGGTGGGACGTTTGATCTTATAAAACACCAGCAACGATAATATGAGTTAAAATTCAGGGCCAAGTTGGTGCTGAAATTTAAAAATCAACACAATGGCCAATCAGAGGTGTTTGGGAATCTGTTTAAAAGCACTTAAAATGCTAGAGGGAAATGCTAGTATCACATTTTTTAATTTCAGTACCGAAGTCGGTACTTTTGACAACTCTAGTGCACTTACTATTCTGAGGCCACTTTTAAGAGAGATATAAATCCAATAATGTGACTGTTTTTGCTTTTGTTGTACAGGTAAGGGCACGGGCCCAGGTGGAGAAGATTCGGGCCAGTCTTTTCAACAGCAGTGATCTCATTGGCCTTTCCAATCTTGAAAGGGAGGAGGAGCTAATGGAGATGTCCAATGAGGAGATCCTCACTGCCTCAAGTGTAAATCAGAGTTTATTTGACACTCAAGGAAGTTCTGCCCTTGAAGAGTACTTCCTTGATAAATCTATCAGAGGTTGGTTGCTTTCTTAATCTTAGTATTGTGTGTTATTTTAGACTTTCTGCGATTCTTTTTGCAATGAAGCAATGGTTTTGCTTTAACTTGATCAAGTTCGTTAGATTTTTTATTCGTTTTTGTGCTTGTAGGAGACAAATTGGTTCCTGGGGCACGTGATGTGCTAACAGACATCTTTAAGAGCTGCGTATATGCAGAGCAGGTTCTGAGCCCCATTCCAACAAAACCTGTGAAAGTATCGGACATTTATCTCAGCAAAGAGCAGATCAACTCTCAGACACCAGGCAACCTGCTCCATGTGTTTTTTACACACGTACGGCCTCCTAAGAAGGTGCTTGATGACCAGCTCACACAGGTGATGTCCTCAGAATAGTCATTAATTTAGTAATATTAAATTAAATTTGCTAAGTTTGAATGATAATTGAATTGTCATTATGATTACTGAAAATTGACTTACCTAGATATAATCTACAGTAGAGCTGTCAAACGATTAATCGCGATTAATCACATCCAAAATAAAAGCTTGTGTTTACATAATATATGTGTGTGTACTGTGTATAATTATTTTGTATATATATATATATATATATATATATATATATATAAATACACATGCATGTATATTTAAGAAAAAATATTAATTATATATAAAATATTTTTATTTATATATAATATAAATTATATATAAATCTATATACAGTATATACATGAAAATATTTCTTAAATATATACAAGCATGTGTGTGTATTTATATATACACACATATATATATATATATATATATATATATATATATAATAATTATACAGTGCCCCCACATATATTACGCAAACACAAACTTTTATTTTGTATGCGGTTAATCGTTTGATAGCCTTAGTATATAGGTACTTTTTTTAATTTTAAGATGCATGAACAAATTAAACCTATTTATTAATAATTAAAAAGTGTTGCATGCACTTATTATCCACACTTTTGTGTTATACTATTACATCCGTTTTAGGATAAAAGTTGAACAGACAAAATTCTTGACTGGGCCAAAGTAGAAATGATTAAAACCTTGGTAATTGTGTTTGCAGATTCTCCGTAAATATGGCACAGTAAAGCCCAACAAGAACAAGCACAGCAAGGCAGGCAAAGAGCAGCACCAAGGCAAAGTGGTCAGCACAAAAAGACCCATCACCAAACCCCCAACCAAAGAGAAGTCCATGCTTAACAGTGTTAGGTGAGTACTAACATTAACTTGGTAAACCAATAAAAGCTAAACAGTTTTTATCGGGAAGTTATTTAAATCTTTTAAAATCATAAAAGTTTTGGCTAATGCAAGCATCCCTTCCCATAAAATGCATAATAAAGTTATGATTTAAACTTCTTAATGGTTCTCACAACATGGTAAATGTTGTTTCTCCAGAACTGTGCTAAGTGAGAAAAAAACAGTCCTCAAGCCAAAATCTCCAGAGAAGACCAAGCCTGATGAAAAAGACCCTGAAAAGTCTCCTGCCAAAAAGCTTGAAGGTTACTACTATAATATTATTGGTTTCTGTACAAATGAACATACACCTAGCACATGGTTACCTTAGGAAAAAGAACTGAACTTAGTTGTATTGATTGTGCACATGTAGTGTGCTTCAAATCTTAAAGGACAACTCTGGCGCAAAGTTAACCTTTGGTCTAATTACACATTGGTACATTGTCAACCGTTCTCTGACATTTGTTTTCATGATTCTCGAATGTAAAGAGTTTTATCTCTAAAAACTGTTTAGCTTATAATGCTAGTATATGGGGCATATAGTAAAGAAAATAAAATGGCTAGTTAATACCTCTAACAAGGCTCAAAATAGCCCAACACTAACACGGTAGCATTATCACATGCAAACCAAAGCATTGAGAACGTTGTAAGTGAACAGACCATTTAATAAGAAGATATTTAATAAAGACAATCCACTTCGCGAATACAGGCAGGAGCCATCTTTGGAAAACAGTCTTGAGCAGCCGAACCACGAACGCCGAGCCACTTAGAACGTTCTCAATGCTTCGGTTTGCATGTAGGGACCCTGATTATGATACTGTGTTAGTGTGGGGCTATTTTGAGACTTGTTAGTGGTATTAACTAGCGATTTTTATTTTCATTACTCTATGCCCCATATACTAGCATTATTAGCTAAACAGTTTTTAGAGATAAAACTCTTTACATTCGAGAATCATGAAAACAAATCTCAGAGAACGGTTGACTATGTACCAATATGTAATTAGACCAAAGTTTAATTTTGCACCGAGATTTCCTTTAAAAGCATATTTTTAATAAACTTTATACAGTTTTAAATAAAGTGTACTGTACTTAATATAATATTAATGAAATCAAAGGCCACTTAAGTGTATTTGAAGAGAGACACTTAAGTGCACTATTAAATCATTGTTTTAATAATTTCCTGTCATGCTTTAAAGTACAGTTATTTTGAAGTGTTGACTAGCATACTAATGAACATGTAAAGCACATGTACTGTACTTGATTATAATCGTCCTTTTGCGTGTTATTCAATATTATTTAACTTAATATATTTTAAATGTGCTGAATCATTCAATCATTATACCATTTGTAATTAAACATATATATGTAACACAAGTTTCAATAGAAATCACTTTAAAGTATATTTCAGTTTAACATAAATGTTTGCCAGTACATTCAGCAGTTCACTTTCACCATATTTCAAAGACAACAGAGGTCATTATAAAATATCTTATAAAGATGTACTTAAGTACATAAAAAAATTACCTATTTTAATTTAAAATAGATGATAAATGTAAACGTATGATAAAAATAAATGTATAATGAATGATGATAAAAAAGATGAAACAAATAAGTGTAAACTTTAATATATTTTAAGCTTTTTGATTATATCTCATGTATCTTAACATTTCACCTTTCCTCTATCCCAGTAGTGCCAGAAGAGAAGTTTTTGACCCTGGAAGGTTTCCACAAGTTTACTCTAGACAGAGCCAAGCAGGATATTCGCAGTGTTTGGCGTGCAATCCTGGCATGTGGTTATGACCTGCACTTTGAAAGGTTTGTACCTTCTCTTTTATAGAAAATAGGCCAGATTCACGATAATCTTCTTAAAAAAGAAGTTAAATAATTTCTTAAGATAAGATGAGACCATTAACTTATCTGAATTTCAGCTCGGGAGCTTCCTCTGCTCTGTCTATTGCATAGACAGTAGTGTTGTCACAATACCAAAATTATTCGTTAGGTTCATGCAGGAAGTAAGACTATAACTACTGATGACTCTTTCAAGCAGTTCAGAATCGGTTCTTTCTTTTGGAATACAAGGACATTCGTCTTGGACGTTGATATTAGAAACTTTGCAGACCTTTTACATTCACAAACAGCTTTAGTACACACTATATGAAATAAAATCTGATTTATTTTTTTTTGTTGTTGTTTTGTGAATTCCGCCTCAAAACTGATTCCATACTACTACATGCATGTTTCTGGCTTCTGCAGGTCTCACTTGTTCTATTTTCTGAATAAACGGATGGAGTTTTGGAGTATTATTTTAAAATGACTAGAATAATGAATGTAACTATAAACTATTATAAAGCAAAAAAAAAAAAACTTCTTGTTTTAGATGCACATGCATCGACTCCCGACATGCTCAAAAAGCCAGTAGAAAATGGACCTTCGAGATGGACTTTGCGTTGGTCCAGTTTGTGAACCGTCTCTGCCGACATCTGGCCATCACACCTGCCCGGCTACATCCACACGAAGTTTACATCGACGCTAAGGATGTCGTTGATCCCCAAGTCGCATGCTTGTTAGGCAAGTCCATCTCCATTTTATGTTATGCTGTTAGATTTGGATTATGAGATGTTTTCATGCAATTGCAGATTGCCCAAGTTTTTAGCCCGGATATACATTAAATGTAATTCTGATCACACAGGTGTTCCAGTCGAGAGTTTGCGACTGCGGTTTGCTTTACTCCAGTCACTCAACAGCACATTGGAGAGCTTCTTCCTGCCATTGGTGGAGTTAAGGCTGACACAAACCTATCAAAACAGCATAGCAACCCTTCTGTGTGAAGCCAAAGGTCAGTTATCACATAAACATTCACACAGGCCTTTTTGTACAGGATTGTTTCTTTAAAGCTACACTGTGTGATTTTTACCCCCATCTAGCGGTGAAAAGGTATATGACCATCCAGTGAGTAATTTCTGTTCCTCTCAATTCCGTTTTCGTTTTAACTCCTACGGTGGCTAATGTAGTCCAAGATTAACATGGCTTCCAGTTCGACCTCGTCCATGAGTGTTAACTCAAACGTAAACGCGAAAGGCGAAGCTTGAATTAATGGGTATGTCCCGTTGTGAACATACTTGTAATGATTTACGGAAAACTCGCTTGCAACTTTGGTCCGATGGGCCGCCGGCCTCAGTGGCTGAAAGTACTGCGTGATATCAGCTCTCGCGATGTAACATATTCCTTTACGGCACAGCACACATACACGCCCCCATCCAGGAACAAGGTAGAGAGGGATGGAGTTTTTCACACCTTCGTCATGGCTGAGCCAGCATATAAGAAGCAGAAAGATAGGAAAGCATTGTCGGAAGAATAGAGAAAGAGCAAATGGAAGACTGAACGATTGAGGAGTCAGACAAGAGCTTAGGCGTAATTTGCAGATGTGATATGTCCCCATTGAAACATCTCGCGGCACGCATGTACCAATACAAACAAATAAAACATCTCCAGTTAACTCTAGTAGAGCATTCATTGCGTTTGTTTGTTAAATAATAGGTGATCTGAAATGTGTTGTTTTTGAAATCAAGTGACCAAAGTGCTTGCCGCTGCGATCAGTGGCGTGGAGAAAGTGTTCTGTTGTGACGCACACAGTCTTCACTTGGGCGCGTGGAGAGCATACCTGTCAACACTCCCGTTTTTTCCGGGTTTCTCCCGTTTTTTAGCCCCATCTCCCGGACCCCTCCCGGTTTGTTATTTCTCCCGGGAAACTCCCGTAATTTGCATGGCCCAAACACCTTTATGAATAATCGAACCAATATGTTTGTCTAATGTTGAATAGTTGCCAGATTTGATTAAAAGCAGTATATTCACACAATCCACAGACCGTTTATAATTTCACCTGTTTGTCACTTCAACCTGGCAACCCTTTTACCCAGTTGCGCAGTCGCGGAAATCTCAACCCGAAAGCGAGGCGATAGAGACATGATGGCAGGTGAAGTCGGTGTCCCCACAAAGAAACTGAAGTAGGCTACGGTTAACGCGTTCAGGAATAATAGGGATAGCACAGAACAACTGAAGTTATTGCATGCAGAGGACAGACAGACTCACAGAGGCGATTGGCATCTCACAACTCGCACTTTATTCCCAAATCGAAGTCGTGTCCTCGTTACTTAATAAACAAAATAAGCTAAAAATTAGCATCAAACAGGAATTATTTCTCCCCCCCCCCCCCCCCCCCCATCTCCCGGATTTTGAAAACCAAATGTTGACAGGTATGGTGGAGAGACTCTATTTATTACGATGAAATCACAAAACCTAAAAACAAAAAACTGTCCCTGCTTGAAATACAACCAACAATAATTGGTTTTGTTGAGGGAAAAAAACTAATACTTAGAACCCAGAACCTCGGATACACTTGGCAAGAGTTCTGCCACTGGACCATTAAAGCACATGGGACTAATAGTCGGATCTATGTATTTAATCACGTAAAAATTCTCCCCACTAACAACATATATTAGATCTCGTTAAATTACAAATTAAACACAATGGAGTGTACTATTGTATACTATGGAACATGTCACGCTCTGCGTGAGTGGTATTAAGACAGTAACATTAAATACAAGTACAAGTAGGTGGGGAAAAAAATCGATTCTTAGATGCATCGCGATGTGGACGATTCTGGATCGACTCACAAATGCCATAAACACGATTCCCCCCCAAATGTTGCATCTGTTGTCTAGTATATTTTCGTCTACTGTTGTTAAATGGAAAATCAATAATCGAGAATCGTTAATAATCGAAAATCGTCTGTAATCGAATCGGGACTTCAATAATCGTAATCGAATCGAATAGGGAAATCAGACAAATTAACCACCCCTATGTTTGACAAAAATATATTTTTTAAATATATTAGAATTCCTGTGTATAGTGTCCCTTTAAGACACAAGTGACTGCCTTTGTTTATGAGGCTACTCGCCGAGATGTGTCTTTTTAAATAATTGTACATGTATGTGTCTTCAAGCACAAAAAGACGAAAAAGGGAACTGAATTCGGTGTTCGCATGCTGTCTACACAGCTCTTTGTGCTCTCACAGAAAACAGTGCACAAGATCTGAATTGAGTTCTTTTAAAGGACAAGTTCGGTCTTTTACAATTAAAGCCCTGTTTTAAGATCGTCCCTGATGAAATAGAATAGTTAAGATTGTTTTTGAGACAAATGCTCCTGTCACGAGAATTTTTGGATTGTGTGTTAGTACCCCCCCACCTTTATAATGAAAGCATAGGTGCACTCGAACAATCATTCATAAAAATGCATAAAACTTTAGTTTACAAAGACGTGAAACTCACCGAGTGGTCTGGGGTGTTCACTGATATGCCCACTTAAAAATCGCTGCAAAAGATGCTTTCCAACAGGTTTTATCATAGTTTTTGTCCAAGTCCACTTTCTTCCTGCTTTCGGTTGAAGTCCACAATAGTCAATTGTTGAGTTCACATGCGCGATCCTTAGTTATCTAGTTACCAATGATCGCGCATGTGAACTCGACAATTGACTACTGTGGACTTCAACCAAAAATAGGAAGTAACATGGACTTGGACATAAACTACGATAAAACCTGTTGGAAAGCATCTTTTGCAGCGATTTTTGTGTGGGCATATCAGTGAACACCCCAGACCACTCGGCGAGTTTCACGTCTTTGTAAACTAAAGTTTTATGCATTTTTATGAATGATTGTTCGAGTGCACCTATGCTTTCATTATAAAGGTGGGGGGGTACTAATACAGAATTTAAAAATTCTCGTGACAGGAGCATTTGTCTCAAAAACAATCTTAACTATTCTATTTCATCAGGGTCGATCTTAAAACAGGGCTTTAATTGTAAAAGACCGAACTTGTCCTTTAAGCAATGTCTTGTCATTGATATATTGGTATATCGTACATGGTATTAACATATGAGAAGTCAAGTCAAATATATTTATATAGAGCTTTTCACAATACAGATTGTCTCAAAGCTGCTTCACAGTGTTTGTTTATTCATGGAAAAAAAGACAATCAAGTCTATTGATACTTGATACTATCGCTTTGCTATGTGACCGCTGTACTGAAAATAACATTTTTATATTTTCCCTTGTGAAAAAGCACACTTTTAGCATGCTTTAAAAAAAAGAGTACTTATTGCAGAAATAATATACTTAAGTGTGAAATCCAATGTAATGTTTTGGTTGATTCGCCATTCTTAACCCATACGACTCCAGGGGATTAATAAAGTTCTTCTGAAGCAAATCGATATGTTTTCCTTAGAAAAATATCCATAATTATAACTTTATAAACTATAATCACTGGCACAGGTCACTTTTCCGCCAGAACTAGACTTGCTTACTTTTAAGATTTGAAGACGATTGAGTGCACTTCTTTTTCACTAGGCTTCTTTTTTTCCACTATTTCATTTGTAGGCCTGATTTTATACGACACCAAAGTGACTGTTATGAACCGGGTGCTGAATGCAACAGTACAGCGGACTGCGGACCATGCTGCCCCTGAGATCACACTCGATCCACTGGAGATAGTGGGAGGTAAACTGAATGAAGCATCACTCACACAGACGATGGTTTCACACATCAGTTCTTCACACTTACACCTGTGTATTACAGGTGAGATGCGTGCAGCAGAGAACACATACTTCTGCCAGGCTGCACGCCAGCTGTCATGTGTCCCATCGTCTCAGTTGTGTGTCCGGATAGCCAGTGGAGGAGACCCCACCTATGCTTTCAACATCCGCTTCACAGGGGAGGAGGTCCATGGCACCAGTCAGTGTTACAGACTGCTTTCATCCACTAAACACTAAATCCCAATCACTAACCCAACAATAACAAACGTTCCTTGTGTGATGGAGAGTTTTGCTGTTTTTTTTTGTTTGTTTGTTTGTTTCTTACATGGGCATAACTAGTGTTGGAGAGTCTTATTCTATCATTTATATACTATTATAGTGTTTATTCATTTATTATGAAGTTTTATTTTATTTTATTTCAGTTAGTTGAAAAGTCAACTTTAACATTTTTCATATAAATTGATCGTTTTTTCAGCTTTATTTAAGTTATTGTTTTAGTTTACAATCATAATTTTAGTGCTTAAACTTATTTTATTTCAGGATTATTTATATACTATTATAGTATGTGTTAATATCTTAAATTACCTTTTTATTTTCATGATATTATGTGCTTTATTGCTTTTATTTTTTAAATATTTCTTTATTTTAATTCAGTTGTAGTTTTAGTAATTTAATTCATTTTATTTCAGTTAGTTGCAAAAGGTACATTATTAAAATTTTCGTTCAAGTTTACGTTTTATCTAGTATTATTTTATTTCAGCTTTATTTCAATTATTGTTTTATTTTATATAATCATAATTTTAGTACTTAACTTATTTCATATCAGTTTTCAATTTTTTTTAATATCTAATATTTCTATTTTATTTCATTTCAGTTTAGATTTAGTAATTTGATTACTTCTGCTAAAGCCTAACTCGTTTAATTTTTTAATCTAATATTTATATCTTATTTTCAAAAACAAAAGTTTAAATGCTTCTTGCATGTCATATTTGCTCAGGTGGATCATTCAGGCATTTCTTGTGGCAAGTATGTAAGGAGCTGCAAAGTTCAGCGCTCTCACTGCTCCTCCCTTGTCCCAGTGCTGCAGCAAATCGAAATAAGGTTTGCTTACATGTTTGGTCCTTTGTCCTACATCCTGCAGTACATGTGAACACAGCTTGACTTTTGTTGTGTGTGTGTTTCAGGGGAAGTACATTCTGACACCGTGCCCCATCACTTATGCTGAAGAGCAGCTGCTGAATTTCTTTGGCCAACTGCTTGGCATTGCTATCCGGGCAGATGTTCCTCTGCCTTTGGATCTGCTCGGCTCCTTCTGGAAGGGTCTGGTCGGTGAGGCACTGGACCCAGAATCTGACTTTCGAGAAGCGGACCTTCTCACATACAGCCACATAAAGAAGTTTGAGAATGTAAATTATAATTCATATTATACAATGAATAGCCTTTTAATTTCTTTTTTTTTTTCGTCTCTGGAGCGAGTGTGATGTGACATGTACATTGACCACAATTATGAAATTGGTTTTACTATCCCAATATCAGGGTTTCTGCATTCATCCATAGCTATACCCTTTAAAAAAAAGAAGTGAGCTTAATTGTGCATTTTAGTGCACTTCAATTATTAAAAGTATGTTTCAAAAACTACTTGCAGAAAATATATGAATTAAATAAAAGTGCACTTCATTTTCAGCTAATTGCATTTAATATGTATTTAGACTAAAATGAGTTTTAATTTAAATACAATTAACATGCAACCTGCTCTAAAGTTCATGTTTGCATTAAATATAAATGTTAACTATAGCCCTATTCAGATGATAATTGTTTTCCTACGTGGATGTCTCTAAAAATACCTTTGCATGGCAAAACTCATGCATTTAGATGGTGATTTATTCACAGTGGAGGTGCAAGTTTTGTGATCCTACAAACCCGGGAATGCGCTGATAGTAAAAAATGCTAATAATAAGAATATATTCATATTTGATTTAATAATAGAAAAATGGTATCCTGTTTATTATTTAAATTGTCTGTTTAAATACAGGAAGATAGACATGCTATAGTTTAAATGGTTTTCTGTCTTGCATTTTATCAAAAAATGATAGATGTCAATTTTAACAATATGGAAATTAATAGAAATAATAGTTAATGCAGCCTCTGAATTAATGTATATAATTCTATATAATATGTTTTAAAATTGTATTGGCCCATTTCAAATGTTTACTTGTATTTTTTCCCCTGTTCTTTCGCTGGGGTGGAGCGATGATGAAATATTGTTCCTGTAAATGCTTTACTACGGAGCCCCCCCTAGTCCCACTTTGGCAAAAAAAAATTAATTGATACTATATCGTGGCCTCAAGATAGTAACTCGTGGCCTCAAGATACTAACTCGTGGCCTCAAGATAATAACTCGTGGCCTCAAGATAGTAACTCGTGGCCTCAAGATACTAACTCGTGGCCTCAAGATAGTAACTCGTGGCCTCAAGATAGTAACTCGTGGCCTCAAGATGATAACTCGTGGCCTCAAGATAATAACTCGTGGCCTCAAGATACTAACTCGTGGCCTCAAGATAGTAACTCGTGCCTCAAGATACTAACTCGTGGCCTCAAGATAGTAACTCGTGGCCTCAAGATAGTAACTATGGCCTCAAGATAGTAACTCGTGGCCTCAAGATAGTAACTCGTGGCCTCAAGATAGTAACTCGTGGCCTCAAGATACTAACTCGTGACCTCAAGATACTAACTCGTGGCCTCAAGATACTAACTCGTGGCCTCAAGATAGTAACTCGTGGCCTCAAGATAGTAACTATGGCCTCAAGATAGTAACTCGTGGCCTCAAGATAGTAACTATGGCCTCAAGATAGTAACTCGTGGCCTCAAGATACTAACTCGTGGCCTCAAGATAGTAACTCGTGGCCTCAAGATACTAACTCGTGGCCTCAAGATAGTAACTATGGCCTCAAGATAGTAACTCGTGGCCTCAAGATAGTAACTCGTGGCCTCAAGATAGTAACTCGTGGCCTCAAGATACTAACTCGTGGCCTCAAGATACTAACTCGTGGCCTCAAGATACTAACTCGTGGCCTCAAGATAGTAACTCGTGGCCTCAAGATAATAACTCGTGGCCTCAAGATAGTAACTCGTGGCCTCAAGATACTAACTCGTGGCCTCAAGATAGTAACTCGTGGCCTCAAGATAATAACTCGTGGCCTCAAGATAGTAACTCGTGGCCTCAAGATAATAACTCGTGGCCTCATTATAGTAACTCGTGGCCTCAAGATACTAACTCGTGGCCTCAATATACTATCTCGTTGCCTCAAGATAGTAACTCGTTGCCTCTTGAGGCCACGAGTTAGTATCTTGAGGCCACGAGTTACTATCTTGAGGCCACAAGTGACTATCTTGAGGCCACAAGATAGTTATTATTATTATTTTTTTTTTTTTGCCAAAGTGGGACTAGGGGGGCTCCATACTTTTCAGCATTTCAGTAATAAAATATTTTTACGCAAATGATGAGAGAAAAACACTCACATTCTGAATTCGGACGGCATTAAAAATCACAGACTAGCTAGCTCCTTTAAATGTTGAAAATACCTTATGTCCCTTTGAGAAACTTTAGAGAGATTACCGCCCGGATAGGGCTTATAATACATCTTCATTTAATTGCACTTAACATGCAGTTAATTGTCTGAAAACATTAGGTTTCGTATTTACCTCACTTTATTCTTTCAAAGATTATTTCTGTAATAAGTCTTTGTTCTCTCGTCCTCACAGTTGGCTGATGAAGCGGAGCTGGAAGCGCTATGTGCTGATGTATCGTCGCAGAGCCACTTGGGTGAGAGTCCTGATTCACCGAGCCGCCCCTGCTGCACATTCACCTACATCACTATGACTGGAGAGGAGGTAGAGCTGTGCCATGGTGGTCGTGACATCGCTGTCAGGTAGGAGCCATTGACCGATTTCTATACTACTGTTCATGAAGCTTAAATTTATATTGTGTTAGAACCAACAACTGGATGTTTAATTGTAGGGGTTTCCTAATCAAGAAACGTTAAATGCTGCTTGAATGTGATTGAAAGTTCACAGATTGAGCAAAGTATGTCATTTATATATGATACGTGTATTTGTTCAGCTGGGAGAATAAAGAGGTGTACGTGCGAGCGGTTCGGGAGTTACGCATGCGAGAGCTGCAGAATGTGGAGTGCATGTCTGCCGTGCGTGCTGGTCTGGGCTCCATCATACCCCTGCAGCTGCTGACCTTACTGAGCCCTGCAGAAGTGGAGCTGCGCACCTGCGGCCTGCCCGACATCAACCTGGAGTTCCTCAAGGTGGATCAGATCTCCTCTACTTCTGTCTTTTATTTAATCCTCTTGCCTTTATCTTAGACTTGAGAAGTGTGCTTAATTAAGATTTTATGTACACTACGCTCTGTTACTTTACTTAGTTACCTCATATGGAAAGTAACTTTGGTAACGCTTCCTTTTACAGTACAGTACTTAGTGTACTTATAGTGTACTTACCTAGAAAGTAGTGCTAATATAAAGTAAGTACATGGAAAAGGGATAGGTTTTGGGGTAGGTTCAGGGTTGGTACTAGTTATTACCCAGTAATTGTAGTTACTAAAATAAGTACATAGTATTTACATGGGTAACTGGACTGTAAAAGGAAGTATTACCGTAACTTTTTACGTTACTCGTTACTTTTCTATTGCTTGACTTTGGTCAGAAACCAATATATGTTCCTAAATGTGTAGGCCTACATAGAGTTCTACTATACATAATGCCATATATAATGCCATAAATGTATAATACATTTATCACAATGTTGAATATTTATTAATAAATGCCTTAATAAATGGCATATGCATGGTCAGTGCTAGGGATGGGCTAGAAAGAAAGAAAGCAAGAAAGACCAAAGCTCGCAGTTAGCACGCCCAAAAATAATTTCTGGAAGCAATTATATTCAGGCTGTATTCTATGGAAGTCCTGATTAGAGCCCGACCGATAAAGGATTTTGAAGGCCGATACCGATACAAACATTTTTGGGTTTTAAAATGCGATATTCCGATATATCGGCCGATATATATATTTTTTTATTAAATATTGTTGGATTTCACACACGTGTAAAAGAAAAGCTAACTTTTCTGCACAAGATAAGTTTGATACTTTTTTTTCTATATCTAAATGTTCACTCCTCGCAAGTATAACTTGCATTTTAAAATGCAGGGACTGTAACTAGAGATATGCTAGTTATAAATACAGTAATTATTACTTTATTTAGCCAGGAAAAGTTCATTGTGGTTTCCAAGCTCATTAATGTTAATGTTAGCGGTCTTCCACTGATGATAGTGACATTAGCTAGCTTTGTGGTTAGTTAGTCTATGATGAGCCATAATTTAGCAATAGATAACATCATACTGCAAATTGTTAAACATACATTTTCAATATAACAGGCCAAGAAGAGATGATTGAAGTGTGTTTCGTCCGTTTTTATTTTATTTTTTAAATATTCATTTATCGGCCATTATAACTGCCGATACCGATATTTTGGAAAATGCCTAATATCGGCCGATATATCGGTCTGGCTCTAGTCCTGATCCGCATGGTGAAGAAAAAAGAAAAGAAAACTTAGGCTATCTTGTTATTTCTACATAATAAGGGGACATTCTAATCTGCATTAAGCCAAATTAAGTGTGATCTGATTTTTGATTCTGATCTCATCTGATTTTTTTTTTTGTACATATAGCCTACTTTATTATGATCTTGTCACTTGTTGCGCGTGAACTGGAGCGCACTCCGCACTATCATAAATTAACCAAAACTCATCGTATGCGTGTAAAACTTGTATATTGTCAAATTAAATGTTTAAAGTAAAATTAGATTTAAACCATTTTTTAATAATCTTTCTGGATGCCTTAAAGAAGTACACTTAATTTGATGTGTTGACTAACACTCCAAAGCACATAAAAGGTGTCATTCCAGTTCATTTACATAATTCAAAGTAAACAAAACAAGATGATGACTTGAACTAAAGAAGACTTCGAAAATGAAATAAACATGATTATAAACGTGACGGCAACAACCAATGGCAAGTTGGATGTAAAGAACATGAACTGGAGAAAACTGATAACAAGAAAATAAACCATTTAAAACATGACACATACAGTATACTAAGGGACCAAAAGACAAGATCACATGAGGGGAATGGTAATTTTAAAATTTGGGATTGTCACTTACACTCATTACACAGAAATATTTAACTGGTGTGTATACTACAAACAACTGTATGCAATTATACAAACACCTGTGATTACTGTTGTGGAAATAATTCTCTGTTCGAAAAGATTGGAGGAAGAAGACTAGTGGAAACCTCTTAAAAGTCAAAGTATCAAAAGTTTATTTCTTGCAAGAAACAAAATTTGAAAATGGCATTCAACATACAGACAGTGTCTACATGTGAAGGCGAATCTTGGTCCCTTTCGTCGTTCTTATATACCCTAAAACCCTGGAAACCATCCTATGCAGACTGTGTCTGGTTTGCAGCAGATTGTCCCCTATGCAGTCTAGAAAGGAAACCTGTTGATGTCGCCTTGACTTATATTTCGTTGACCATATATTCATTTTAGACAGCACAATGACGTCTGTGTTAAGTTTCCTGTGTTAAAGTGCAGTTTGACTTCACACCCCAACTACTGTTCGACCTCACACCTTTCTGCTTATCTCTTGTTTGATCAAAAACTGCACACATACAATTCACACTTGAAATACAATGAGCTATTTGGATACACAAGATGTTTCCATGCTGCGTGATCCTTCGTTGACTACAGAACAATATGTTACATTAACTTAAGCTTACATTAACTTTGCATTTCTAACAGTTTGGTTATATCTTAAGCTTACTCTAACTTATGCATTTTCTAACAGCTTGTTATACCTTTAATAATGTCCTTTGGTTTATATGAACATCTTCCTTTAAATGCTTATGAGTAAATGGTAGGTGATATGAATATTTTCCTTTAAATGCTTATAAGTACATCTTTCCCTACCTTAGTAAAAGTTACACACGTCTAACACATCTAATGAAATAAAATAAAACATATAAAAGAAAATAAAAGAACATATATAAAAGAAAAGAAACATATGTAAATGTAAAATTAGCCATTACATTCCACCCCAAGTTCATTCAAAGAACTTACACACAACTTTGACATTTACTTCTCCATAATCATAGTTACATCAAGTGAATTTTTCCCATGTTTACTTCATTTCCTAGTCAAATTCATGTGTGCTCTCATTCTCTTAGATCTCATCTTCAGGCACTGTAACCTCAGTGTCATCCTCTGGTGCCCTATGGAGCATTGTTACATATTCCCCTTCAGTCATTTTAAGCATAGTGGTAGACACTGCCTTTGCAGTGATTGTAGAAAACCAATTTATACTAAACATGCTATTAGCAAAATTGTACTTATCAGCCATTTCGTCCACCCCTGCAGACCCAAAAACCACCGATCCAATGAAGATGACATGTGTCTTGGGGTAGCTACGGCCATTTTCATGTGCTCTATTAGGTTGGTTACATTGTCATAGACGTCAGGGAGATTAAAACAACAAGAGGTCCCTAGCATTTTGCACATGCCCAATCGTTCCGCGGTGATCATGTCCATAACGAGCCTATGTTGTGTTACTGCATCCCTAATTCCTTTACGTTCAACGTTCAGTTGTGTTAACGCATCTTCAGTCTCATTTGCTAAGCGTAATACCTGCCAGGCTAAGCCATTTATTTTTAGCAAGCTAGCAGCAGTGCCTTCCCCCACGAGGAAAGACCACCCAGGCATAGCTATTCTGATTATCCAAGGATCCCAAAGCTTGGTACCTTGAAACCTAAGAGGTATCTTTTCATCAGCTAAACTTCTTTTCGGTCGATTAGAAGATTGCTTATGGTTTCCATTTTGATTATTGACATAAACTTCCGTTCCTACATCTAAGAGTCCTGGATAACAGCACCCTGTCCATTTCTTGGGAAGAGAGTGGAAAGCGGTTTGACCGCAGACCCATACTATTCCAGCCGCTGTCTCTCCCAGATCATCGTTGTCACCTGGACACGTGATAAATGTACCCTCCGACGTTATACATTTGTTATCATTCATGATTATCGTGGTTTTGCAGTATGATGTACCAATCATTATTGATCCCCGTTGGAACTCAAATTTACACAGACACACATCGCCTAATCGAGGCTTTATCACCCATACATTGTCAAAGCCTCTAGTACTGTGTTCTGATTTGTTGTTACACTCGACCTTCTGAGGGGACATTGACTTGGTCTCTTCAGAATTTCTCGCATTCAATAGGTTCCACATCGCACACGGTATTAATCCCATTAATTCTCCTAAATTTACTGATCGTAATGGATGGACCCTCCAGGTTCTATCCATTTGTAGACACAACCAACATGATTGGTTGATGGCCAACGCTTGCCTTTGGAGTAAACTTAACATGCATGCTTTATTACCCCCACATTGAATTCTACTTCGAGTAAGAGTTTCGTCTTCGTGATGCAAATTAAACTGTCTTTCTAATTCTCTCTCCTCTTCTTCAGGTATGCTAGTATGAGTTATTAGTTCAGGCAGACTATGAGTTTTCGGTATCGGATCTACCATTTTAATTTCAATCGGATCATAAGTGTCGGTACCTGCTGTCCACCAAGCACAAAAATATTTACCTCCCCACTGGGTCTTGCCATCATTTCCTGTTGACAAAGTAACTTTCAGTTTGATTTTACGAAATTCAGTGATTTCCTCGAACTTTATAAGACCTGATTTCATCTTTTTGCTATAACCAGTATATGAGGTATACCCCGCCTTGGTCAGGAGGCCTTCTCTGATTGCCTCCTCGTTACCTCCATACACATCTTGCCATCCACATGGATCCTTACAAAAATACATGGCTTTACCCCATTTGTTCAAACGCTCTGGATTGTATCCAGGTCCTGCTGCTGAAATAGGATCACATATTATAACAATTTCACTCCCTTTTCCTCTCGTCATGCTCACCTTAATGCTACCATCCTGTGCTAGGCCTATGGCCAGGCTAGTTAAGAAGATAAGATTTAGTAACATATTGCCACACAGTGCAGCCTCGCCAGGCGAGAAAATTTTCTTGTGAAAATTATATAAGTCCTGTTTGTCTATTTATTGTTGGTCTTAGGGCAGGTCTAGTAGATATTATTAAACAAGTAACTGCAATACCCTCTCCGTCAAAACACCACAGAGTTCTTGACTCAGTACGTACTACTCCTAAAATCGCAGAATCGTCCTGTATGATATTCGTCCTCTCTCCAATGGCGATGGTTTGCGAGTGAGGAACCTACAGGTTAACAAGCAAAGTCAGTCAGTCTGAAACCTGTTTGGTACTCGTAAGCTGTGAGTGGGATCCCCTGTCCGTTGCGGGCTCCTCGTGAGCTGATACCTTGGAGTTGGAGCCTTCCCCCGTCGCAGCTACCCTATGAGCTGGTGTTGCAGCTATCGCATGAGCTGGCACTTTTCGTCAGTGCATCTCATGGATCCACGGAGCCCTCTCCCCGACTTTCACCGCAGTGTGAGTTGTCGGCAAAACCTGAAATGGCCCCTGCTACCTCTTCGCTTTCCAATGTTTCCGCCTCAGATCCTTTATCAGCACGAAATCTCCTGGCCTAATGCTGTGCAGGGCCGTCTCAGCTGGCACTGCAGCTGCTGCTTTGACCTGTTTTGAGATATCAGAGAACACCTTATCGAGTTCAACACAATATTTCAACATGTCATGTTCACAAAGGGTGGTGTTAGGCAGTGGTCTAGGGTTATGGGGTTCCCAGCCCATGTGAGGTGGACGACCAAACAGAATCTCAAATAGAGAGAGCTGTACGCGTCCCCTCTTCCTCATTCTCATGTAAGTTAATGCAATGGGCAAGGCCATGGGCCAAGGAAGCCCTGTTTCCTCACAAATTTTTACCAGTTTATTCTTAATGGAATGAAATTTCCAGAAGGTTCCCAGGAATGCCTCAACTGCTGAGATTGCGCTGTTGACCAAATGTGAACCATTATCACTCGATAATTTCTCAGGAATACCCCATCGTGGGACAATTTCCTGTAGGAGTAGTTTTGCCACCCCTTTTGCATCTGCCTTTGTTGTTGGCATAGCTTCTACCCATTTTTGAAAACATGTCCACCACAACTATGCAGTATTTCTTTTTGTCAGATTGCGTCAATTCAATATAATCAAGCATTACAAGTGAGAATGGTCTTTGCGGAATGGGATGCCCTGCCTGTCTCATTGCCTGACCCCTGCCGACATTGTTAGTTCCACAAATCATACATCTGCTGCAATAATCTGCTGCCACTGTGGAAAAACCTTTGGTAAACCAGTTATTTTGCATAACATTAAACATTCCACTTTTCGAGACGTGATCCAGTCCATGTGTCAGCTTAGCATAAGCCTGAAAGAAATGAGAAGGTAAACATAATTTATTGTTGGGGCCCCTCCATTGTCCATTCACAAACACACACCCTGCCTTTTTCCACTTCTCTTTGTCAGAGGATGAAGCGTGTTGCTGCATAATTTCTATGTCTCCTACTTCCTCTGTCAGCCATGCTGAAGTGGTTATCTGAGCAGGAAGTAGTGCTGCAGCCTTCGAAGCTAAATCAGCCGTTCTGTTTCCTCGAGACACTTCATCACCACCTGTGGTATGAGCTTGACATTTGCAAACTGCCACTTGCTTTGGTAAAAGCAGTGCATCTAACAATTCACTCACCAGCTGATGGTTCAATATTGGCTTTCCATCTGCTTTCGGAAACTTTCGATGTTTCCACAATGAACCAAAATCGTGGACAACGCCAAAAGCATACCTTGAGTCAGTGTAAATTGTAACACGTCGGCCACTTGCCAAGTTGCATGCTACAGTCAGAGCAACCAATTCAACAGCGTGTGCTGAAAAATGTGATGGCAGTGGTTGTTGTTCCAGAACCTCAGTTAAGGAAACTACTGCATATCCAGCTCTGTTTTTGCCTAGGACATCTCTGCTGGATGACCCATCCACATAAAGAATCATGTCACTGTTGGGTAAAGCCTCGTCTGTCAAGTCTGGTCTGGGACTACATATCTGTTCCAAGGCTGAAACACAACAGTGGAGTTCACCATCCTGCTCCATTGGGAGCAGAATAGCTGGATTTAACACATTACAGCGTTTCACTGTGACATTAGACATTTCCAATAGCACAAAGTTATATCTCAGCCACTGTGCTGCAGATAAATGAGAAGTCCTCGGTTCTAATAATATCATTGACACAGCGTGTGGCACAAGCAGTGTCAGATCACTGTAACCTACAAATTCTCTAGAGGCTACCAGCTCTCTCAGCTGCCGCCACAGCCCTTAGACAAGCAGGAAGTCCTCTCGCTACTGTGTCTAACTTAGTTTAGAAGTATGGTCTCAGTTTTCCCCATGCATTTTCTTTGGCCTATAGTCAGACTTGGGCTTAATTCGAACTGGTTCACAACCAGCAATCAGTCCAAATCATATTTAACTTTAGCCCACAGACAACTCGGAACTCCCTCCAACCCGTCCGGGATGACAGGGAGGTGCGAAAATATCAGACTGCCAAATCTCATTTCCTCCTCCAACACTGTGACTGCTCTCAAACCTCGCAATGTTTTACGACATGGCTGTTTGAACCATCCGGTACTTTCGCTTTGGCAGATCAGTCTTTTTTGATCTATTATGACCCAGTCGGTCAATTCATGGCATTTGGCCATGAATGGACCCGCGTCACGCCATTCAGCCTTCACTGGTTTGGCCAATGAAATATGAGGCTGTGCATCATCCACATCATAAAACATTGCCTGTTTGTCAGTCAGTTTCACACTCAAAACGCACCAATGATTTGTCCAGTAAAGATAATCTGTCTTTACATTTTCCACATCAACATTAAACCAACGCTGCGCATATTCATCATCAGGGTTACTGCTGCCATGTGAAGTACAGTGCAAGTCTGAATCTTTCATAAATTCAGATGGCAACACTCTGTCAGAGCCTTTGTGGTCAGACACGTCTTAGAAACTTGCCATTCATGCTCAAACAAAGGGTTGTCCCCTGTCGTTTCATACATCGTTCTCATGTCAGCAGAAATCCCTTCAGCAGTACAGTGAACAGAAACAATACCAGTTATTTTTAAACAGGCACCCATCTGGTGTTTGAGAAATTACTTTCAGTCTTATTCTCAAACTTTTGGGAAAACAATTAATACTTGCTATTTGGGAAATTTATTTTCAAACTTATTCTCAAACTGTTTGGAAATATACTTTCAGGCTTATTCCAAACTCTGACCCTTTTAGGAAAAGTATTCAATACGCAAACAAGTCTCTTATTTACCATGTAAATAATTTTCTCACCGTCTCTTGATGACCTTGTGAGTTCACTTCTGGGAGTGCGTCACCTTGGTCGTCATGATGAGTAGAACAATTCTCTCTCCTTAAGCTTGAGGATTTTGACCCGCAGAGTATATTAATCTGGGGATGATCAGTCTTGTTCCCTCCTCACGCCGATCGTCTGTTCAGCATCCCATCCTCCCTGTTGCCATTTGTTGTGGAAATAATTATCTGTCCGAAAAGATAGGTGGAAACCTCTTAAAAGTCAAAGTATCAAAAGTTTATTTCTTGCAAGAAACAAAATTGGAAAATGGCATTCAGCATACCGACAGTGTCTACATGTGAAGGTGAATCTTGGTCCCTTTCGCTGTCCTTATATACCCTAAAACCCAGGAAACCATCCTATACTGATTGGTCTGGTTTGCAGCAGATTGTCCCCTATGCAGTCTAGAAAGGAAACCTGTTGATGTCGCCTTGACTTATTTTTCGTTGACCATATATTAATTTTAGACAGCACAATGACGTCTGTGTTAAGGTTTCCTGTGTTTAAGTGCAGTTTGACTTCACACCCCAACAACTGTTCGACCTCACACCTTTCTGCTTATCTCTTGTTTGATCAAAAACTGCACACATACAATTCACACTTGAAATACAATGAGCTATTTGGATACACAAGATGTTTCCATGCTGCTTGATCCTTTGTTAACTACAGAACAATATGTTCTGAAACGAAGCTTACATTAACTTTGCATTTCTAACAGTTTGGTTATATCTTAAGCTTACTCTAACTTATGCATTTTCTAACAGCTTGTTATATCTTTAATAATGTCCTTTATATTATTTGAACATCTTCCTTTAAATGCTTATGAGTACATGTTAGAATATTATATGATTATTTTCCTTTAAATGCTTATGAGTACATCTTTTCCCACGTTAGTAAAAGTTACACACATCTAACACATCTAATAAAATAAAAGAAGACATATAGAAGAAAATAAAAGAACATATGTAAAAATTAGCCATTACATTACTCTACTCACCATTCCCATTCTCCTCATGTTCATCTAGGCTCACACTATGTACCAGGTAGGACTGATGGAGACTGACCAGCACATTGAGTTCTTCTGGTCCGCACTCGAGATGTTCACGCAGGAGGAGCTCAGCAAGTTCATCAAGTTTGCTTGCAACCAGGAGCGTATACCCTTCACCTGCCCTTGTAAAGATGGCGGTCCGGACACCGCTCACGTGCCCCCCTATCCCATGAAGATCGCCCCTCCAGATGGGGCCGTGGGTAAGTGTCCCAAAAAGGATGTACATTAATTGTGTTTCAGGGAGGTCATGTGTGAGAAATTAACAAAGGCTTGGGGGCACTAATGGTATCATAATGAACAAAGGTTTCCTCTAAAATCCAACATACAAGAAATGACTCGTTCAACTTTAATCCCTGAGTTTAATTGTTCAGAGACATATGAGATCAGTGCAGATCATGGTCAGAAATTAACGGACTTTGGGAAAAAAGGATTGCCTTCAAAATGTCCCCAAAATTGAAGGTACGGGTGCAAAAAAATAAACGAGATTAAACAAAATTGTTAAACATAATTAAACAAAACTGATGACTGTTGGGATTAAATTGAAATGTGAAAATGAATGAAAAGATTGTAGCATTAGGGTGAATTCAGGTTGATTCGGGCACTTTTTCCAAGTTATCTCAATGGCAAAAAAGTGTCCCAATCACCCTGAATTTACCGATCTCACAATAGGAGGGGTGAAGAGAGACTGAACCATCGAATTAACTGTTTTCAGACTCTGAGAAATGAGGTGATGGTCAATGTATATTATGAGTCAATGAATGTGTTTTTGACCTTGGATGCTTGTAAACTTATTGTAGGAGTCCTCCAAAACAAATTCGGAACCATTAAAATAGCACAATAGTGTTTTCATTTAAAGTGTTAAAGAGGTTCACTTAAAACAAATCATTGTTTACTGTTTTAAGATTTAAAAAAAGTTATGTTGATGGTTGACACTTTGTAAAAAGTCTATCAACCATTGCAAAAAGTATAATTTTTGAAAACGGCTTTGAAATGACAAACTGGCAATAAAGAAGGTGCTCTAAAACAACATCTTCCCTTAAAACGCTAATAATCTCGACTATTTAAGTAAAGAAATGGTCAAAGGAACATGAAATGCTTCAAACCCTGCACAAAACTTAGGATTTGCAGTGATAGCAAATGAAGTGTTTGCTCAAGCCAGTGATCAACATCACAGTATTTCCCCATGTATGAAAAGTCATGTAATGAAGTTTTTTAAAGGGATACTCCACTTTTTTTGGAAATAGGCTTGTTTTACCACTCGCCCAGAGTTAAACAGTTGGGTTTAAGCGTTTTCAAATTCATTCAGCCGATTTTCTGATATTTAGAAGAAAATCAGTAACCAGAGAGTTCCTGGTCTCATTTACCCCTTTTCCACCGAAAAAAGAACTGGTTCGGAACTGGTGCTGGTTCAAAGTTGGTTCGGAGCTGGTTCAACTTCCGAACCCGTTCAGAACCTGTTTGCTTTTCCACTGACTAGAGCGCCAAGGGAACGACGTCGTTCCGTCACTGTGTACGTCGCTTGCAAGTACATTGCTTTGGGATTATCTCTAACTTGTGCATCGAGAAAACTTTAAAAACAATTGAAATATGTAAGTCTTCGTTCTAATCTTTTCGTTTGATATGTAATTCTGATAAGTTATGTACCCCTGTCTTGTGTCTTTTTTTCCTTTCCATTTATTTGTTCTATATCCTGACTGTTTTCTTCTTTGCTTATGTTTCAAAAAATAAATGAATAAAACACTTGCGCGTTTCTGCAGTTTCTCCTGGCTTTGCGATGGTCAGAAAATATGTTTAAAAGAACTGAGAAGAACGCATCTAAACCCGCCCCGTAAACATGACGTGTTAAAAGAACGGTTCTAGTCCAGCAAAGAGTTGGTGCCGCTTTGGAACCAGTTCTCGCGGCCGCGAACCGGTTCTTTGGCTGTCGAAACACAAAGAACTGGTTCGCGCGCAGGCACCGGCTCCGAACCGGCTCTCAAAATGCTTTGGTGGAAAAGGGGCTATTGACTTCCATAGTATATTTTTTCCCACTATGGAAGTCAATGAGACCAGAAACTGTCTGGTTTCTGATATTCTTCTAAATATCAGAAAATCGGCTAAATGGATTTGAAAACGGTAAAACCCAACTGTTTACCTCTGGGGTAGTGGTAAAACGAGCCTATTTCCAAAAAAAGTGGAGTATCTATCCATTTAACTGTTTGCTTTTCGATCTGTCCTAGGCTCGCCGGATTTGCGTTACATTCGTGTGGAGACCTGCATGTTCATGGTCAAGCTGCCCCAATACTCTTCCCTTGACGTCATGCTGGAGAAGTTGCGCTATGCCATCCACTATCGTGAAGATCCTCTCAGCGGTTAAACTTCACCCGCCAGTCAACCCCGCTGTGATTTCTCAGAATCCCCCGTCGGCCACGTCTGAGACTGTCACCGCGCAACCTTAAGTGATTACATCAGTCCTCAGTTCTTTTTCAAGAAAGGAAAAACAAACAGTCACGAAGGAACTTGAACAGCCCAGACCAATTTGCCTTTACAAAGACTAGCGCTTTCGCGTGGAGGGCAGTGAGTTTGACAGCGGCTCGTGGTGGCATTTTTTTAAAATGATGTACATATGCTGTCCATCAACAAATTTGAAGGAAGTGGCACTGCAACTGCTTTTCTCCCTTTTTAAACATTTAATCTCTTTCTTCCTCTCATTTAACCAGTCTGTCATCTTAGCATTCCCTGTGTGCCTCAACCACTGCCTTCTCTCTGTTGGTGACAGTGATTGTTGACACACATTCATTTCGAGAGATGCTGATTTTAGCCTCGCAAAGTACTTTAACGTTCAAAGGTATACTTGCATCTTTCGATAAGAACATTTTGGGTGCATCTCATGAAAACGGTCGAGAACATATCCAGGTCAAAATTACAATTTGCATAAATTTTGTCCCACTCCACATCAATCCCCAATTTCCTATAACCTAATTCACTTGTGATTTTCCTCTTATTTTATTATTATATATCTTATTTTACTTCTCTTTTTTTTTCTTTTTCGACAATTCCCGTTACCATAAGCAAATTAGTTTTTTTGCGATGCACCAGACATTTTGGCGTTGCAATTAATCAATCCTCATGAATGTAATGCCAAAACAACAACAGCAATGGTGTTAAATTATGATTCATGTTCTTTATGCCAGAATATGTTCTCGGCAGATTTTTGTGAGATTAACCCATTTAGAGGCTTGAAAGGGTTTATGCGCCCGAAATATTGATGCTACAGGCTCTGTCCAGGGACTAAAAGTACGCATGTGGTCGAGCATATTTAAGAATCTGAACTATAAATGGCAAGATAGCTTTACGACATAAATATCTGCCTATATTATAAAAGGTGCATATGCTGTTCAGGTCTGTATCTGAGGTAAGTCATGTTCAGAAACAAGCTTTATAGTAATATAAAGAGCAGTGAATTGTATCCATTTTCATTTTCAAGTGGTTCCCGATGCGGATTGCTGTAAACTGAATGCAAGATCCTACCTGCCATGCTCTTTGGTTTGGAGTGGTGCTAAGTTTATGGTCTTGTTTGCCAAAACGCCATTCATTTCTTGCATACTTTTAGTTTGCCTACTACATTACCCAATGGCACTGTTGCATTCTACCTAGTTTTATTGCTTTTGAGGGATGATTTTGCACCCAATACTCTAGTGCATGAAAATGTTTATTGAAGATACCCAACATTTACAGTCGAGTTGCTTTGGTTTGGCTGTTTTTTTTTGTTTTTGTTTTTTTGAAGGTCTATATTTTACCCCCTCCCAAAGAGAATTTTTTTTTTTTTTTTTTTTTTTTTAAAGGCTGTTTTAATTTTTTTAAAAATCTCTTTTCTGTGTCTTTAAAGATAATACTGTTTGGAAATTGAAATATAAATTGGATGTTCTTTATAGGATTTCCTATTCTTTCTTGGAAATCAGTTGTAACATTTCTAGTGAACCATTTAATTGCGTTATGAGTTCTGTAATATTTAGCCATCATTACAAACACACTTGATGCTACTATAGATGTACTTCATTGAAAATATCAGCATTTCAGCACTATAATAGGGTTTCGTGGGTGTGCGTGTGTATTATTTTTATTATTATATTAATTTTGAAATGGATAACTGCTGCTATCAAAGGTAGTCTCTTCATTTTTCTTGCTGTCTTTTTGGAGAGGAGTAGGTGAAGTCTATGAAAAGACATCCGCACAAAAAGCCGAATGCAGTGAAATATGTGTTGTACATTTACTTGATATTTATTACAATTATTTATGACTGCATTAACTTTATCCAGTCTTACCTCTGCGCGTATGGAACGTAATCACTGATGAGTAAATGAATCTGCAGAGGTGTTGAAGTTCAGGAGTTTCTGTGTCACAAAAATAAATTATTGATGTATTACAGAACAGTGGTTTCCTCTGTCTTATGTCAAACTGTGCTGTTTCAGTTTATCACTATAGATACTTTAAAGCAGTTCATGCAGAGCAGTTTATGGGTTGACTTTAGAGCAGTTCATGGGTTGAAGCTCTTAATTTCAAAGATCACGAGACTGATGCATTTAATTTTCTACATGGCAGTTCAATTAACATTGTATTTTTAGACCACTGGTATTAAGTGGCAAGGAGCAAAGGCCTAAAATGCACCAGAATGCAGGAAATCACATCTAAGAAATTCAAAATTTGATGGGGGAGAACTTACTGACTTACTTGAAAGAAAACCAGTTTACAAACATTAATGGTCTGACTACGATTTGTCGAAGGAGCTTTAGTTTGTATGTTCATCTGTAGGAAACTTCAGCTCTTTCTGTTTCTGACATCATTTATGTGGGCAGCAGCAAGCTGTTGTCAGGACAACCAGATAGTTTGCTGTTGAAAGACATTCTACGATGAGAGTATTAGCAAACAAACTTGAAATCGCAAAGATAAATGTATAAAAGGCTCCCGGCGAAAGAAGATTTCTATTGTGGGACTTTTATTTGATAATTTGGTTATTTTAGAGTGTGATACCTGTTGCTTCCAGTAGGGGGCATTATTGTTTTGTTTGCTGCCTGCTGAGAGAACAGCAGCTGCTCACCTAGAAGTTTATTCCTGCCTGTTATTCGGATGTTTGTTGGCGTTTTTTGGTGTTAAAATATTAGTACATGACCACAAAGTAAGTTTTCTCTGATTGATCTATGTTTTAACTGTGTTTTCAGTGGATATTGAGTTTTGTGCATTTAAATGTGCATTCCTGGTGGACGTGTACTGATTCACGTGCGATCATCTGACAGAAAATCCAGATGTGTAACGTGATTTCTGTTAAATATAGTCCAAAGAAGTGATAGTTTACGTTTCGGTAATATGTTAAATGGTTATTCTGCATTAGGATTATTCAGTATTATTTCCCTTTGATTATGCAAAATTGAGAAGTTAGCTTGTTTGTTTATGCATCTGTCATTTGCTAATCACATAAGTCATTTTGTGACCAAACCAAGTTTTAATTGTCTTCAATTGCCTGTCCTGTCTATATTTTGAGCTTTAAACTGTTATTTAGAGGTAATAGGTGATACTGAAGATGTTAGTATTCTGTATTAAAGCTAGGGTATACGATTTCAAAGATTGTTTATTATTTTCCTCGTTTATATGCTGGTTATGGTTATATAGTAGCTACAATCCTAAAAATATGAATAAAAGAAGAAATGAAAAAAGAAAAGAAAAGAAATGAAAAAAGAATGAAAAAAATCCATTCACTCTATTGGCTGTACAGCCGCAGAGTAGTTGACCAATGTAAGCTGTCCGGCCGGACAGCTTACATTTGTCAACTTCTCTCATCCAATCACCAGCTCCACTTGAACTCTGCCTGGCGCTCGCGTCTCCAACCCAACCGCAGTACCGCACCCGACCCCGCCCCTCTCCGAGCAAGTGCAGCTGACAAACACTCTAAATGGTAGCTACTAGCTAAGTAGCGTCAGATCAGCACTGGATAAAGCAATGGATAAAAATATAAACGACAGCAGCAAGCGGCCTGCTTGCCCCTACTGTAAAGTTTGGAGGAAAGAGCGGAGATAAAAACAGAAAACAAAATGTGACGCCGGACTCTAAGTAGGATAAATAGGTTCCACTTAGACCGTTGGAGGAGCTTCAGGGAGATCTGGCACTGAAACCCGACGCTGACACGGGCACGTCTGACTTTTTGTTGAGCAGGTAAACATTTATTTTTACTTTTATGTTGTGACGTGTGTTACATAGATATTTATCAGTCTGACGACATGCTCATGCTACCGGTCGGCATCATAGACAGTAAAAGAAATGGACAGAGCGATGACATTGCAACTCCATTGAGACGACTGAAGCCCGTTTTTGCCGATTTTCTAGCACTTCCGTCCCTGACGCGCAGACGCATACAGAGCTAGTCTACGTAGATGTGACGTGCGTGACCCGTTTGATTTCTAGTGCGGTGGCATGAGAAATCTGAATCATTCCCTCCTGAAACATGCGCAGAGGCGGAGAGTATGAATAGGAGCTGTCCACGGGCTAGGAGAAGGAGACAAGTTTGCTAGGTATTCTGATAAATTATTTTGTCATTCTGCCTCCACGTTTCCTGATTGCGCGCGAGCTTCTTCTCGTGTCCATATGGTAATCTCAAAACTGCGCGACAGAGAGTCGCGCGGGTATGACGCAATCGTTAGCCTACTTTCACTAAAACTGCTTCTTCGGGGCCATAACATAAGCTACAAGGTAATGGAGCTATTTATACATTGTCGAGTTTCTTTAGAAATAAATAAAGGACAAATGGGGTCTTCAAACGCCTCAGATGTAAAGTTATTCACTGTCAAAGTGACGCCAAAATGAACGGGAGTCAATGGGAATGCTAACGCAAGTGAAGTTCTGCTACAAGATGTCAGCTCCCACGAGGCTTCAACTTCTGCTCGATGGATTACCCCCTTGGTCGGCATTGGCAATGTTAGCCGTTTAGCAACGCCGATCACGAGTCAAAGTAATTATATTTCTAAAAGTGCTTGAATATATTTCAGTATGCCTAGCGGGTTTCTGTTCGATGCGATCGGAAATTTGAACAATATGCACTGTTTGCTGCTATAACAATACTCAAAACCTTAGAAGAACATTTCATGTGTTGCTAGTCTTGCTTTGTTGACGTGAACTCAAACGTGACATAGCTCAGGGATCAGGTAGCACAGAGGGTGTGTGGAGGGGTGGCATGAGTTTTCCCTGTAGTTTCCCTGTAGCATGAGTTTCTCTCCCGGTATTAGTGTTATTCCACAAGATTTATTGATAAGCTGTTTGATTTATAATTATTAAGATTATTTTCACATACCCTGCTGTGTATGAACATAGCTGTTCCTCAATTTATGTTTTCCATTTGAACGTCAGCGTGAGGCGCTGCTGCTTGCGCTTAGGAATAACGTTAATTTAATAACTTAAATTTTAAACTTACGCTTTAAACTTAAATAACAACAAAAACACTAATAATAATATTAGTATTGATTAAACACCCCCATTCCAACCCCCACCACTCTTGCCTGTCTTCAAAACTTGAAAGCCCTGCTTATGCTAGGCAGTGTATAAAGATTTTTTTTTTTGGTCTGGTCTGGTTCTTTGGTAGTTGTAAAATAATCTGTTACACACGTAAAACATTACATAACATGAAAGCCATGCACTAAAAGACACATCACATCTATAACGGCAATATCTCACAGTAGAAAATACTTTTCTTATCTTTTGAAATTGACTACGGAAATCAAATGACATTTTTAGTCGTAATGTAAAAACTTAAATAAACTTAACACAAATCACTTTTTTCTCAGTATTCATCTGAATATGTAAAACTCTAGGACACTGCAAATGCCGTAAAAAAAGCGAAGCTTTAATGACGCTGGTGCCCTCTGCTGGACATTTCATTTGTCGCACTTTGGGATATATGTATTATTTTCTGAATCACCTGACTATCATTTCTGCAATTTCATTGGTTTAGACCGGGAGAACTGAATGTCAATCAAAGAGTATTTATGCCCAGACATGCAAGTTTGTTGCTAAATTCTGCTGCAGTTTTGTTGTGATCTCCGTGATCAGATCTGGTACAATTTTTAGTGGATTTTTGTCTGTGTGCATACATTTTGAAAGGTAAGTAGTTAAATATACTTTCATGTAAATATTGGTCAATTTGTTTGCTGCTATGTTATATTGCAATACTAAAAGTCTGTATATTCGTTTGAAGTTGTCAATAGAGGGTTTTCACTACACGTCATCAATCTGGAAGTCGGCCATTTTGGAGGGACTGAACATAAACAATGCCACTGAACTGACTTGCATACCCTTATGATTATTGCTTCATAAGGGTGCCCATCAGAACATGCACTAGGACACCCAAGCCGCAGGTCCATGATCGACTTTATGGTTGTTTCATTCGACCTATGGCCTTGGACTAAAAAAGGCTGACAACAACTTAATAGAGTGCCACGCCCACATCAAAACAGAGGTCAAGCACACCTGATTTATTCAAATTGTCCAATAATGGTATACAGGAAACAAGGAGCTGGCTGAAGTTCAGGAAGTAGTGCAGTTGTGCATAGAGCCTATTGCATATAACCCACTTCATCTATTATACACTCACCTAAAGGATTATTAGGAACACCTGTTCATTTTCTCATTAATGCAGTTATCTAATCAGTCAATCACATGGCAGTTGCTTCAATGCATTAAGGGGTGTGGTCCTGGTCAAGACAATCTCCTGAACTCCAAACTGAATGTCAGAATGGGAAAGAAAGGTGATTTAAGCAATTTCGAGCATGGCATGGTTGTTGGTGCCAGACGGGCCGGTCTGAGTATTTCACAATCTGCTCAGTTACTGGGATTTTCACACACAACCATTTCCAGGAATAGAAGAGCAACTTTGACTGAAATAACCACTCGTTACAACCGAGGTATGCAGTAAAGTATTTGTGAAGCCACAACACACACAACCTTGAGGCGGATGGGCTACAACAGCAGAAGACCCCACCAGGTACCACTCATCTGCACTACAAATAGGAAAAAGAGGTGACAATCTGCAAGAGCTCACCAAAACTGGACCATTGAAGACTGGAGAAATGTTGCCTAGTCTGATGAGTCTCGATTTCTGTTGAGACATTCAGATGGTAGAGTCAGAATTTGGCGTAAACAGAATGAGAACATGGATCCATCATGCCTTGTTACCACTGTGCAGGCTGGTGGTGGTGGTGTAATGGTGTGGGGATGTTTTCTTGGCACACTTTAGGACCCTTAGTGCCAATTGGGCATTGTTTAAATGCCACGGCCTACCTGAGCATTGTTTCTGACCATGTCCATCCCTTTATCAGGGATGTGATTTTTCCGGATTAATCCGGAATTCCGGATTTTCCGACCTGAAAATGTGACCTACGTGAATCATGCAGATCTGTAAAAAAAATAAAAAGGGGAGGGGGACGGGTGTCGGTTGGGTCGGCTGCCGCCGGTCCGGAGTGAAAAGGAGAGGTTATAAGGACATAACTGGCTGACGTGCGTACAGATTCTTCCTTCCTTTCCAAGTATCAACAAGGACGTACTTGCGTTCAGCTCGTTCTGCTCGTTCACCTGCTCTATTTTGTACCTCAGTCGCTCTCGCGCTACTGTGTTATCGTTGTCAGTTTACAAGAGCATCACCGTAAGGTCCCCAGTAGGGCTGGGCGATATATCGATAAAGTTCAAATTTGCGCTATGATCCTTGCTCCAAGCAAGCTGCTGACTGCTTTTGAAAAATATGAATATCGTGCATTCTATCAGTTTTAGTTCTGACGCCTCCGTCTCAACAGCATTAGTGTACAACGCGACAAATACTCACATAAAATATTAACGCAGAGGAACGGCCAAATCAGTTCATTTAGTTCACAAAAGTTCATTATTTGCATGTGCTTTAAAGCCTTACCGGTTAACGTAAATGTCATTCACTGCTAATGCGCGGTTCTGAGCACTAACACCCGACGCGCACATGCACTAAAAGCTTGTCTAACAGTGCCTGGTTGCTGGACTAAGTTATCTTTCGAGTCTTAGTTCGCTAATACTCTCAAATACACACACGGTTTACAGAAGAAAATTTGGTTATGTCTAAACTGAAAGCAAACCGAGAAAATTGAGAGAAATCTGCTTGTCAAATGCGCGTGTCTTAAAGTGACAGTAGCCCTAATAATAAACATGGTACCGCTTGTAGGGATAGTCGACTCAAAAATAAAAAACTCTGTCATTATTTATTCACTAAAATGTTGTTCCAAACCTGTATTAATTTATTTCTTGTGCTGAACACAAAAGAAGATATTTTGAAGAATGTGGGTAACCAGACAGTTGCTGGTCCCCATTGACTTCCATTGGGAAAAATGTACAATGGAAATCATTGGGGTACATCAACTGTTTGGTTACCCACATTCTTCCAAATAACTTCAACAGAAGAAAGAAACGTATTCAGGTTTAAAACAAGTTGAGAGAGTAATTAATGACAATTACAATTTTTGGGAGAACTATCTAGGCTATTTAATGTTAATAAAACAACAACAAAAAAAAATCTCTCAATGCTCTTGACTGATAACCTTAACAGTTGCTTTAATATGAATTAATTCATAATCTATACAGTGAAGACCCGGGGGGGGGGGGGGGGGGGGGGGTGCAGCTCGGTATATTTTCCTGCTTTTTTGTCCTTAGCCAATCACATGCCTGCTTTATGGCCACCATGTCCCCATCCTCTGATGGCTACTTCCAGCAGGATAATGCACCATGTCACAAAGCTGGAATCATTTCAAATGGGTTTCTTGAACATGACAATGAGTTCACTGTACTAAAATGGCCCCCACAGTCACCAGATCTCAACCCAATAGAGCATCTTTGGGATGTGGTGGAACGGAAGCTTCGTGCCCTGGATGTGCATCCCACAAATCTCCATCAACTGCAAGATGCTATCCTATCAATATGGGCCAACATTTATAAAGAATGCTTTCTGCATCTTGTTAAATCAATGCCACGTAGAATTAAGGCAGTTCAGAAGGTGAAAGGGGGTCAAACACAGTATCAGTATGGTGCTCATTAAATAGCCAAAAATCCTTGTTTAGATTTTTGAATGCATGATGATTGTGTAGGAAACTATGCAGTTGTTGCCTTTAATTTCACATGGTTACAGTTAATGTTTTCATTTCAGGCCAGTTTTATGTAGTTTCAAGTTCAACCCAATTTTAAATCAAAAGCTAAATGCTGATGCTAAATGTCAGTACCATCTATGCTTTTATTGGATGTGCTGCACAGTTATTGCCTTAATTTCAGATGATTCCAGGTGCCAGTTTGGCCTGTCAAATACCAAATAAGCTCCCACTCAACACCCATCTCAACGTTTCATGACCGTCAACGGACATTTACAAACTGCATCGCAAAGTTTTGGAAAATTATTCTTATTTTTTTAAAGTCCGTAAGTTTCAACGTACTTTGCATTTGCAAATTATTCCAGGCAGAGGGAGCAGAAAATTTAACTTAACCTTTTTCCCCAATTCATTACAGACACGCACAACCACGTCTTCCTTATAATCACATGATATATCGTTTGAGTGATAAAATGATAAATCACGTGATTACAAAGAAGAGGTGTGTGTGCGCGCGTAATTACTAGAGAAAAAGGTTAAGGTAAATTTAGTTAAATTTTCTGCTCCCTCTGCCTGGAATAATTTGCAAATGCAAAGTATGTTGGCTTCATTAGACATTTTCAAAGTATTTATAAACGATTTGGAGAATGAAACGTCGGGCTGTAGATGTTTTAACTAGATGTATTGATATTGAAATTTGATTGGATTTGCTTGTGTGTGTATACGCATATGTAATATTGATGGATGATATGTTAAACTCAAATGAGCTGTGTCTGCCAGTCTTGGCCAGGACGCTCTTGTAAAAGAGATTGTTAATCTCAATGTGCTTCTTTACCTGGTAAAATAAAAGTTCTAATATAATCATTACCTCCAACAACCTCAGGCATTAAAGACCTGTTATTAGTTTCTTTTCTTTTTTTCTCCCAGATTTAAACACCTTTTATTCTCAAACAATGTAACAGACCATGTTTAAACGGAAACGATTCTGAAGAGAAAACGCAAAAGTGGCGTTGCGTTATCACTTTTTATTCTGCGTTTAGGCCCTAGAACACTCGCGACACTTTTGCGTCTCCATTTGCACGCGGATTTCCCACACAAAACACTCGTCTATACGCAGAATAAAAAAAGGTGACGCAACGCCACTTTTGCGTTTTCTCTTCAGAATCGTTTCCATGTAAACATAGCCTTAGACGAGCATTTTGGGTGTGAAATCCGCGTGCAGATGGTGACGCAAAAGTCTGTGAAATTCAATGTACTATGCACTCCAGGCGGCTAAGGCCCTGTTTACACGAGAATGCTCGAGGGTAAAAAAGTAAAAATATTTTATCGGGTGCCTTTCGTTTACACGGCGACGCCGTTTTTGAGGCTTAAAAACTCAAAAAAGTGAAACCACCCTTCAGAGTGGAAATCTTAAAAACGCTCCACTGCCGCATTTCCGTGTAAACGGTAAAAACGCAAAAGTCTGTTTACATGGGAACGCGGCGGTGGAGCGTTTTTAAGATTTCCACTCTGGAGGGTGGTTTCACTTTTTTGCATTTTTAAGCCTCAAAAACGCCCTCGCCATGTAAACGAAAGGCACATCTGATCAAATATTTTTACGTTTTCACCCACGAACGTTAATTCTCTTGTAAACAGGGCCTATATGAGGGTGCAACGTCCATAATGGGGGAAACGAGAGTCAGCTGTGGAATGAGCGGAGATTGAGCAGTGATATCCACGAGGGGGATAATAAAAACACATCTTTGTGTGGAAAGAAAGGAAGGCAGAGCGGGAAGGGGCGATACACTACAGGGAAGGAGTCTAAAAATGGCGGATCAATCTGGATGGAGAAAGGGAGACAACATTAACAGAGAAGCGAGGCAGTGGGTCCATGTTACCTCATCGAGCATTTAAGTGCCATCGGAAATTCTTATTATCTAACTCCATGCTTGTAGTATCTGCTCAGCTGTATAGAAAAGTTTGGCGAGATTGCCCTCAAGCCTATTGAAATCTGATGTTGAAGGCATTAATGCCAGTTGTGTGTGCATAGTACACTTCTCATACAGTTTGGATGTGCTGTTTCATCAACTCGGGAAGAGACGTGTTCCCTTTTGAAGTGATTGATGTATGCACCGGTGTGAGGATTATCACCTTGCGTCTGTCCGTGTTCCCAGCCGTCATACTCATTGGCCTAGAGTGCTGAATCAAAACTAACTAACTACTGTGTATGCTGTACTGGATTGTAGCTCCAGTCTGTCCGGTTTGAAAAGGATTTGTGGAATATTCATGCATTGCTGTTTGATTCTCCTGCTCCAACGAGGAAGCATTACCTGCCCATTGAGCTTTCCACACTGAAGAGGACCCCTGGTTGTTTGCTCCGTTACTTACTCCTGGTGGCCTGAAGAGGAACTGTCGTGTGAACCTCCTGATGAGCACCTGCTCCGTGACTTACCCCAGGCTGTGTGAAGAGAAACTGTCATGTGAATTTCTGATAAGCATCTGCTCCATTAATTGCCCCTGGCAGTGTGAAGAGGAACTGTCGTGTAAACCTCCTGATAAGCATCTGCTCCATCACGCACCCCTGGCAGTCGGAAGAGGAATCACCGAATTTTTTCTTTAGGAGAGAGAGCTAATTTTAATTCAATAAAATAAGTTTTATACTCAATACCTTGTCTGTCTCTGTCTGGGTAACTCCTCGAGGTGGTACGCTCATCATAGGGGTGGTTTGCACCAAGGGGGTTCATCCCAACCTTTGACATCTCACAAAAACACACACGCCTCTTCTTTTTAATCACGTGATTTATCATTTGAGCGACTCCAACTCAACATCAAGTTAATCAGGGGTGCGTTTCTCAAAAGCATCATTAGCCATATGCTCCAACGTTCCACGACCGTCAACAAACACTGCATCTCAAAGTTGTGTGTTTGGAACAACAGGTCTAGATCGGTGTGCGAATGTGAGGCAATATGTAAAGCGCTTTGGTTGCCATTGGGTCTGTGAAAGCACTATATAAATGACCTGGAAGAAGAGTTCCTAGTTTGCATGACATGTGGACTCAATAAATAATAAAAAAGAAACTAATTTAATGTAGACCTGACAACTGGATATTAACACATGTTAATAATGGATATTAACATTTGATTTTCCCCTCTTTCCCTCTCTCAGGGACACCTAAAACTCACACAAGAATAGATGAGGTTTAATGTGAATGATTTTTGAGTATTATGTCTAGTATCATTTAAAATGTCTCAGAGTGAGTGGATAAATGTCTCATTTCCAAATAAGTAAAACAAAAGGTTAAAATGTTTTTAGAAGTTTAGAGAAACTGGCACACACTCTAGGTAAATGGTCTCCAAAGGTGTAACCTCTGAATGGGAAAGACCATTGCTGGCATGTGTCCATGTTAGGTTTTGGCTATTTAATGGAACACAGCAAGAGATTGTGGTGTTCTCTGAACTCAGATCAGCCCGTGAGGCGGAGAGTCATGTCTTTCTTAATGTCAGGTTTGCATATCTTTCAGCATTCGATGTTATTGCATTGATTATCTGTGAACAAATGATAAAATTGGCATGATACATTTATGGAGTCAGATGACGAGTAAATACATTGTTTTATTCTATAAACTACTGACAACATTTCTCCCAAATTCCAGATAAGAATATTGTCATTTATTTGCAGAAAATGACAACTGGTCAAAATAACAAAACAGATGCAGTGAGATTTTGGATCATAATGTGTTTTTCAGACTAGTTGAAAGAAAACACTGCCAAAAAAATCTCCATAGCACGCATTGTAGCCTATTTATCGTGCAATTTTTATGTGAAAGTTTTACGTGCATTTGATACGCTCAGGAAATCATCACTACATACTCAAAACTTTACAGTTTTATTCATATTCTGAAGGTGTTTACAGAGGGGTTTGTTCATCTATAATTTGCCTGATTTTAAACGTTAATCCTTTGAAAAAAGAGAAAATGAATGTTCCCTCTGTAAAAACTTTTTATTCTAATACGTCAAAAAAGAATTTTTAACCTGCGGCTTTATCCAATGTTAAGATTTTTGTCCTAGAAATGCATTATACAATTATGGATAGTCATGCATAATTGCATATTTAAACATAGCATTTTAGAAAATTTGTAGGCTAATTAACAAATCTCCCTGTCACACACACACTCCTCCCTTTTTCTCACAGCCATCCATTTATCAGATTGTGAGTTGGACTTGAGCTGAAAGAGGAGTGGTTCATTACTCTTTAAAAATGGACACAAGAAGAAAAGACGTCCAGAGCTTTACATCAAGCAATGTTCGGTGACAATGGGATGTAGAGGCAGGATTGTGGCGACTGCAAAGAAATGTCTAACGTTATTATATCTGACGTTAATTAATACATGTCTAACGTTAATTAAGACGTTAAGTATACCATGTGTACTGTTCATTTTTATTATGTATTTTTTTGAAGCACAAAGCGATTTTTCCTATCATCTTTGGAGAAATCCCTCTGCAGCACTGTGAGTAAACTCTTATATTTTGTCTGAGCTTGGCTTTGTCATGGTGAGCATGTCAAACCAATGATTTAGAACAAAGACTTCAAATTTTAGCCATGGATCAGAGGAATCTTTTAGGATTCAGATGGCCAAATTCGTAGCTACACTGCTACAGTATAAACCCATGCAGCTTTTAAATGGAAACACTATATTGAAATTTCTGATTTGAGCATAATCATATCTCAGTGACCCCGTAGAAGGCTGCGTTCAGGAAAACACAGAATATAGTGTAGCCTTATCGTGAAACCTATTTTTAATTGACTTTAAACATACTTTGTATAGTAGAGTATCCAATAGGAAATACACCTGCTACACCAAGACAGCACTTCGGGACTTTCCTTACGCATAATGATTTGTGCAAACTGCATATTATAACTCCTCAACCTTTTTATCATTTTTACATTTTCAAAAAATCTAATTCGGTCTGATTTGTAAGCTATTTTTTTTTTTTTTTTAAATAAATAAATAAAAAACACAAGATCAAACATTTCTGGTATTATCATTGTGGGGACATTTCTCAAGAGGTTTCACATTTATTTATATAGCGCTTCTCACAACACACATCGTTTCAAAGCAGCATTACAGTGATCTGTTTTTAGAGGAAACTGTCCAAGTTATGTATTTCAGAAATGTACAAATACACAATCAGTTAAAAAATATTAATTTAAAAAAAATAATAATAATTTCATGCAGAAACAATGAGCTCATTCAGACTGATTAGTATGACACGCCAATTCGTATTTCCATTTTTGGCGTGCTATCAACACGCATAATCGCTTTTCAGCGTTTATGAACGCTGCTGACTTAATGTTACATTACTGTATAAATAAATATATGACCTACCCTTACCCTGTCCCTAAACCGACCCGTCACTGGTCTTAATAGCCTTTATGAGTCTTCCCCTACCATCCTAGGAAAAAAAAAACTCTGACATGTAACGGCGTAGACATACACGCATACATGCGGATAGCTCAAAACTTGACTTGAAAGTGGCGTGTATGTTTACGCAAAAGTCATGATGCCATGTTGGCTCATTGAAGTAATGAATACTTGTTTTTTTAACAAATTATGATCTTTAGGCCCCGTTCAGACTGCAGGCAAAAGTGGCCCAAATCTGATTTTTTGCGGGTCAAGTGACCAGGTCAGACTTCTTCAGAAAATCTTGGCCAGATCTGATTTTTTCAAATCATATTTAGACCACACATACGTATGTGGTCCTTTTTTTTTCAATGCATCCGCAGTGTGAACAACCCAGGCGGATTTGATGCAACTTTTACATCAATCTACATCGACATTTGTCACAATTATGCGCTGGCGAGTTAGCACTAGACACAACAAACACAGACAGTAACATTAAAAACTTGAGTAGATATGGAGAATAGTGATGGCGCGAGTCATTGGAGGGAGAGTGAGCTGTTAGACCTAATTAATATATGGGGAGATGCTTCAATTCAAGCTAAACTAGAAAGATCCTAACGTAACCGCTCCGTTTTTCTTAAAATGGCACATGAAATGGAGGAACAGGGACACGGGAGAACTTGGCTGCAGTGCCAAAGGAAGGTGAAGAGTCTTAAAAGTAAATTTGAAGAAGCAAATGATTCTAACAACCGAAGAGGTTGTGGTCACATCACCTGCCCATTTTACAACTAGATTAACCGTGTTACGGGCGGTAAACCCCGCTGTCAGCCGCTGGAGCGGCTACGAACCGGCGAGATATATATAAATGGCGAGACAGGTACGTTTTAAGTCTATCATACATACAGTAGAAAGAGGCTAGAAAGTTGAGGTGTTTGTTATAGGTAAATTATGTTCACAGAATAAACGAGCAAGTCAGCTGCTCCCAGTTTTCTTTGCAAAACTTGGAATTCCACCACCAGAGAAGCAGTGTTCCCTTTACATGACTGTTGCTCCAAACACTCATGAAAGTGCGTATCTATACCACAAATTAAATTTCTCATAGGCTACCATTTGAACGCCAAAAATGTTTGTTTTTTTCGTGGATAAGATATGCTACACACTGTAAATCTCTTGGTTAGGATTAGGGGTTAGGAGTTCGTGCATACAAGCAATAAAGTGCGTGAAAAATATAGCCTACATATTTTTTTTAAACAAACAAAAAAAAAACTTTCCCACCCCTTTAAATCCTCCCTTGTCAGATTATTGCTACTCTGAGCAATGCCTGAACTTTATATTTCGAGCACTTCTTGTGTTGTTTTTGCCTCTTCACGATGACTCACTTGCTTTTGTCCTCAGTTGTAAGTCGCTTTGGATAAAGCATCAACTAAATGTAAATGAACCAGCTCATAATATTTGCATTGAAAACATCATATTATAGCACGATATGTTTGCTTTCACCAGATGATACAAGCAGAGTCAGTTTTAAATGTTCTGTTGGTTGTATTTTATCCCAGTTTTTATGTAGTGTTAAAAAACTGAAACAGGAAGCGCTTCTGGACCAGTGTTGTTTACATCTTGTGAAATGGTCTATAGCAGAATCATTTTTATTTTGAACGTGAGCATTTTTAGAGTAAATATTTCAAAGTAGAACATTGAAGTTAGCAGGTTTTCTTTTTTTCTAACTGAGAAAAATTCTTGTGGAAAATGTTACCATTTTGTTTACATCGCACCTGCACAACTAATTTTACAGTGATGCATTTCATTTTTATTATTTTTTTTTTTTTTTCAGAACAAAACTGACTCTTTCAGTGTCATTCATATTGAAAACATTTTTTTTGTTACTCCACACTTTGAGAATGCTATGTTTAAACAATGTCCATTAAAGTTTCTTTTGTGAATCAGCGTAGACTCTCTCTGACTCTTGTTGGCTTAGCAGCATCTTCTGCTATCCTGTTGTCCTGAAGAATAGTTCGGGCAGGTCCCTCATATGCTTCTCACACACACATTGTGGAGACTGCAGAATGCACTAATAATGGTAGCTATACATATTCATTAGCTAAATAAATACGTACTAGTACTTAAAGGAATAGATACTAGAATCTAAAATATAAGTGCTATGAAGAAAATAGAGACTAGTAGGTTTAAATGATAACGTGGCTTGCCATAGCCAAGCCATACCACAGGACTGTATCACACAAGGCAGCATTATTTAACCATTTTATAAAACTAATTCAGATTTTTCGGTGACGGCTAGCACTAGTAAAGTAAGAAAAAATTCCAGAAGCAATTATTTTATAATTGTAGCAGGCTGACCAGAACTGATGATCTACAACTCCGTGCAGAAGGACAAAATGCCTTTGCGATTTAAGTAGTCGACGTGATTTTCTTCTGGCGCAATGATGGTAATATGACACCCGCCTATTGCTCTGACGCACTGTGGAAAACCACACCTCATTTTTTTTTCCAAAAAAAAAACAAACGTCATTATAAACATGATGTCATCATAAACAATATGTTTCTTTCTTTTGCTTCTAGAGACTCTGGCAGGCTTCACCAGTGGACACTCTGTAAAAACATAACTGATGGCAAATGTGAGAGAGTTTACATTTAATTGATTAATTACAGCTTTTGCTTGAAATAACAATTCTTATATTTAGAGGTCAAGCACTGAAGGTGCAGAGGGGCACCTGTTGTATCTGTTCCGGTTCTTATAATTATTCTTCCGTTTCTTCTTCTTCCGACTATGGTAGCCCATAGAAGCGTTTGCGGGAAAGTTGTTTTCGTTTAATGTTCTGATAGAGGACAGTCCCAACATCAAATACATCGATTTTGGTGTCACAAACTCATTGCCTCTAGCGCCACCACCTGTCCAAATTTTCACTCAAATTATGCTAGTAACTTTTGGACTGTAAGGCCAATCAACAAAATTATTTTCTTCTGAACTTGATTCCTGAACTCTTTTTTTTTTTTTTTTTTTTTTTTTTTTTTTGATTCCTGAACTCATGATGATTTGATCGCACCCTATGATGTAATTTTTCGTAATAAAAATTTGTCCAGCATTTTGAATTATCCAAAAAAAAAAAAAATTTTGGGAACTCGTCCTCGATGGTTTGTCCGATTCTTACCAAAATTGCACCAGATCATCTCCAGGCAGTGCCGACAAAAAAAGTTCAAAAGTTCAAACTGAATTCAAGTTGATTTGTCAAACGGTTTGAGGAACGCATATTTTACATAGTGCTTGCGAAAACAGGCTACATGCTGCGTTTCGGTGCAGCGCCACCTACTGGTTCGGAGATATGAAAAAAATGGCTATATTTTTGCTAATAACTTCTGAAAAGTTTGTCCAAATATCTTAAAAGTGGTCTCGTTAAATTCAGAGCGTCATGCTAATATCCAATTTTCCCAGCTCGGAAATTTTGGCTGTCAGCCATTTTGAATTATGAGCTAAAAATGCTGTATTTTTTAAACGCATGAACGAATCGTTACGAAACTTGGTATGGATCATCAGTACGATGCCCTGAAGGGGCCTGAGAAGTTTTGAAACAGCGGCACCTAGTGGTAAAATTACATTTTTTAAAAGCTTATAACTCTGGCTGTGGTTGACTTACTTTCACGGGAGTCATCTTGTTGGATTCCTGAATCCTTGCCGAGTCTACAGATACCAGACTTGCCAGGTACTAGTCTGTGTTTTAATTTAGCGCTTAAACATTCACGGCGGTTTTAGAAAACACTAGTGCGATCGAGAGGAATCCACCGTCACAAGTTTGGAAACATAGGTTGCTGGCAAGACCAAATGTCAAAATATTGATGCTAAGGGGTTATAAAATTCAGTCATGTGTCAGTCATTTTTTGCCGTTTATTTTCACATTTATGTCTATAAATGAAAAGCGAATTGAGATATTTTCACCAAAATTAACACACACATGTATGGGCTCAATCTGAGATCACATAAAAAAATTGTGGGGTTGAGCAGTGTTGCCAGATCTCGCGAGACTAATAAGCAACCAAGCCGGTGAAAACAAGCCCAAAACAAGCGACATTTGCTCATAGACAGTAAAAGTGTGTTTTTTTCTACGGAGGTACAGTTTATTTTTCTTCTGTAATAAAGCTTGGCTGTTCATCTAGTGTTGGTACTGCGCCCAAATAAAATCTGACTGAAAGCTCATTTTTGAGATATCAACCTAAAATTTGGAACTTCTTCAGATTTTTGGCTTACATTTTCTTGCAGTTTTAGAGTAAATATAATTTGTAATATATACACATATATATATAAAATAGAAATAATTATTTTTACATTGTTAATTTTCATAAACTCAAACTTATAACTTTTTTACTGTTTCACTTTCAGAATTTTATAATACTTCACTTCAAAAATAATTTGGCAAATGTCTTCTTTAAAACAAGACCAAATAGGTTTATATTCCAAAGCATTCTTGAATTACAACCATTGGATAGTGATTTTCATGAAAAAAAAGGGGGAGTGACAGTTAAAGGGTTAAACGATATTAAATTATAATATCTATCTAAATATCTAACACATACACAATATATAAATCTCTCCTACAGTACAGTCAGCATCAGTCGCGATGGTCCAGACTCGCATGTATTTTCATTTTAAAGTCACTTACTGACGTTTTCCTAACCAGAAAAACAACAACAACAACAACGATTGCCCAGCTCTGCCTCTGATTGGCTAGTACTCGTTGCCATCTGGTCAGAGCCAATTAGAAGCAGGATGTGGGTGGGAAAAATACTCTTTGAATGGGGAAAGGGCGAGAGGGAACAGGCAAGACAAACTCCTACGTTTAAATAACATAGAAAATATCTGCTTGCCAACGAGCTGGGAACAAGCCCAAATAAGCAACTACACTTTAGAAACAAGCCCAACAAAACGCGACCCACGACTCCCATTATTTGTAAGCGACTTTACAGAAAAACAAGCCCAAAGTCGCTTAGAATAAACGGACTTGGCAACACTGGGGTTGAGCCTCTTGGTGGCGCTGCAATAGAACAAAACACGAAATTCCCATTGAGTTCAATACAGTTTTGTGATGTAAAATGCTATCCTTAACAAATGCATTGGTGTAACGTTACGAAACTTGTATGTGCCATCAGCACCATGCCCAGAAGATACTCAAAAGATTTCCAGACAGCGGCCCCTTTTGGTCAAAAGTTAGAATTAAATTTCCAAAAATGCTAATAACTTCTAAATAAATTTGCCTATTGTAATGACACTGTCTCAATAGATTCCTTGGATCACTCCAAGAACATAGATACCAAGTTTGCCGTATTTGGCTGAACTTTCTGTCCGCCATCTAGATTTTCATTCAACACCTTCTTTTCCAAACTCCTCCTAGACCGTTTGTCCAATTTTCACCACAATGAATCGTATAATCACCAGACCGTGCCGACTAAAAGTTATGGATGTCGATAGACAAAACTTTTTTCATCTACTGCAGCAGCAAAGTTGAGGCATGATGCCAAAATGACAATAAAGGCTTTATGTCTGCAATGCCTCGACATATTGACACCAAACTTTGTATGTGTCATTGACACCCCACTTTGACCACACCACATCAATTTCGTAACTGCGCCACCTAATGGTCAGACATGATAATCAATTAAATCATATTTTTAGTTAATGTATTTAATTTTTCAGCCATTTTGCCAAAATTCATCTGTGTTCATTGTTGCAGTTGGTCTGACACTTTCCGCCATGTCTTATCGTCTTCTTCTGCTTGGCTCAGATAATGGCTGCTTGCAGCTATATTTTCAATTGCGAGTGCTGAATACGACAGAACAAAGTTCTAAGGATCATGTAACCCTATTTTAGTAAATGCTACAGGAAGTAGGCCTACATTTACATATTGTTAGTCTATCTATAATACTAGCACTTATGATATAATATATTTTAATTGACAGCTTTCTGAAGCTATACGTTAATGTGAACGTACAATATCAAAAATGCGTCATTCATTGAAGGAATGTTCAATTTGAGCACAACTGTTTATTATTGGGGGAGTTAATTATTGGGCTTAATTAATATTGTTAGCTTCTTGAAGTAAATATATATATATATATATATAAACTTTTACTAGTTAAGTGTTGCTACCCTAAAAATATTAACCAAAGGATTAACTATGTTTGTTCTGTATCCCAGACTCTGTCGACAATGATTCTGAAAGTGAGTTCATGCAGGAGCTTCTCCCGTCTGCGGAGCGAACGGCTCTCCTCTATCACATGTCTTACCTGTGTGTGAGTAAAGACCCAGAGATGGAGAGTGTGATCAGAAAACAAGCTGTCGAAACACAACTGCTGTTCGGATCCTCTGAGGCTCTTCTGATGAAGGTATTCCCATGTTCATTATATCCAGACTTTGGTTAATTGAAATATCAGTTCTTATCTCTTATTTCTGTCTCTACAGTGTGCAGGAACCAGCGAAAGCTTTGTCACATCACTGCTACCCAATCTGAAGTTGGCTGCAGATGAAAACAAACCACAATTAGCAGTCAAATTCCTAGAAAAAGCAAAAGATTGGATTGGTGACATCATAATAGATGTTAAAGATTTTGTGAAGAGGTAAGAATATGAATTGGAAGACATTATCAAATTAAATGCTTACATAATGTTCAAAAACTATAAGTGATTATTAAAATAAAATATTTTGAAATATCTGATGCACAATCAGGTATAATAAACATAACAGTGATGTAGCCTCATCAACCAGTGACATCAACACTGTTAAGGAAGAGATGAAGATGATGCAACAGCAACAATCCAGTGAGATGGAGGCACTTCAGAAGATTATTGATGTTGTGGAGGCAAACCTTCTTAATACCAGTAAAGAGATAGAAGACTATGAGAAGAAGATTAAGGAGAAAGATGAAGAGATAAATGAATTTTTCATCCGCACCACCGGCACAAAGGAAGAAAATGACCTCCAAAATGAAATGACCTCCACTTCAGATAAAGATCAGATCATGGCTCTTAATGCTGATTTACAGAAACGTCTGAAAGAGAGAGAGTGGGACATCCAGAACCAGCTGATGGACAATCAGCAGAAGATGGCCAAATTAAAAACTGGAAAAGGTGAGACGCTACATGTTTTCTTGTTAATATTTAAACCTCATGTGCATTTTAGGTTTGCTCATCCAGTTGCTTCTGTAACTGACATCACAGGTCAGATGCCCAGCAACACACACCTTGATGAAGTCAAGAAATATCTGTCTCGAATCCAGCAAAATCTGGTCCAGCTTCAGAAGTTCTGGGAGAAAGTGGGTTCTTTGTTGGACATGCTGAAGGATAGGACCTTCGCTGGGGATGTTTGGATTGAAGACCTCACTGATATGAAGGAAGAGTTCCTGGAGTCCATCGATACAGCTCAAGAGGTAAACCGTGATGATGACGGTGTTTCTAAAGTTGTGAGACTCCACGTTGCTTGACCTCTGACCACCGATGTTAAAATTAATTTAAACAGGAATGGACAAAATTTGGTATCAACTCCATGAAGGCCTACGACATCTTCAACGTTCAGGCGATTGAAGCCTACAGGTTTCTGGAGATCAGTCCTTCATCTCTGTCTGAAGAAGAGTGGCAGAAAGAGTTTGAGAGCGTGAAAGAGAAACTTGAGAAAATTTGACTTTAAACTCTCAATCCTGCAGCCATTACACCATGAGATCAATTGAGAGTGAGGAGTTGTCATCATAGTCCAGAGCCCCTCCCCTCGATATCATGGGATCTCGCGGGATTCTCACCCTCTCCACCATGTTGGAAGAATTCCGGCGGCAAAACATGATTGTTTGTTAACTTAACGTAACAATAGAAAATTGTAGTTTAAGTTCGTGCTGGAACTATATTTACCTGTTTTGAAATAATTCATTAAACCTGCTGAGCAGACTGATCTCGTGAAATGGCGTATGTGACACGCCAATTCGTATTTCCATTTTTGCCGTGCTATCAACACGCATAATCGCTTTATGAACGTCGTTGACTTAACGTTACATTACTGTATATATAAATATATGACCTACCCCAACCCCGTCCCCAAACCTACCCGTCACATTTAACGTCAATCCAGTCACCAAGATACACCTCCCTGAAATGACTTCCTGCAGGTTGGTATGTCTGCCATTGTTGACTCCAAAGCTGGTGCTAGATAAACAGCGAGTGTGCGCGTGCGACAGTTGGCTGAAGTAGGCTAAATTATTTATGACAGCAGCAATGGACAATTCCACTTCCAACCTGTAGGGCGAAAAAAGTTCCATGGTGTTGTTTTCAGATGAATACAACTGTCTACTGAATTTGGGGTGAAAGACAACGATTTATTAAGAATTGCATCATAATCTTGTCCATCTATTTATTTGTGATATTCTTACCGCTCTCACTTTTCATAGACAGGGGTTGGTGTAGACTACTGTCAATACAAAATACAGCGAGCTGCCTGTGACAAGATGGCCGCCAGGTGCAGACGTCGACCTCCATTGGCCAGCAGCGTGGACGACATATCTAGCCTTTATGTAGATATCTATGGATATACGTAACTTGCCAACGGAATGAGGTATTTTCACCAAACTTGGCACACACATGCAGGAGCTCATTCTGTGGTTGTGTGAAAAAACACGTGGCTATTGGCCACTTGGTGGTGCTATTACATGAAAAAATGGCTATAACTATACAATTATTAGTCTGATTGACTTAGAAAAAAATGGCATGCGGTGTCTTCATCCGAGGTGACAAGAGTGCCTTCAAAATCTTTTGTGTATCTCGAGAAAAAAAAAAGAAAAAGAAAAAAAACTTAAGGCGGTGGTCAATGAAGTTTCAGCTGGGGTGCGCCTTAGCGCTTTTCTCTTGCGTAAAGGACACCACGCAGTATTTGGCACACATCCACAACATTTATACTGCATGGTGGAACTCCTCACTCTGAGCAACTTTGCCTAACTGTTTATTAAATATTGGACATTATTTCAGAAAACAATTTTCTTGAACTAGTCCTATAGATTTCTGGCTCAATCTCTATAAAACCACTGTGACAATTCTCAGGATGTCAATTATTCAAAAAAAAAAAATTGCTATAGCTGGGTCATATAAAAGATATTTTGCATCATTAGGGGAGCAAATGCGTCATATGATTGTAAAGAAGCACAGAAACTTGTATGGACATCAGGTTGTCATCAATTGTAATTTTTATTTCTTATGCATATGTTAGGATCATTATTTCATGTAAAGCACTTTGAATTATCATAGTGTATGAAATGTGCTATGTAAATAAACTTGCCTTCTGTCACGGGTCTGGTTGCAGCAGAGATGAAACAGCATGTGCAGAAATGTTTATTGCAAACAAAATCAAACATCAAAAATCAAAAAGAAATACTAAGGATTCTTCAGAAATTCAAAGATATGAACAGAACAACCAAGCATATAGACCATTTTGCAAGATGTAAACAACACTGGTCCAGAACCACTTCCTGTTTCAGTTTTTTATCACTACATAAAAGCTAGGATAAAACACAACCAACATAACATATAAAACTTAATCAAAAAGTTAAACAAACATCTTTAAGATGTTTTATTTACATGTGAAATAAAGAAAACAGTTACAAACTGAAACAGGAAGTGTTTCTGGACCAGTGTTGTTTACATCTTGCAAAATGGTCTATAGCGCTGCCGAAAGACACCTACAGGATTAATTAGTACTCAGGAACTAATGAGACTAATTGACACACCTGAACTGAGGACTCTAATCACTCTGTAACCATGGAGACAAACAGCCAGGGTAAATAAATGCTGTAATGATGACAGAAATCTAATTTTTTGTTGTATTAACCCTTTAAAATAACAGTGTCATATGCAGCTCTTTACGTATTTAACGGAAAATAACAATACAAATTTTGTGTGTATATGACATAAAAGACATATGCCTTATATGGAGCATTTAAAAGTGTGAAAGGAAGCATCAGATATCTGTGTCATTTAGTGATGGCGGCACTGGACGAGCCCTGAGGATTGATGTTCTTCAGCCTCTCCATGATAGACTCATACTGCGCAATCCGTTCAGCCTCTGAGAGTGAAGATGGATTGACCTCCAGGAATTTATAAGCGTCCTTAGACTGAATGCTGAAGATGCTCTGTGCTCTGTAACAGCACGCACCAAATCTCTTCCAGTACTGAAAGATTAAAGCACACCGTGTTAATCAACACATTCACTAAAGAAAATACACCGACATAAACTTCACTCACTGTTCCCTACATAGTGAGAGTCTGTAAAATAGGATTGAATAAATTCATTACTCTAACTCAAAAGAATTTCAACTTCAATAAGGATCTGCACCAATATAAACATTTTGGCCGATAATTCGTTATATTTGAAAGCAGATAAATTGGCCGATAAATCTGAATGTAAGTAACTAACTAAACCTTGCGAAGACAGAGCTATTTGTAGTCCCGGCCAACCCAACACTTCATCACAACTTCTCCATTCAGCTCGACACATCATCCATAACTCCATCAAGGTCAGCCAGGACTCTTGGGGTTGTAATTGATGATCAGTTGAACTTCACAGACCACACTGCTAGAACTGCCCGGTCCTGCAGATTTGCTTAAGTCGAACTTACCTTTCCTGCTTCTTCAATATTGCTCAGAAGGTAATCCTTCATGTCATCCAGCTCATCAATCAGATCCTCCCCAGCAAAGGTATTGTCCTTCAGCGTTTCCAGCATTGCACCCACATTTTCCCAAAATTTTTTAAGAGAAACTAGAATACTTTGGATTCTAGAAAGGCATTGCTGGACTTCCGTCAGATGGTCAGGACTGGGTATCTCACCTGGACAAACAACATATTCTGATTTATGAAAGATCATCCTTCCCTTGGGTAATTTCGACTCGGAAAATATTTGGGGGAAAAAAATTAAATGGAGAGTTCTTCAGAGGGGTCCAAGACACCAGACACAAGTTATCGTTAAAATTAAAAAACGGAACAAATCTTCCCTTGCTGGTCAATTTGACCTCCATAGGAATGAATGGAATGTGAGGAATGCTTCAGTACACATAGAAAAACCTAGAAATGCTCAAAATTCAAGCTAAAAATGCGAAAACTTTAACACAAAAATGTTTTATAATGTCTACACATGTATCTGAATGCGTACTGAATTAAATGACTTTAGGACCCAGAAGAACAGCTCAATTACTCCAGATATAAGGTCATCTAGACCTTATGTAGCCCCACCCCTTTTCAGCGTTTTGCTCGTTGTCTTTTGACTTCCGGTCTGTATTTTCGCAGTGATCTTGCATAGGTATGAATGAACTGCTCGTAAAAAAATTCCCGTTTGACATTTGTTAAGATATCTGCTTTAGAACGCTTATGATAAACATTACAATGCTCATGATAACTTTTGTTAACTCTACAATAAGTAAATCCACTTCACCAGCTAACAGCGATGCCATAGAACATAGACTGTAAAAAAAGATGGACGACGCCCCCTCGCTCTTTTCCATCAGAGAGAACCATAGACAGTAAAAGAAATGGACAGAGCGATCTCATTGGAACTCCATTGAGACGATTGAAGCCCGTTATGGGTGATTTTTTAGCACTTCCGTCCCTGACGCGCAGACTCATACAGAGCTAGACTACGTAGATGTTACGTGAGTGAACCGTTTGACTTCTAGAATCTGAATCATCCCTCCTGAAACATGCGCAGAGGCAGAGAGTATGAATAGGAGCTGTCCATGGGCTAGGAGAAGGAGACAAGTTTGCTAGGTATTCTGATTAATTATTTTGTCATTTTGCCTCCACGTTTCCTGATTGCGCGCGAGCTTCTTCTCGTGTCCATACGGTAATCTCAAAACTGTGCGACAGAGAGTCGCGTGGGTATGACGCAATCGTTAGCCTACTTTCACTAAAACTGCTTCTACGGGGCCATAACATAAGCTACAAGGTAATGGAGCTATTTATACATTGTCGAGTTTCTTTAGAAATAAATAAAGGACAAATGGGGTCTTCAAACGCCTCCGATGTAAAGTTATTCACTGTCAAAGTGACGCCAAAATGAACGGGAGTCAATGGGAATGCTAACGCAAGTGAAGTTCTGCCACAAGATGTCAGCTCCCACGAGGCTTCAACTTCCGCTCGATGGATTACCCCCTTGGGAGAGAACTGAGGCCGCCAGTGTCTCGATATGGCGCTGACATCTCGAACTTGAGTCTGCGCACTTGCGTGTTTGGGGACCAGTCATGCGCAGTCGTGAGCAGGAAGTAAAGCCGCGAAATCAAGGCCCCGCCCTCATTCTCGCTGAATCAAACGCAAGCACACGCCCCGCACTTTCATTAAGTTGCCTCTGTCTGCTTCTTTCCTGTCCAATGATGTCTGCCGATTGCAGAAACTTGTTAAAATAAGGTAAATACAACTACTAACCACATAATCAACATTGTTAAAAAACGTTCGCTGGTGCTTCAGTGACTACCTCGCACAGAGAACCTGTCAATCACAGCTGTCAATCATGATGTCAGAGCACCGTTATTTTATCATCACATAACTAACTAAAAACAAACTTATTTTAAAAACGAACACTTGAAATTACATAAACGTGATATAAACTACAGTAAATGACAGAAACTATCTTTGGAAAAAGGATATGTGAAGTGTAATTTAATTGTTTAGTTGGTTTCGCGTCCCATTGAATAGCATGGGGAGGCGGGGATTATGAGCTATATGTCCAGTCACAGGGGGGCGATCGAGACGTTTTGGCTTCACTTTTGAGGGCTGGTGCGGCACGCTTGCCATAGAAATGTACAGAATGAATCGGAAGTTCAAAGACAATTTTCTAAAGATGACGGCGCCCACGTTTCTCTGGTGCATAAGGTCTATATCTTTTAATATTATCCACAAGATTTTCCACAAGAGGTCGGGAATGACACACAATGTAAGATATTTAGAGCTGGATTAAAAGGGTTAAAAGGGTTAGGCATAAAATTGTGAGTAATTTTGAATTTAGGCAGAAAGAATGTGAGGAATGTGCTTAAATTATTAGATTACTAATTATTTAATATTTATTTATCAAAATCTAGTAATTTCAACAAATAAATAAAATAAAAAATAACAACAACAAAAAATCTCCAAAGAAATATTTCTTTCTGGACAAAAAAAAAAGTTGATTTTAGGGCTAGAGTTCATTTTGACCCGCGAGGGAAGGATGAGGGTTAAACCGCATGATGTGCACACTTGTATAATCCTTTAATACTTTAAGAGCACAGAAACACTCACCCATCTTTATTCTGGAAGTGGCCAACTTCAGCTGAAGATCAGTCTGGTGGACTTTGATTTTCCACTGTTCGTTTTGCAGATTTCTCTTTTTAGAGTTGAGATTGGATATGTTGGCATTGATGGACTCAGTTTTAGCAGCAATCCCAGGATCGGTTATAGCATCATGAATAACTTTAAAAAACGGCACGATGGCTCTGAAGAAACCATAACGTTTTTTCTTTTGTTCTGAATTTCTGATGTGATCCTGCAGCTCCTGGTTTTGTTTGTCAATGTCTTCCTCAATTTCCTTCATCTCTTTGGCATGTTTTTCCAGCTCCAGATTTAGCTTGACCAACTCATCATCATAACTCCGTATCTCGTCAGACTTTCTCACTAGTTTTTCTTTGGTCTCGGTCTGTTCATTATACACATAACTGGTGCACTCCCCCACACTATTGTTTTGTGTTTCAAACCTGAAAAATATTTGGCGTTTTAAATGATTGAATACAGTGATGTGTTGTGATTTCACAGACACAACAACACTGAACAATTTCCTTAAAGAGGCGCTTTCCTACGTCTCGGTACGACTCGGCTCAGTTCACTTTAGCTCGGTTTGCTCTTCAACCGCGGTATCGCATCAAAGTGGGTTATAGTTTGACCGATATAGTTTATCCGCTCCTCGGCAGCCAACAAGAGGAACGTCTGCGCTTCGTCCACTTACCACGATTCAGCCATTTCCTTTTTGGAAGTTTTTTTTCTTTCTTTTTCTTCCAGCAAGTAGTTTTAAAACAGGCGCTTCAGCGGCGGCGTTTCTGTCTGAGCCAATCAGTGATCTGCAGTGTGTTCACGTCACATTTTAGTATCGGTCCGGTACGCTTGAAACCTCGACAGAGGTGGTGCCATTTAAAGCGAGTCGTACTGTACCGTAACATGCTGTGGTAAAGCGCCATTATACCCCCTTTCCAAGTCTTGATTTTGTTTTTAGGCTCTACTAGAACAGGTTTTCATGCTTGAATGTTCAAAATGTATTATTTGTTTTCAATATTTGAAGTTACAGCTCCAATAATGAAAGAACATTTACATAGTAATAAAAAAAGTAATTAAAAATGCAGTTGATGACCCCTTTAAATATTTAAAAATGATTGTTTGTTGTGAAACACTAAACTAATGTTTTCACCTCGTCACGATCTTATCCACGGCTGTGACGATGCCATCGATCCATGTTCGGGCTTTGTCCAGGTATTTCTTAGCCAGTTGGGGTTTGTTCTTCTGAACGGCTGCCTTCAGTATCGGGAACAGGGTCGTGACCATGTTGGAACTCGTGCCGACACACTGCGAGAAAACAGCATTTATCCACAAAGAATTCATAAAATAACTATAAAAATGTGTGTCGGCCCAGTGCACTATGGAAGTTTGTTTCCACCAAATGAAGATACTTGCAACTTTTTGAACTCACAATTCTACTTGCAATTCTGTTATTTTATCAAATGTTGATACCTGCTTTTGAGTGAAAGTTGCAATTACATTTTTATTCCATGGTAGACAGAAGGTTCCATATGTGTCAATCAATTAGGAAAGATCAAACATTAGTTCTCAATTTCAGAAGAATCTAAACTGGATTGATTTCTCACATCATACTTTCATGTCATTGCAAACTTTCTTTGCTATTATTTTTTATGAAACACAAAAAGAGATTAGACGTCTGTCAAGCTCGTCCTCAACAGAAAAGGACACGAGGACATGAAAATGTATCATGGTTTTGCTACAAATAAAAATTAAAACTTGGATATTGTAGTTAATGACCATGATAACCACAAATTAACCATAGTTTTGCTAAAAAAAAATTCTAACTATAGTATTTATTTGGCCATTGTTAATTTTCTGTCTCTCTCACAGACACACAGACACACACACACACACACATCATGTGTACTGGCACATCTATCCTTATATGGAATGGTTTTTATACTGAGCTAATTACATTTTCTAGCCACAACATATGAAACAAGGAAAACTTTCAGCATTTTTACATTTCAATAAATATGTGTCCTCATATTGTAGGTCAAATTAGTACACAATCACACACACACACACACACACACACACACACAAATTCTACACGGTTGCTATTTGGTTAGCAACCTGGTAATAACATTGCAGAAGCTATTTCTGACCAACTCCGGCTTCCGTCTTCCTTTATTTCGCTTCCTGATTCACGTGATAATCTCCAGAGCAAGTGTGCTTTTGTCCTCTGATCAAATATTCAGAATATTTTTAATCGTAAATATTCAGCATGTTTACATCATGTTCGACATGATTCGCAATCTGGGTGGCCACAACGTTCATCCAAACAGGTTCGGACAGCCTTAACACACTCATAATCTGCAAACATCAAGATAATGAGGACATAGCTCGGATTGTCTGAAGAGGGAAAATCGGTCCAAAATCAGCCTGATTATAATAATAATTTTGGTGTGTAGGCTCCCCAGCATTAAAGGGTCATGAAACCCCCCTTTTCAGCTCAAGTCTAGCTCAAAAAAAATCTTTTAGAAAAATGCAACTGAAATGGGCGTGGCTAGCTGTGAGAAGAAGGGAGGGAGTGGGTGTTGTATGACCATAACTGTCACTGTCACATGCATTTCGACTGTCACTAAAAAGCAATAGTAAAAGGTGAGGAAATGCTAGATTTTTATATAGCTTGTAACAGTTCTAGTAAACTGTCACCTGTCTCCTATGGTCCCACCTGTTTCCTTCAAGTTGCAATTTTCCTCCAGGCCATTAGAGGGCACTAGGAAGCCCTTATCTCTAGACAAGAGTGTAAAAGGAAGAGGGAAATGTGGCTGTTAGCTGAGAGCACATGCTCTTACCTTGCTTGGAAAACCCTGTTGAGGAACATTTGTGTTCAACTTCTCAACGTGAGTTAATTGTATTTGTTCCTTTATTATTAACAAATGTATACTGTGCAAAAGTGTTTTGCTCGCTGAACTTAATGTTATATTGTTTGTTTTATTTTGACCAGAGGGTTTTGGTATCTGCTTGACTGCTTGATATTGAGGGTTCTCAACTTGTTCAAGCTCTGGTTGTTGTCTTCAATGTGGAAGTGTATCTGGACTTCTGAACAAGAGACACTTTTTTCTGTGGAATTAACCCTTGGCGAGCATACAAGGATGATGGACTTCTAATATCTTAAACACCTACAATGGTGATGGACAATTGGGGGTAACTCTGGACGTTGAGTTGGTGCACATTTATGAGCTTTTGCTTGGTGAATGGTGATAAAATGTATACTTGACCTAAGTGGAATATAATTGCTGGCAAAATGGGGATTGATCCCGCCTCATTTATTTATGTGACCTTTGATCTTAGTGTTACAAGCTGGCAAAGTTAAAGTCTTATGAAGTACACTGACACTTTATTATTGTCCTTTCAAAAGTAACTGAATGTCCTGCTACAAATATTAGCCTACAGTAATCGTAATTCTAATTAAAACATATTAATGTAGGCTACATGTATAATTATGTCATTATAAAATATATAGTGGTTTATATAGACACTATAAATACCTTTCAGAAAAAAAATTATTAGTTTTCCACTTACAAAAATCGTTCCGTGCATAGTCATAGACAGTAAAAGAAAGTGCGTAGTCTACGCGCCCTCTGAACCCTCATAATAAATGACTTCTCATTTTACACACACACATACACACCTCTGAAGGGATAGAAAGTCCTCGGGATACAGCATCACTCACAAGACGCAACTTGGATTAGTTGTCAAAGGCGAAGTCTATCATTCTCCTGTTGTCGCAGCTCGCTCCCGAAAATGCCCTGGCAGCATCGCGGGGAACATATTCAACGCACTTGGACTTTGCACCATGAAAACAAATAGTTTGCGTCCCATGATTGCCTCTCTCATCTAACGTTACGTGATATCACAGTTTGTCATGTCTGTCGTTGGAAAGATCCATGTGGGGTCATGAATAATTAAGAGTCGTGTCTTCTCATAGGATAACACCGATGAGTCATCAACGCACTGTGCAGGGCACTGCCACGTCACCCGCTACAATGAAGATTTTAAAACCGGAAGACGAAAAAAGTGGAAAAAAACTCAAATTTAACCATTTTAACCTTATTATTAAATCTAACAGATGCTAACATTCTCTTCAATGGTGTTCAACACACATACCTCTGTTATAATCTGTTAAATTTGGTTTGGGGTTTCATGACCCTTTAAGCAGAACATGCTGAATAAGTCTCACCTTCAGAAGAAGAGCCTCAGAGGATCCGAACAGCATTTGTGTGTCAATAGCTCGTTGTCGGATCAGACGCTCCAGCTTTGGGAATCCTCCCAGACACAGGAACGACAGATGATAGAGGAGCGCCGTTCGCTCCGCAGACGGGAGAAGATCCTGGATGAACTCGGGACTCCATAAGGACTCGCTGACGACAACCTCTGAGATACCAAGAAGCAGAACATTAGCTAAAGGTCTGAGAACGTTCCATGGGCCCTTATTCGTTCAACTGTTCAACCCTTATAAATTTCAACTGGTAAAAACTATAAATCATATTTTGAAGTCAATAATTTTGTGGTTACTAGTGCAAATGTGTTCTTGATATCAACAAGGCACAAGGCAGGCCCAGCTCAAAGGAGGAAGCAGGTAGTCAACGAGGTGCGGAAGCAGGAGGAGAGGATGAGGTGTATAAAGGCCGTTTCCCAGGCCGAGCAGGAGGAGAGAGAGTGGAGAGTTTTGCTTATCTTGGCAAAAGCCAATGTGAGATTACAAATTTTATTAACATGTTTAATGTTTTAAATAGAGAAATTCTGAAAACAGTAGAAATTCCCAGTGTGACCCTCCTGACTGTCCTTTGACCACACGGGAAAGCTATGCCTTTCCTGTTTCCCGTCTCACTGTGTGAAAATGCCTGTTGGAGGTTTGAACAGCTATGTTAATTTCTGAGACCATTTGCCTTGGAAGTTGTACAAATTAAAATGTACAAATTAGAATGTAAGGTTCTTTTAAATCAAACTTATTTTGAGATGACTACAGCGACACAATAAAGAACTTCTGCGTGAAAGATACCTCAAGAGTCTCCTGGTCTGTTGCGTGGAAGAATAAAACTTCACTACACCGAGTACAAATCAGCATGAAGTTAACATCAACTCTCGTGTAATGGAAATCATTAATCAACAATAGAATTGCCTCTAGTAAAAATGTTTATATAATTCGATTTGTATTTCTGAAATTGGAATTTCAACTTCTTAACATCTACAAATTGAATTTTAATGGCAGCCAATGGTGACATTTAACAAGTCACCATGATGCTGGGCTACATAAGGATCTCCTGAGTCCTGTGTGTTCTTCACTTCACCTGTGTGTGTGTGGATCTATGATCCGTGTGTGTGGATCTAAATTATCCATGTGTGTGGATCTAAGCCGTGTGTGTGTTCTTCACTTCACCTGTATATGTGTGGATCTGTAATCCAAGTATGTTCTTCACTTCACCTGTGTGTGTGGATCTATGATCCGTGTGTGTGGATATATAATTCGGCGTCTCCTGCCTCTCGCTCTCCTCCTGCAGCCTCTGCTTCTTCGCTGTTAAAACATGACAAAATCACTTCTACATGTCAGACGAAAATAGAGATTAACCTGAGCTTTGGTTTTATGATATTTTATGTTATTGTTGAAATTAATGAGTAAACTTGAAATGTGTCTCACCTTTGCGTTTTGGCATGTTTTCTACAGTGTCTCCTTCTATAAGGTCTCTAAACATACAAAAAAGCACATAATATGCAAGTAGAATGAACCCGAGGGGGGGAGGGGGCTGGGTGCTGAATGTGAGATAATTTGTCCAACTATTTCGATGCTTTGCCTCAAGACAAACATAAATATTCTGAAGACAAAGATTAATATTTTGATATATTGCCTCTTTCTGATGGGCACACTCATCACCGATATACTAGACTACAGTACAGTATTTTCTGCTGTAAAAATATCTATTCAGTTGTTTCTGCGTATCAATGACAAACAATGAGACGAGTCTTTGATTCCCGAAGGAATGACTCTTATAAACCAGGTTCTTTTGAGTGAATCTAAGGCATTCAGCGCGACCAGACAATCTTGATAATAAGATAATAAAAGATAATAAAAGAACCCAATGTTTTTACTTTACAGGTTGAATCAAACTGATTAATCATTCAGAGGGATCTGACTTATTTACTGAACTCGTTAAAGGGATAGTTCACCCCAAAAATGAAAACTTGATGTAATTACTCTCCCTCATATTGGTCAACCCCGTAAGACCTTCGTTCATCTTCTGGACACACATTAAGATATTTGTGATTAAATCTGAGAGCTGGATCACTCCTCCATAGGCTTCTAAGGGATTGAAACTGGCCGGCCCAGAAAAGTTATTAAAGGAGAACTTCGGCGAATTGTTATGTTACTGTGTTAGTGTGGGGCTCTTTTGAGCCTTGTTAGTGGTATAAACTAGCGATTTCTTTTTAGTTAGTCAATGCCCCAAGTACTAGCATTATATGCTAAACAGTTTTTAGAGATAAAACTCTTTACATTCGATTATCATGAAAACAAATCTCAGAGAACGATTGACTAGGTACCGATGTTTTATTAGACCAAAGGTTCATTGTTCGCCGGAGTTCTCCTTTAAAGACATCGTTAAAATAGTCCAAATGGCTAAACCATACGTTTATCAAGCGACGAGAATACGTTTGTGCGCAAAAAAAAACACATTACTCAACTATATCTTATATATATATATATATATATATATATATATATATATATATATATATATATAATCGTATCATAAAAGGAGTTGATGTGTACTTACGTGATCCGATTGTTTCCTTCTTCTTCTGTCCTGCATCCTCACATTATTATAGTGTGAGATTCATCCTTGAAATCACGTGCTTTCAGATCATTCCCACAAATCCTCCTCCTGCTTCTCAGGCTCTGTGAAATCACGTGATTTAGACTCAGAAACACACAGGCTATAAACTGATGAAGGCATAATATATGATGATAATGATAATTAAATGATAATTAATATATTGAATGATAATTAAAGTTTCCATAGTGTCTCTCTTGATTAGATCATAGAGAGATTTAACACTACACTTTGTATGTTTGACTGATAATTAACTTCGTAAAGAATCAACGTTTTCCTGCTGATTCTTACTGTGTAATATGAGGAATTCATTTTTTTACAGTAGTTAATTTACAGAGTTATTGTTAAAAATGTATTTTCTAAGACACATGGTGAATGTTGATGAACAAACCCAGGCTTTATCGCTTTATGACTTTAATAACTGTATACTTTAGTGATGGTGATGCGGGTTTGACCTCATTTCTGCAGTGTTTGACTTTTATTGTTGAATTTCTATTGGAACGTGACAGACAAATATCTTCTGCATGTGAAATAAATAAACACTTTAATTCGCCCAGCAGCCAACAACAATAATAGTGTAAGAATTGATTTGACTTTTTTTAATGTAAGAATTGATTTTTTGAATGAATTGCTAAGACAAAAACTGAGATAAATCTCACCCTGCGAAGCAATAAAACGCACCCTGAAACGCACGAGCTTCATCATCATTATCCCGTCCAAAGTTCAAGTCACTAAAACTTCTCTGAGAATGAGATCACATGATGTAGGATATCTATTGTTTTTGCTTTTCATGTTTGGTATCATTTTAAATGTCTCAGTGTGATTGGTAAAATGGTCTTAATTTCAGAGATAGGAAAATCCTGTTCTCCTCTTTGGGTGTCTCTTATCTGAGAACCCTCTCCTCACGCCAGAAACCACTATGAGTTACACGAATAGACCCAAAACAACTCTAAAACATATTTGTGCAAGCCTTCAGTTCTGGTCAGGGTACACTCTAAAATGGTGGGTTGTTTTAACCCAAATTTGGATGAAATATGGACAAACCCAAACGTTGGGTCAAAAAATGTAATTAAAAAAAAATAACTCACACTCTCTCTCTCTCTCTCTCTCTCTCTCTCTCTCTCTCTGACACACACACAATCTTGTGGGGTGTGTCTTTGTGTGTTTGTGTGCGCACAATCGGTGAGAGATTTATGCACGTTTATTCTATTCTTCTTCTGTAAAGTTTTTCTCTTGCTTTGGCCTAAAATAAAGAATCATCCCAGGAAAGATTCAGGCCACTTTCCTTCTCCACTGAAAGAAAGAAAGAAAGAAAGAAAGAAAGAAAGAAAGAAAGAAAGAAAGAAAGAAAGAAAGAAAGAAAGAAAGAAAGAAAGAAAGAAAGAAAGAAAGAAAGAAAGAAAGAAAGAAAGAAAGAAAGAAAGAAAGAAAGAAAGAAAGAAAGAAAGAAAGAAAGAAAGAAAGAAAGAAAGAAAGAAAGAAAGAAAGAAAGAAAGAAAGAAAGAAAGAAAGAAAGAGTTAAATATGAGTTCTATTCACAATCTAAAATTGGTATTCCACTTTTTTATTACCTGAAATAAAGAATCATCCCAAGAAAGACTGCTTTTGAAAACAGCAGTGCGTTAAGTCAATGATTACATTGAAATTCATTAACACACACCAGAAGCATACAATGCATATCTGCATCAGAACAGATAAAATAATAATTTAATCTTTGTTTATGTTAATTTCAACATTTACTAATACTTTATTAAACTATTGTTAGTTATTAGTTAATAACGTTAGTTAATGCATTGAGAACCAACATGAACAAGCAATGAACAGTTGTATTTTTTATTAACTAACTTAAACAAAAATTATTAGTTACACATCTATTGCTCATGATTGGTTATTGTTACATAATCAATAACAATAAGGTTCATTGGTTAACATTAGTGTTACCATTAAATATGTTTTTCTTGTAATTCCGCCCTGTATGTTTAAACCATCATGTGCACATTTGCACTTGGAAAGGAAACTGCCAAAATACCATGGTAAAAGAAAAATACGGATATCCAGAAACTATATTTAGTCTAAGGATATTTCAGTATTTTCAGTATTTAAACATTATTCCACGCCGGGTTATTTTAGGTCACAGCACCAGAACAGGTATGTTAATAGTCTTAAATGAAAGAACCTGGACTTTGGTTTGTAGGTTTGTTCCAGGTTTGTTGCAGTTCCATTAGAATTCCACTGGAGGTGATCGCAGGCGAGTGCAGAATGAATGGGAGTCCACGGAGCTAAACGGCTAAATATGTCTCTTTCTCCTGCTTGTCATTGAATCAACATAGATTTTATTGTTGATTCCGCAAGTTCAATATAGATTATAGGCGAAAAGTCGAATGAACGAGTACGTATCTCCTTTCGATTTCTTACAGATGAGGTCGTTGTTAACATCAGGCGTTGTGCCGAATTTCATGTCATCACATTTTTGAACGGATTTTTAAAACAGGTGAACTAAAAAATGCATTTTTCAGCTGATCTTAGCCCTCCCTTTAGAATGCAAATTTCAAAATTACTTGACAAAAATTACATCCTGAGAAAAGTGGATTTCTGGGAGTGAAACCATAGAGTGATACCCCACAGACCATTCATTCTGAACTCGAAAAGTTATTTTATGTACAGACTCATGCTCTGCATTAATGTCATTACAGTCTTTCACATCTAACAGTAGGCATGATATAGTAAATGAGATCTATGAATTATTGTACAGAATTAAAAATATGAAAATGCAGGAAACATTTATGTGGATTCCAGCACACAGAGGGATTAAGGGAAATGAAGAGGTGGATGGATTGGCAAAGCAGGCTCTGATGTAGGAGGAGATATTGTACTATATGTACCACTCAGTAGGTCTGACGCTAAAGGAATAATTAAACGAAATATCATTAAGGAGTGGCAGAATAGTTGGGATACAGGAAACACAGGAAGACATATATGTTACAGCAAAAGTGGGCAGGAAGGATAGCCAAAAGAAACAATAAAGATGAGAACATCTTAACAAGGCTAAGGTTGGGACATAGCCTACAGGGCTTAATAAAACTTTGCACTTAATAAATAAACATCCTACAGGAGTGTGTGAACATTGTCAAATAGAGGAGTCAGTTGAACATGTAATTCTTCAATGTCAAAAATTCTTTCAAGAGCGGGAAGTATTAAAGAAGGAATGTAGAAAGTCTGAACAGGAGGAATTAAGTTTAAAAGATGTTTTTGATATTGAAATAGGGAAGCTATTATGGTATCTGAGAGAAACTGGGTTGATAAAATTTAGGGGTAGGATTTTTTTTTTTCAATTAGTATTATTAGTATTCTTTTGGTTTGGTCTTTCAAGGGAAAGAAAGCTCTGGCCCACATTCCAACATAGTAGGTGGCGGCAATGCACCTTAAAGCTGGGTGCCACCTGCCATTAAATGGAACGAAGAAGAAGAAGAAGAAGAAGAAGAAGAAGAAGAAGAAGAAGAAGAAGAAGAAGATTCTGAACTAGACCGCCATAGACATATACACTAGACCTCACCTTGGGGTTCTAAGCATGCGTCAAAACCGCCGCCATCTTGGAACAGGGGTCTTGTCATAGGAAGTAGCTAAGTAACGCTGCTATCTCTGCCTTTACTTCGAATTTATTGATGGTGGCGGACTTTTGTGCAGCGTATGATGTTCACGGATGAAATCTGAACTAGGAAGAATGTTTTTTTTTAAATAAAATAAAAATTCTTTCTGGAATCAATGATAAATACATGTCTGACCATTGAAACAAACCAAAAAAACCAAGAAAAATCGCATTCATGATGATTTATGGTGATTTTATTTCCGTTAGACCTGTGTCTACTACATTGACGCTGATGCATTAAAGTGGAGGGGCTCCCCTGTTTCAAGATGGCGGCTCTATTGACGCATTCGTTCCAATGAACAACCGTAGCCAAGGTGAAGTCTACTGTATATGTCTATGCTAGACCGCGAGCGCTCCCGCATGGACAGAGACGTGTCGCGCACGTCAACGGCGCCGCCATATTGCGGAGGGCAACATTCCCATTTCCATCATAACAGTAGTTGAGAAAAATGCCTTCTTCATGTGCTGCTTGGGGCTGTACAAATCGCCGCACTATTGAAAACAGGTCTCGGGGAATTACATTTCACAAGTAAGACTGAACATGTTTCTGGTTGTATTTGGTCATTATAGGCCACCAGATTTAGTCAGAAATAAAATAACGTTAGCTTGCTTGCGGTGTCTCTAGTTAACTTTGCTGTGAATACATAAGTTGACATGATTTGTAGTATAGTTTTAACTTATATTATATTTTATATAATGAAATACATTTCCTGAAAATCTAAATATTTTATTAAAACCGACTTTTATGACAAGTAACTTACGGTTGCGTTTGTTATGGTTGTGAATCTTACTGTAACTTTAACGTTAGTTAGCTCACTTTTCACACACTTTAAAGGTTTCCCAAAGACAAAGAGTTGAGGAGACAGTGGGAAGTAGCCACACGAAGGCAAGGTTTTTCCGCAAGCGATTTCTCAGTGCTATGCAGTGAGCACTTCAAGTCGGATCACTTTGACAGGACAGGTCAGACTGTCAGGATTAGGGATGGAGCCAAACCATCAGTCTTCAGTTTCCCTCCTCATCTACAAAAAGTAGGTTTTCCATCACTACATTATAATGATTTAATAGCTTGCCGTTAAATTGTTTTTCATTTATGTTTATTTCCGTTTTAGCCCGTTGCAACCAGGACTACACAAGCCTCAAAGAAAGCTGAGAAAAGTCTGTTAGTGAACTGTTCTCAGCATTTCCAAGAGACTGATCCTCCTCTGCCTAATGCTGTGAGTATTTGTTTTATTTAAACCCAGAAGAGCTGTGTTCTGACCCTGTTCATATTCAAACCACTCTGTCTCTCACAGAAAATGACACTTTGATAAACTAAAAACAATTTTGTCATAATTTACTGCCGTCACATCAATTAAAGAGGATAGCACTCACATTTTCAATCAGTCTCAGTATAAAACAGAAGAACAAGTTTACCTTTTATGTATGTGTATATGTGCATGTTTGTGTGTGTCAGTCAGGTAAGCATATTCCACACAGCATGTTTAAGAATGCAAGCCAGCAAGCAAGTATAACATTGTACTAGCTATTCACCAACCAACTGAGATTGTGTGCCAGGTGATATAAACATTACTCAAAACATTTTCATCCTTCTTTCTAGGACCACACCTATGCATTGCCTACATCTCCCACTAGTTTAAAGGCCAGACTCTGTGAAGCCTTGGCTAGAGTGGAGAGTCTGGAGCGAGAGAAGAGGAATGTGAAGGACCGAGAACGGAGGGCAAAGAGCACTGTACGTGATGTTCTGGAGGATCTGAAGGGGAAGAACCTCATAAATGAAGACTTGAAAGAGAGGCTCAATTTCTACTCTGGTAAAAAAAAAAACAATTATGTATATCTGATGTGTACACTTTCCTGTTGTTATTATTATTATTATTATTTCCATTATTATTGCAAGAACGCTTATTAGTTAGTCTGTCACAACTGTCACAATGGATGGACATGCTTCTAATATTAATATGTGCACCCAACTTTTGTGCCAGTTAAAGGCAAACTCTCTGTTGCCCTTAAAAACCTTTTTCGCACATCCAGTGACTGGTGAGAGGGTGTTTGTGATGATGGATGCCTGCCACATGTTGAAGCTGGCTCGAAATATGTTGCAGGCTTACAGTCCAATAACCAGCAGCACTGGTCAGATCAACTGGACATTCATTGTTCATCTAAATGAAGCTCAAGTCAAAGATGGACTGCATGCAGCCAACAAGGTAACAGGCAAGCACGTGCATTTTGATTCCCAGAAGACGAAGGTGTCTTTGGCTGCACAGACACTAAGTCGCTCAGTCGCTGTAGCTCTGCGGACATTAAGAGACCTTGGCTATTCACACCGTGAAGCAACAGCTGAATTCATTGAAGTAATACTATGCAAAAATGGTGATGAATCAAATGCTTTCTTTTAGCGCAAACATTTGCTTTTAGATGATTGAAAGGCTTTTTGACATAATGAACAGCCTCTATCCACATGCCAAAGAGTTCAAAAGTACCCTGGGTTCTTGGAATTGGACTGATATGCTGTGTCCGAAATCTCCAGATTTCCAGAGCACTATATAGTGAGCTCACCAGCATAATAGTACAACACTTTCGGACACTACGCGATCGTCTCTCGGCGCCGTTGATTACATCATCTGTCACCTGGTGCCGAGCCGGCTCTGGGCTAAATATATTTTTTAAAATAAATACATTACATTATTTTGAGCTTATTTCTCCAAAATTTGAAAACTAAAAGTGATTTCTGGCCGTTTTTGCTATAATGCGCTACTCCACACATTATTATAACTTATTTTTACGATCAGCGCAATGCATGATGGTATGTAGGGCTTAGGTTAGTGACCATCGGTTGTACACTACTTTTCAAAATGCATTCTGGGATACATTGAGTGAACTATATAGGGTATAATAATCATCACTATACATTCGGACAGCACTACAAAATGGCGAGCTCACTATATAGTCCACTATATGGTGAGTAATGGGTGATTTCGGACACAGCAATAGAGTAGAGTTCTTATTGAGAGCCAGGGAGTATTTGATCAGTTTGGTGATGAAAGATGGCACAACCATTCATCAATCAAAGAGGTTATTTAAAATTTTTGGGTTTTTTTTTTTTACAAACAACTTTGTATCATTTGCCCTCAGTCTCTCTTACTAATCTGCTCTACAAGTCAAAGGAGCGAATGTTCTATCATTAGAGCTATCTATTGGTCACCACAATGTCATGTCACTGTGTTGTTCCGCCACATCAATATCATTTACAACTTTCAGTGAACAAAATTACATTGTGCTTTCTTAAAGGGATACTCCACTTGTTTTGGAAATAGGCTCATTTTACAACTCCCTCAGAGTTAAACAGTTGAGTTTTACTGTTTTTGAATCCATTCAGCTGATTTTCTGATATTTAGAAGAATATCAGTAACCAGACAGTTTTTGGTCTCATTGACTTCCATAGTAGGAAAAAAATATATACTATGGAAGTCAATGAGACCAGAAACTGTCTGGTTACTGACATTCTTCTAAATATCAGAAAATCAGCTGAATAATACATTCGAAAACGGTAAAACACAACTGTTTAACTCTGGGGGAGTGGTAAAATGAGCCTATTTCCAAAAAAAAGTGGAGTATCCCTTTAAGAGTATCTTGATTTTGCCATGATCATACTGACAAAACATTTCATTTTTAAGGTACCTGTCTGTCATGGGGTTCATCATCAATATTGACACCCTAATGTTGATGATTCCTGAACAATTACAGTTTCAGCGGTACATCTGCACTTACTGATTTAGCCAGGATCTCCAGGAGCTCCTCTTCAATTCTATCAGGTAGGCATTTCAGAAATGTATAAATTATAAAAAATTATAATCTAAAAAGAGGCAATATATATGTCTTAAAGGAAGAGCTGCATGATTAATCATAACAAAGAATATTGATTCAAACACCTACACCATCTTATTCCTAAATGACAATTATTCGCCTTTGTCTATTAAACCTTTGACAAGTAGGATTACAGCAATCCACAATCACACATTTATCCAGAATTGTACAGCTCTAGTTTACCCAAATTCAACTTTGCTGGTAGTCACCATCAGGCCAAGATGTATCTGATTTTTTTGTCTTCATTTAATGAAGATTTTTTTCATATACATCTTAGATGGCCTAGATTTTCATGTTTGTGTGTGTGTTTGTGTTTGGTTTTTAGGGGGATGGAATAATACTCCTACTGCAGGTCAGATCCAGGGCATTTTCCGGCGTCTCATGGTCCGGTGCGGGGTCTCTCCAAGCACATCAGGGAATGTGGCACCACAGTGTGGCTATCAGCTGTCGAAATATCATTTCTAGCAGTAGATGAATCTGAGGAGCTTCCATCCTGCACTTGTGTGTGACCACAGCTACCTGCCAACCTGCTTTGGTAGCCTTGTGGACAATTCCCTTGTGTACATTTCAGGTTTTGTGGTGCGTCAGATTTTGAGCCTGTGATGTGTGCCGTGCTAGCTTGGTGGCAGATGCTGTACCTGTGTCTTTTGATCAGAACTAACACTCGCTTTCACTGAAAAACAATGGAGGGCTGATGATTCCTTCTGACGGTATAGTGAAGGTGGTCAGCAGAGCGGTTTATTTGCCGGTCAGAGTTTCTTTGATCAATCAGTTTGTCAGAGCTGAGATTGGTTTTGAAGATGTTTTTTTCTCAAGGAGCACATACCGAAAACACAGTTTGGAATTGACAACCATCATTTTTTCTCTTTTGTCATTAGTTGTGTCTGTCTTTCACAAACTGAGGATGCACCACATTGCCAAACTTAACACTCTGACACTACAGAGTGGCATCTCAAGAAAAAAGCTCTGCAAAGCAGTTCCTTTCAGAGGCTTTTAGCTTTAACCCCCTGTGACCTTACAACGGATGAGTGATTATAGATGATTGATGGATAACAGTGAAATGAATCATTACATTTTCTATTTTTATTATTGCCTATATTATTTTTTTAAAATTAAAATTACAATGCATTTTCTATTAATAATTTTTATTATACCACTTGCGATTATCAATCTATTATAGTTATGGTGTCAAATTACTGTACTGGTCACTATTTAACTTATTTTTTTTATTGTATATATTCTGTAATATTTCATGTTCTATTGCTTTTATTATAGTATTATACATAAAGTTTATGCTATTATCTATGTATTATTGTACTTGTTATATATAATTATACTATTCATTATTATTTTATTTACTGTATACTGTTTGTTTTATTGACTGTACATTAAACTATTCACTATTAATTCTCAATTTCTTCTATTTATTATATGCATTGCACACTGTAGCCTAATTGTACCGTCCGTATCATAATTAATACCATAAGGATCCATCAGTTATCTTTTGTATTGTATATTAGAAGTATCTGTAAATATCAAATTTGTTTTATTTTGCTGATTTGTTTTATTTTCTCAATGGCTCAATTCTAAGCACAAGCTAAAACCGGATTAAAGACAGAAAATGCTTTTCCACACACACACACACACACACACACACACACACACACACACACACACACACACACACACACACACACACACACACACACACACACACACACACACACACACACACACAAAAAAAAAACGTTATTTAATAAAAAAATGAAAATTAAACTCGTCTCAGTATGGGGGTCTTGCCCTCCGCAAAAGGTTCCGACATGGGCTAGGAACCTTTGTGTACTGATTATGTGTCCGGAGGAAGGTATTTTCATCCCTCACGTTGTGCTTCCGGCACAGTTTTCGCCATGGCGATGACTTTGAATCGAGTGAATATCGCGGGGGTTCTGGGGTTTCTCAGGACCGCTGGAGCGCATTTATCACGAGCCACGACCAAACGTCTGTATGCTTTTATACGTCAAGATAAATCGTCAGCACAAATCTTTTTTGTTGTTATAAATGTCCGTTCAATGTGCCATCTGCCATGTGAATTGTTGTTTCTTCAGGTCGTTGTCAGTTTCAACTTTTTTTTTTTTTTGTGGGAGTAAAAACATTTAAACGTATATTATTAAAAGCTTGACTTTCTGATGTTGAGTTCAAGAGCTTTTTGTAATTTTTCCGAATTATTTTCCACAAATGTCAACAACATTAATATGTCAGTACAACAGTATGATTTGCATTGATAACACCATACAAACATGCACACACACACTAAAAGAGTCTCACTATCACTAATATGGTGCCATAGAATAAAACAGGAGACATTTCTAGTTAAAAAACAAAAACAAAAACAAAACATGCATAAGTATTGATGTGTACATAGCATATGAGGTTAAAGTGTGTATATATCTACCCCCTTTTGTCTATGTTTTCAAGCTGTATAACTGGCTGAATAGTCACTGTAACTTGCAGGTGGTTTGGTTCCTGCACTGACCCGCTTTCAAAGCTCGGCAAGCATCATTTATCCTGCAAGGTAACTTAAACATCTTCCAGTGTGCATGTCTTTTTAGGTCCCTACATATAACACAGGCCTATTCAACTGGCAGATCAAATATGACCCATTTGACGTTATGTACTGGAAACGTATGAATCAAATGTACCATCAGTGAACACTGTAGCCTATTACTGTCAAATTGATTTCTTTGTAATGGTAACATGCTATATTTTACTTATGCACTGCTGGTTGCTCTAACAGAAAACAGAGTCATTTAGGGCGATATTATAATCTTTATGACAGCTTTTCACTGACAAAAAAAGGTTTGGTTTGGTCTGCGTTTTGTTTGACTTGAGATATTTTGATATATAGCATAATATTCTTCAGGTTGACATTCATCTTATTTATGTGTAATTCATGTTATGTATCTTTTGTACCCGCCCATGTGGTTGTGTTTTGAATGATGTACAGTATGTACACTACAGTGACATCAGGAGGTCTAACTTAGTGTTTTGTGCTTTCAGTTATGTACCACCGACATCACTATCCAGACCGCCGTGGCCTGAGCTACCGGTGTTTGATCCTGAAGAAGAGAGGAAAAAGCATCAAGGCAAGTGGGCAAGGCAATTGATGAATCTTTATATGTAATTAAAAGCCTAAATTCAATCTGTTCATCATAGAAAGTTACTGTGTCTCTTCAGAAAATTCAAACTAAACCACTAAATTCATATGGTGTTGAATGTATTAATTTATGGTATACATGATGATACATTTTTTCCAGGAATCACTAACGAATAACTGTTCAAAAGAACAGCATTAAAGGAGTAGTTCACTTAAAAAAAAAAACTTTTGCTGATAATTTACTCACCCCCATGTCATCCAAGATGTCCATGTCTTTATTTTTTCAGTTGAAAAGAAATTTAAGGTTTTTGATGAAAACATTCCAGGATTTTCTCCATATAATGGACTTCAATTGGAACCAAACGGTTCAAGGTTCAAAAGACAGTTTCAGTGCAAACTGTTCAAAGGGCTTTAAACGATTCCAGACGATGAATAAGGGTCTTATCAAGCGAAACTATCGCTCATTTAATAAATAAACAACAAAGTTTAAGTTTTATAAGCTCAAATGGTCGCCTTGCTCTGTTCTGTGACGTACGTTCGTGACTCTACTGCTTTTTCCGAGTCGTTTGGATCATTCAACGAACGAAACGAATGAATTGACTCAGAAAAAGTTTTGTTCATTTTGATGAACGAGTTCAAACAGGAGAGTCACAAACTTAAACTTTGTTATTTATTTATTAAATGAGCGATCCTTTCGCTTGATAAGACCTTTATTCCTCGTCTGGAATCGTTTAAAGCCCTTTGAACAGTTTGCACTGAAACTGTCTTTTGGACATTGAACCGTTTGGTTCCCATTGAAGTCCATTATATGGAGAAAAATCCTGGAATGTTTTCACCAAAAACCTTAATTTCTTTTCATCTTGGATGACATGGGGTGAGTAAATTATCATTTATTACCTTTAATTTGAATTTATTATTTCCTTTAAATTTCACCCTTGATCAATTTACAAAATATTTAATTTCAGAGACCATGATTAAGATGGAATGGGTTAGTTTTGTGATTTCCATTCATTTCCTCTTCCGCCTTGTATTCACAGTGGTTGTAGGAAAGGTAAAGGGCCTGATTGAGAAGGGCGAGTTTGGACGCTTGTTTGCTGTAGTTCATTTTGCTGGCCGTCAGTGGAAGGTGACCAATGAAGACCTGATCCTCATCGAAAACCACATCGATGCAGCATGTGGCGACAGGATAAGAATGGAAAAGGTTCGACCTCAGCTTCACGCTTTCTCATCCGCTCATACAGATATTCGTACAGATTTACATGTGTTTCTGTGCAGCTTATTGAACTAGAGATGCACAGATTATCATTAGTCTTCCGTTGGACATTCTTTGGATGAAAACCTATTCTAGTAGTCCCAAAAAACAAATCAAGACTTTGTGACGGGGCATAATATATCCTCTTTAAATCTACAGTAGCCAAGCTATAAAATCCATACTAGCATTTCTCAGTTGAAACCCACACTTTCATGGAAGACAACATGCCATTACACCTAAATGGATTTATTTCCATAATTTTGTTTTTGTTCATTTTCTGAGTGCAGTGTTTCTATGGTTATCGGATGTTTTCATAGTGCCAATGCTTCTTTTTTTTGCAGGTGTTATTAGTTGGAGGAAGTGATTTCACTCTTATTGGAAAGCCACTTCTTAGGTAAGATATAAAATGTATTTCTACTTTGAAACTAATAGGAAGTTTGTACAATCAGTCATCATCTAAGAAATTAAAAAAAATGTGCACAGCAACAAACAAAATTTTTAATGCCTATTGAGGAATCATTGTATTCTTGCAAGAAATAAGGTTTTTATTTTAAGTACAGTGCTCTGCTCCTCTCTGGTTTTCCGAGTTTTACACATTTTTGACATTGTTTATGGTCTGATGTTATTTTGGATTTTTGGGTGTATGTAGTAAATATAGTACAATGGACAGAGTTTGGTGCATTTTTCATTTTCTTGTGATCTTTGAGTGCTTTGATAAACCTGCCTAATATAGTTCTTATAATATTACTTCACACAGGGACACTGGGTATTTATATACTACTGAACTAAACTAATAAACTATTTAAACTCATAAATAGAAACAATTGTACTCTGGGATCAGTAGCCTTTAGAACACAATAAACTAATAAAAAGTGACAGTAACAAGATTATATTTCAAATAAATACTGTGCTCTCAGAGAGCCACCAAAGGATCATGATGGTGGGAAAAAATAATATAAAACTATTTTTCAAAGCGTTCTTAAGTCCACAATTCAAAATAACTCTATGAGCCGCTCCATTGTTAACGTACAGAGATGTCTGAAACTGCCAGCGGGACATTAAACAGGAAGTGTTTCTCCAAACTCACAAGCTTGGAAAAATAAATTTTCCTCCTATCCCATATTTTTTACACCACTATGTCCCGTTAGGGGCTCTGTGTGCTTTTGACACAAATATGGAGCAGCACAACTGTTTTCGACATTGATAATAATCAGAAATGTTTCTTGAGGAGCAAATCTGCATATTACTATGATTTCTCAAGGATTATGTGACACTGAAGACTGGAGAAAATTCAGCTTTGCATCACAGGAATAAATTACGTTTTAAAATAAATTACTATAAACCAGTTGTATTAAATTATATATTTTTTTTCTGTATTTTTGATACAGTAAATGCAGACGTGTTGAGCACGAGAGACTTTTCATAAACATTAACAAATCTTGCCTATACTTTTGAACGATTGTGAATTTCCTTTATTATTATCATTATCATTTTTTTTTTGAATGGTCATTTTTATTCATTCATAAGTTTTGGTTGACACGTTTTCCCACCAATGTACGTAACTGCCCTAACACATTTTTGTTTGTTTTTACAAACCGCTCTATTATTTTCTGTGGTAATTAACTGCATGATCCATATTCTCTCAGTAGAGCTTATGTTGTATTAAACCTGGAACAGGGTTTCTGTGGGCCTTAATTCGCCCTTCTACAAATTAAGGCCTTAAAAAGTTCTTTAAGTATTGCAGAAACTCCTAAATTCATAAATTAATTGTATTTAATGTCAAAAAAAATTATATCTTCCTCAGTATTTTTGTCCTGTTTTCCAAAAATAAAATATAATGTCAGTGGGGTATGAACTTGTTTTCCCTTTGAATTAAGTTGATTTTTTTTGTGCCCCTTGGCAGATATTTGTTTGTTTTAATCATAAACTCAATTAATTTGGATCAATTTCACAGAAAACAAGACTTCATGTCTTATATAATTTAGTATTTGCATATGGAAAACGACAAGATTTCTGCAAACATCAAGAACACATTTTTTGCAGCATTATCAGAAGTTAGTGTCGTTATTACTTTAATAAAAAAGTAATTGAGATCAGAATTTGTATTTTGAAATTGAGTTTTGTATAGAAATACGACTCGTTTTGACTTCTTGTGTTCCTGTCAAGAGATAGTTCACCCGAAAATGATGTTGTTCCAAACCTGTATGAATTTCTTTCTACTACTGAATAAAATATATATATATTTTTTGAAGAATGTCTGTAACCAGAGTTGATGGACCCCAATATACTATGAAAGTCAATAGGGTCTTCAAAACATCTTCTGAGTTCAGCAGAAAAAAGAAATCCGTACAGGTTTGTCAAAGTGTCTGTTGCCCTCTGTCGGTGTGATGTGAATCGGCCTTGGTCTTAAAAGGAACTTTAAAAGCTCTGAAGCTCTATGAAACCCTGAGGAATGTTGAAGTAATGATCACTTCAGATGTCTACACTTGTCACAGTCTACGTCTGCTCTTCTGGTCCTCAGCTGTGATTTAGTTCAAGTTCACGCTACAGTCATTGAGAAGACCGAGTCTTGGCCGATGGTTCACATGAGATTCTGGAAGAGGCATCGATTCCAAAAAAAGAGAAGTATGCAGGATTTTAAATGCAAAATATTCACTCAAATAGATTTTTAGTGTATTATTGTTTGATATTTTCACCAGTGCATTAATTGAACTTTTCTCTTCTTTTTTTAACAGTCATTATTCAACCTCAGACCGTACTTAGGATCAACACCATTGATGTTTTACCAAGACTGTTTTAACCCGTTGCATTTGTAAAGTAAAAAACATGCCATTTCTGTGAATCAGGAATGATTGTTCAGGTTTCACAATTAAGACCATGTAAATAAAGTTTTCAATTTTTGTTTTGAGCAGCGAGTTGCTGGTTGTATCTATTGTATATCACAATAAATGTTTCCGTGTCATAGATGTGGCATCATGTACTGTGTGTATTTGATGATGACTAGTGATGGCAAAATTAAGCTTTCTGAAGGAGTGAACAGATTTATTGCCACATGCCACATTGAATTTTACACTATTCACTGGTGACTTTTAGTCATTTATTAGTTTCACTATTGTTGTTAAATTTGTTTTATTTTTGTTTTTCCAATTATATTTGGGGGATTTTTTGCATTTTTATTTATTTTATTAAATTAAAACAATATTTTGTAAATATTTTTGACATCTTTCTACTATGGATTTTGTTTAATTTAAATTTATTAAATTTAATAGTAGTTTTTTTTCTTTTTACAAAGATCTTTAAGCATAAAAATCAGTTGACCATGTTTTTTTCATTGTTTAAAATATTAATAAAAAATTTAAATAAGCAGTGTTTGAGCGAGTCAGGCTTGCACAGAAATATACACAGAATTAGGTGATAATATTAACAAGAGATGTATATATTTATTTATAATTGTATTGTGTCCATTAAATATATTTAGAAGTAGTTTTATGGTATTTCTAAATAAACCCAGTGATATACAAGCATGTCTTGTTGAACAAGTCTTTAATGAGCACGTCATTCATACATAATTTGTTCATATTAAATGTAATAAGGTCTTGCTTTTACAAGAAATACCTCAGGAGTGTTTTTTTTTTCTCAAATAAAGGGCATGTGTGGACCTCAAACAGAAGGCAAGCTGAAATGTCTCTTCCAACGTCAATTACTTTCATAGTCACTCAAGCTTTAACAGGAACCCCATGGCACATAGTTTATTTTTAATATTTTGTTAACTTTTCTTTATTGAATGTATAAGTGAATGATATATAAAAAAAGAATACTGAAACTCCTAAAACATTTTCTAAAACTGTTAATGACTTCTGTTAATATGATCAAATTGCCACATACTGTTTATGGCTATGCCTTTTATTTGGTGACTAACGTTAACAAGTGGATAAGGACTCTTATTTTGCCATTTCAAATTATGAACCACTTTACAGGCAGATTTTAGGAAGGAGTAATGCTGGTGTACCTGTAAAATGCAGCAGACATCAAGACATCACAAACAGCTGAAATGGAAGGTTTGTTATACTTTTCAATGTATAGTCTGTATTTTGTGCTATGAAAAAATATTCTCTATTTAGCCTGAAGCAAACACAGAACCACAACGCAGCAGCAAAGAGCAGAGCAACGGATGAAACCCAACCCAACTAACAAAAATATGTTCTAACCTTTTGCTAACGTTCACATTAAGCGATGAAAACGTTATTTCGGAACATTTTGAGTTTTAAAAACATTTTTTCTTGGGTATGCTAACGTTAAGGCAACATTCAATTATGCAAACGAGGGAACGTTACTTTTGAATGTTCTCTGACCAGTAAGTTAGTAGATTACCTTTTCAAATTAATGTTCGATGAAGGCCCAAATGAAAAGATTGTTTCATAATTGATTTATAGCTAATGTTTTTATGTTGCCATTTTGAGAACATTATTAAAGACCAGATAACTTTGAACGGACATTTTATTAATGTTACTGAAATAACGTTTGTTCATAACTTCGAGAGAACCTCGCCAGAACGTTAGCCAAAAGTTCTGAGAACGTTCCCTGTTAGCTGGAAAACACTCATCCAAAGCATCCAAAATCCTCAACATTCATGAAAATAATTTCAGACTTTTATACTGTACAATTTTTCGTCGTCTGACGAATTCCAACACAAAAATCAAGTCATGTGCATCACCTTACAACCGTCAGTCTCTTCATCTTGTTTGGTCCTTTTTGTCAGATATATTAGTCTTTGTTTATATACACATATTATTATTTCTCATATATTCATTTAGCATAGCTGTTCTATACATTGCTGTGCAGCTCATTTTAATCAGAGATTATTCCAAGTAAATGTCTTCTGTTGGACATGAGACCTCCACAAACTCTTTATAGTACAATTGGAATGCTTTCCTGTGAATGAAGACAGAGAATATAGTATGAAACAAATCGATTCGTAGGAGGAGGAACATAAAGCGAAGGAAAATAAAACTGACCTCACAGACTCTGCAAGGGGTTTAGTGGAGTTCTCAGACACAAAGACGTGACAGGCGAATCTCTCATCAGCAGGGTGTTTTGTAATAAAGCCAAAATACCTGCAGAGATACCGTACCATATGATAATAGACTGACTGGTAAATAAAACACACACAACAAATGCATTAACTACTGGTCAAAAGTTTGAGTTAGGTAAGATTTCTATAGTTTTTTTAAAAGAAATCTTTTATGCTCACCAAGGATTTGCATTTATTTGATCAAAAATACAGTAAAATAGTGAAATATTATTACAATAACTGTTTTCTATGTGAATATATTGTATAATGTCATTTATTCCTGAAATGCAAACTGAATTTTCAGAATCATTGCTCCAGTCTTCAATGTCACATGATCCTTCAAAAATCATTCTAATTTGCTGATTTGCTGCTCAAGAAACATTTCTGATTATTATCATTGTTAAAAACAGTTGTGCTGCTTCGTATATTTATTTATTTTCATAATTTTGTTTTTTGTGGAAACATTTTATTCAGGATTCTTTGATGAAAAGAAAGTTAGAACAGCATTTATTTGAGATAGAAATCTTTTTTTTTTTCAGATTATACTGTTGCTTTTAATCAGTTGAAGAAGAAAAACCTTACAGACCCCAAACTTTTGAACGATAGTAGTATAATATATCAATAAGAAAACCATCATTGTCAGTGAGAATTCAAAGGATGCAGTAAATGATTGACTTACTTCCTGTTCCTGGGATGGTAGCCACAGAATGAGACATTTTTCAAATGGAAAAAGTGACTGTATTGGCTACTCTGTGGAAACAAGTTTATAAAACGATTAAGTTGATTAAATTGTCCACAAACCTAACCCTACACTCATGGTTCCCATGCTTTTTCACCAATGAATTCCCATGTCTTTTCTAACTACACGTAATATGGAATATTTGTAAAATTCAAATCAATTTTGGTTTCTAGCTGAGTCCATGGGTACTGTTACTGTGCATTTCATTAACTAAACAGTATTACTGTTCATCATTCACTTTCTTGAAAAATCTTGGAATTTAAAAAGCAGAATGTTAAGATGTTTACAAAAACGCGATTAAAGGTGATCATAAAACAAATGTTCCTGCTTGTGGTCTTACCATGTCGAAATCATCCTGCACTGTGAGTTTCAGTCCCTTCACGTTTATCTCCAAGATGCAGGATGACGGTGGATTGTAATGTACAGTCAGTCTCCTGTTCATCGCAATCTAGAATCAATCATGAAGAAGACATTTTAACAACTATGATGGACAAAAAAACTTTTGCATTTTTCATGTTCCCCTAATAAAGAAGATTTAGGGGCCATTTACACAACACCGTTTCAACTGAAAACAACTTTCAACATAATTGGGGGCCTAAAAAACGCAAACTTTTGAAAACGGGTTTTAAAGTGCAAGTTTTAGAAAATGATACTGTTATCATCTTGTAAACTACAGAAACTCGAACCTGTGGAAATGGTGACGTCATGCGCATGCGTATTACGTGTTTAGTCTACAGGCACGTAATGTTTCTTTATAATGTGACATCAGTTTGACAACGTTGTACGTTAAAAAATGTAAAAGAAAAACTTTTCTATTCTAAGTAGCCTATATCTTTGTTATGTAAACATATGGTGCCTCCTATGTCACACTTTGTCAAAAAAATGATTAGAACTATCTTGTGGCCTCAAGATAGTAACTCGTGGCCTCAAGATAGTATCTTGTGGCCTCAAGATACTACCTAGGGGCTTCAAGATACTAACTCGTGGCCTCAAGATAGTAACTCGTGGCCTCAAGATAGTACCTAGTGGCCTCAAGATAGTACCTAGTGGCCTCAAGATAGTAACTCCTGGCCTCAAGATAGTAACTCGAGTCGTGGCCATAAGATAGTACCTAGTGGCCTCAAGATACTAACTCATGGCCTCAAGATAGTACCTAGTGGCCACAGGATAACTCTTGGCTTCAAGATACTAACTCGTGGCCTCAAGATAGTACCTAGTGGCCACAAGATACTAACTTGTGGCCTCAAGATAGTACTAGTGGCCTCAAGATACTAACTCAAGGTAGGGCTGCACGATTAATCGCACGATGTTGTTATGCGCATCTAATCAATAAAGCCGGCTCCTTGATTAGTAGTAAATCACCTTCACCTGCTTTCAGATGGAGCGGCATTTACTACAACGAGCCGTAGATCACTGACAAGCTGAGCCAAATCGTGTTAAAATCGAGGACAAATCGCCAACGATATTTAATGCGATTTGGCTCAGCTTGTCAGTGATCTACGGCTCGTTGTAGTAAATGCCGCTCCATCTGAAAGCAGGTGAAGGTGATTTACTACTAATCAAGGAGCCGGCTTTATTGATTAGATGCGCATAACAACATCGTGCGATTAATCGTCCAGCCCTAACTCAAGGCCTCAAGATAGTACCTAGTGGCCACAAGATACTAACTTGCATTTGGTGTTAGACTTGGGGGGTTTTAGAGTGTGAAAAATCTGGTGGTGGTAGCAGATCTGGTGGTGGTAGCAGAGCTTTAAGATCCATCCGTGTGCATTTTGAAAAGCACAGATGTTGCTGCAACAGTTCGGCTGAGCTGACTGATTGCATATTTCCTTAGGGCAGTGTCCTCATCCCCCGCGATGATTTTCAGTGCCTTTTTCTGGATGTTGTCAAGCTACCCAATGGTGGTCTGTGATGCATTCATCCAGGCAAGGCATGAGTACTCCAAGGTAGTCCTGACTTGTGCCTTGTAGACATTGGCCCTATGTTTGACATCAAGCTTGTTGGCCAACCTGCGCAGAGCTCCAAAACACTGTCCAGCACGCTTGCCGATGTTTGACAGGTGATTAGTCCATAGCAACTTCTTATCAATACATAGTCCCAGAATATTCAACTGCTCAAAGAGGTCAATTCTGATTGCCCCAAAGAACTGGTCCAGGTGGGATGGAGGCCTTTTTCTCGACAGAACCATAGCCTTGTATTTGCTGGGTTCGAACGTGACCTTCCAATTATCTGCCCACCTGTGAATATTCTCCAGATCTTTATTTAGGGATGCTGCCACATTGGGACCATTAAGTGTCATTACTGGGCCATAAATGGTGGAATCATCCGCATATAGAAAAATGCTATTATTGCACTATTCTACAACATTGTCAGTAAAGTTTAAGAATAATAGAGAATGATAGCGGGCTGAGAATGGATCCCTGGGGCACCAAGGCGTTGATTGGTTTAGGTGATTAGGACTGACCAGAGAGCAAGACCTGGATGGACCGACCTTCCAGGTAATTCTGTAGCTAGTGGCCTCAAGGTAGTACCCAGTGGCCTCAAGATAGTACCTAGTGGCCTCAAGATACTAACTCATAGCCTCAAGATAGTACCTAGTGGCCTCAAGATACTAACTCGTGGCCTCAAGATAGTACCTAGTGGCCTCAAGATAGTACCGAGTTGCCTCAAGATAGTACCTAGTGGCCTCAAAATACTAACTTGTAGCCTCAAGATAGTAACGAGTGGCCTCAAGATACTAACTTATGGTCTCTAGATAATAACTAGTGGCCTCAAGATAGTATCTCATGGCCTCAAGATAGCCTCAAGATACAAACTCATGGCCTCAAGATAGTATCTAGTGGCCTCAAGATACTAACTTGTGGCCTTAAGATAGTACCTTGTGACCTCAAGATAGTACCTTGTGGCCTCAAGATACTAACTCGTGGCTTCAAGATACTAATTTGTGGCCTCAAGGTAGAGGTACTATCTTGAGGCCACAAGTTACTATCTTGAGGCCATGAGATACTATCTTTAGGCCATGAGTTACTATCTTGAGGCCACAAGATATAATTTTTTTTTTTTTTTTGACAAAGTGGAACTAGGGGGGCTCTTTATAAATGTAACCTTCAAGGATGTTTTACCGTATTCTTAATCTATCTAATTTCATCACTTCATTTGTTATTCAGTGAGTGAAATTCTTAAACAAACCTTTTGCATAGCTGCACAGAGAACATCACTGCCTTTATGATTCAGTACTTGAACCGAGCCAAGGAATTTCATTGTATATTTTTCCATCCATTCAGTACTTTTTGCTAATGAGAAAGAGACAGAGATATAAAGACCATATAAACAGTTAGGATTGTTGAGAAATGAAAACACAGTGGATTCAAACACTACCGGTCAAAAGTTTGTAATTGAGACTTTGTCATGTTTTTAAAAGGCTGCATTTATTAAATAAAAAATAAATAAAAACAAAAATATTGTGAAATATCATTTCAATAACGAGAACTGTTTTTTATTGGGAAGCTTAATTTTCAGCATCATTACTCCAGTCTTCAGTGTCCCATGATCCTTGATTGTATTATGCTGATTTGTTGCTCAAGAAACCTTTCTTATTATTATCAGTGTTGTTGTGCTGTTTTTTTTTTTTTTTTGAAACTGTGAAAGTGGCATTAAAGACATTTATAGACATTTATAATGTCTAATCAAAATATTTCTGAACTTTCCATTCATCGAAGTATCCTAAAAAAAAGATAAGTTTCCACAAAAATATTAAGCTTGTTTTAAACTGTTTTCAAAATAGATGATGATGATAATAATATGACCCATTATTAATAGCTGAGGATCAACTGAAGGCTGGAGTAATGATACTGAAAATTCAGCTTTGGATCACAGGAATATTGAAATATGTTAAAAGCAACAGTTCTTTTAAATCATAATAATATTTCACAATATTACTATTTTACTGTACTTCTGATCAAATAAATGCAACATTGGCTAGCAGATGAGACTTCAAAAAAGAAAAAAAAAAGAGAATTTTTTTTTTTTAATTACAAATGTTTGACTGATATTGTCTTAACTCCATCTTTTCATAGATGGAGAATGGAATCAGGACATGTCATCTCAATCTCCAACTCTTACCATTTAAAGTAAGTTGTTGCTCCTTAAAGACCTCAGTGGCGTAATAGGCAGGAAAGATCCCCCGTTCTCCTGTTCTCATGTTGTATCCCTCGTACCAGTAATCCTCATCCTGCACCTCTACCAGCAGAGGGTCATTGACCTCCAGCTCCAGCTCATCGTCGTGACGAGGGACAAACCTGGGAAAACACATCCATGTGGAGGAATCTTTCGTCAGTTCTCAGATGGTGAGATATGTGTCTTGTGTGTGTCCCATTGACTTACTACTGATGTAATTAACTAGATACTAATCTTGTTTGCATATTTAACTTTATATGCTTAGGGTGTAGTGCAAATATTTTTAATTTCTAGATAATTTTTTGTCCTATCAACCAATCTGCATGTCCCCACTGACACATTTGGGTTGCAAGGAATCGTTATTGAATAATTTCCCCATTTACATGTTTAAAAAATAATGGTTTTATGATCTTTTGAAAATATAATTTAAGAGTTACAAACATATTTTCCTCCAATACAAATTTGGAAATATAGAGTTTTATTTTTGTTTTGTTTTGTATATTAACTAATAACAGACTGATGGGGCTGAAATAATGCACATCATGAAACATAACAAACTGCTCATATACTTTCCAAAGCTTTATTCAGTTCCTATTTAGGAATTCTCATTCTTGAAAATGATATGGCATTGAAATTATATGATATTTTGAAAAAACTCCTGAAAATGATGAGTCACAAATGGAGCCATTTTATGAGAATGACCCAGTATCCACACTGGCCATACGTTCATTCAGGATTTTGATCTATAGCATCTATCATCTAAAAATACGAATGCATTGAACAGTTACACGTGTGTGCAATTTTTGATAGTGGAGTGCCTATCTGTTTCACCTGTAGACGGATCTGTGTGTCTGGTCCCTCTCCTCTCCATTAATCATGCAGGAAAACAAGCCAAAAGATTCTGTACCTAAAGACATAAGCAAAACGCCTATGATACAAACCCTTTCACAAAATAAATACAGAACATTCTTATGTTCATCCTGGTCTATTCTTAAACACGTTTGTTTTCAGTTCCTTCCTATATACTGTAAGTTGAGTTTCCGTGGGATGAATTTAGTCTCAAAATGATTAACCCATCCATGCACATTATTATCCATGAACTTGATAAATGTTGCAGATATGTTTTACTATCCACAACCAAATACCTTTCAACTTGAGTGTACAAAATTTAGAATTAAATGAATGTGTAGCAATTTTAATACCTGAGCACTAATAATAGGACCAACATGGAGTAATGAAGTCTACTGTTAATTTGTTACAAACATGAACAAACATTAACATCATTCAATCAGCAAAACATGCAGAACACTTTTTTGTTATTTCTTTTATTTATCTAGATTTGATTGAACCACTACTAGTCAAAAGTTTGGAATAATTAAGATATTTTTTGTTTTTGAAAGAATTCTCTTATCCTCACCAAGACTGCATTTACTTGATACAGTAAACAGTAATATACGGCATTTCAGAATGTTACTCTGTAAACAATAGGCAACGCGATACTTCCGGGTGGCAGAACGCGAGCGGCTTCAATGGGCTCTATGCACGGCGGTATTTCCGGTGAAGATGTAAGGATGCTCGATAACTTCCGCCGATCGTAGAGTCCAAAGCAATACCGAGAATTTACATCGAATTTTATACTCCATGGTTATACTAAAGAAACGTTAGTCACAAAAACAGATAAAACAGACACCCCTTGTTGTGTTTATGCTTCTTTTTAAAATTATATTAAATAAACATAACTATATATAAAATTACATCTAAACGTATGTACGTCTCGTTTCAAAGATGGGAAGACAGTAAATTTTGAAGACTCTGCCATAATCCCGTTTTCCTCGGTCCTCCGCTTTAATCTCCACAACCAAAAATGGACGAGCATCCTTGCGTCAAATGCGGAACTTATGCGTGCATATAGCCCATTGACTAACTGAAGAGATCCAGCCGGCAACTGAACAGTTACATAGTTAAAATCATTGTTGTTGATCAAAGTTGAAACGATGGCGAAAACATGTTGTGTTTTGGGTTGTGCCACCAGATATACAGCAAAAGGTGTAGGTTTTTCATCGATTTCCTTCAGAAAAAAGTAAATCTATCCAGCGGAACCTGTGGATGAGGAGGTTAAAGCGAGTGGACGTCGTCAAAAGTGCATGTCGTCTTCTAATTATGAGCCCGATTTAAACCCAACCATTTTTAATACGTGGGTCGTTATATAACTGACGTTCTCAACTAACTTAGTTAATTTCTATTACTTTCTATGTTACTTTCTTTTGAGCGGTGAGGAGTAAATGCTTCTTCATCGTAAATGCTTCTGATTGGCCATTGCGTTCAATAAATCAACAGATATGTCTGTGATTGGCTACATCGCTCATCGTTGCAGTCATGTTATAAAAAGAAACTCTGCCATGTAAATCATTTCTATTTTGTTTTAGTTGTTTTTGTTGCTTTTCTGTAACCAATGAATACAAATGTATTAGTTTTTATTTGTTTTATTCATAGATACTTCTAGTTTGCGGGAGTCCCGCGAATCGTTTTATTCTCCCGCAATCCGCACACACAGAGTGAATGCAATCATAGACAGTAAAAGAAATGGACAGAGCGATCTCATTGGAACTCCATTGAGACGACTGAAGCCCGTTTTTGGCGATTTTTTAGCACTTCCGTCCCTGACGCGCAGACTCATACAGAGCTGGTCTACGTAGATGTGACGTGAGTGACCCGTTTGATTTCTAGTGAGGTGGCACGAGAAATCTGAATCATTCCCTTCCGAAACATGCGCAGAGGCGGAGAGTATGAATAGTAGCTGTCCACGGGCTAGGAGAAGGAGACAAGTTTGCTAGGTATTCTGATAAATTATTTTATCATTCTGCCTCCACGTTTCCCGATTGCGCGCGAGCTTCTTCTCGTGTCCATACGGTAATCTCAAAAGGGTATGACGCAATCGTTAGCCTACTTTCACTAAAACTGCTTCTACGGGGCCATAACATAAGCTACAAGGTAATGGAGCTATTTATACATTGTCGAGTTTCTTTATAAATAAATAAAGGACAAATGGGGTCTTCAAACGCCTCAGATGTAAAGTTATTCACTGTCAAAGTGACGCCAAAATGAACGTGAGTCAATGGGAATGCTAACGCTAGTGAAGTTCTGCAGCAAGATGTCAGCTCCCACGAGGCTTCAACTTCCGCTCGATGGATTACCCCCTTGAATGCAATACTGCGCGCACTCGGCCATCAGATCTAGTCCCGCGCCGTGGTGTAGTGCGTTGGGAGTGCACGTCTCTAGATCAAAGAATCTAAGCTCTAATGATCATGTTAACTATGTCTGAATTTCCACCACGTCTGTTTTTGAATCAACGGTTGAAATGTAGATTAGGCTACTGACGACGGTTTGTCTCCCTCCAAGCAATTTACTAGTGTTGCCATAGGGACGCTTTGGCTTTTGCCACCCGGAAGAACGTCTATTATTGTTGTGACGTCGTGGTGAATTGTCGTATTGAGGAATATTATTACCATTTAAAATAACTGTCTTCTATTTGCAAATATTTAAAAAATAACATTCTTGTGATGTAAAGTTAAATATTCTGCAACATTACTCTTTTTCATTACTTTTGGTCCTATTATTAATCCTATTATTAGTGCTTAGGTATTGATAATGGGTTCCCATTATTATACTTTTAACATGTTATTTATCTTTGATTTATTTAAAAGTAATTTAATGTGATCATCCTAATTATTCAAAAATTTGTACCAATAGTGTAACAAATTATAAAAGCATACCACTTACTGGAGGATCGAGAGCAGCCATTCATGAAAACATTGACAAATTTTCGAGAAAATGGCATGTCAGCCTCAGGGGTAGAGTCCTCTGACAGACACATTGAGGCTTTGATCCCACTTTGTTTTCTTCCTTTGTCTTCATTCTCATCCTCCTCGTACTCTTTCTCAAGCGCCGACTCATACGGAGAGGAAGCGCAGTTATCATAGATGGTGGCCGAATCACTGTCATCGCTGTAGCCACGATAACACTCTCTTAAACTGACGAGTTCCAGCTGATCGTGCTCATCCACGACCAGTGTGTATTTGACCGAATCGTACGAAAGTCCACTTGCGTCCGAGTTGCTCATGGAAGATTTCAGCGCTCCCGACAAGCTCTCGCGATGGGCATGATCCTCGCCAGCGCCGCAGTCTCTATAACACAGATTTTCCGCTCCAGTTACTTCTTCACCGCTACTGTCAGCGGTCAAAGCGTCCACACAAGAAAAATAGGAAGGGGGTTGCAGATCCTGCTCATGGTACGGAGGGGGGGCTTCACTGTCAGAGCTGACTGCGGTGACCTGCGCTTTCTCGTTCTGCAGAGCCCCTGTGCAACGCTGTATTGGTGTCAGATAGATCTCCTCTGTAGGCTCGAGTCGGACGTCCGTATGATAACGGATCTTCTCGCAGTGATCCAGTTCTCTGTGTACATCTCTGGGTTTACATGGGACAGATGGTACAGCAGAAGGAGCAGGAGCTTGAGTGTGTTTGGGCTTGTCAGTCGAGGTGCCACAGTCTTTCCGACCGCTGCCTGGTTGGTGCTTCTCCTCATCGCTTAGACACGTGTGCTCACGAGATGGTGTCAGTTCACCTGGTTGCAGCGGGATCAAGCACAAAAAAAGTGAATTGATAGATTATCAACAGAGTCAATGCTATGTAAGCTTGCTTCTGTCACGGTATAAAACAAATAAAAAAAGGTAATTGTGACTTTTTAACCTCACAATTTAGACTTTTTAAAACAAGAGCAACAACAAGAATTCAAAAAACAACAGAATTCAGAGAAATAAACTCAGAATTCCCAGAAAAAAGGTGAAATTTGCGAGATGTGAACTTACAGTTATGTATTTATAACTGGAAATTGCAAGATATAAACTTGTAATTTAATCCGAGGCAGAAACAAGCTTCCATATAATGCATTCTCACACACACACAAATATATGGTATGCACTTTAATTAGTAATGATATGTAATAATATATAATTAATATAAAATGAAGTCAGTGATAAAAGTGTAGGCTACTAACATTCTGATGGATGGTTTGTTTTGTTCTTGAAACATCGAACCATCAAAAGATGGACCAACAAGTTAGGTACGCCTGTGAGACCCATTGTTTGGCGAGACTGCACATGCAAACATGTTTTTGTAGATGACTAGACTAAATCAAATTCACATGACCATAGTTGGCAGCAAAACATTGATGCCCTTTTGTCACTGAGACAACAGAGCTAGGGAAGTTTGGCAGAAAAAGAGCTAGCTCGTAATCTGTCAAATTACTCACAAAATTACCTTATTAATGAAATTATATATTTTAAAATATACCGGTACTTAAGTGATAACTAAATCTAATATTTTCGACACTTATTTGCATGTTAATACCAACTAAATTAAAATGTACCACTGTTTAAATTTATATTACATGCAGCTAGCTGAACCTTAAAGTGTTTTATTTTGCTCACTTAAGTGTATCTTTACATGTGACACTTAAGTGAGCAAACTTAAGTGTACTCTTTACAATTATGAAATTATCATAATTGACATTTTTATTGAAACTTGTGTCATGTACTTAAATATATTTGTACTTGCACATTTGAAGTGATGAAGTTGCAATGTAGTATTTTTAAAATATATTAACTATCAAATATTGTAAATCAAAATAAATCAAATAACACACTACAGTTAAAATTACAATCAGGTACTTTACATGTGCTTTAGTATGTTAGTCAACACATCAAAATTGACATCAAACACATCAAAAAGTGGTCTTTTAAAATCGCGCACTGATTCATTAAAACATTGTGATTTAAAATGTAGGTTAAATTAAAACTTTAAATTCTATATTTTCAAGTGCACTTTTTAAAAGTGTGCATAAGTGTGCTCATTTTATTTAAATAATATTAGATATAATTTAAAGGTTCTGTAAGTGATCCTGGGGGTGTTGACGTTCGCAATATTTTCAAACAAATCGGAGGCTAGCTAGACCCTACCTCCTCCGCATCTCATCTCCTCCCCCTCCCTTCCGTGCTTCCTGAAATAATTGTAACCGTCGGACTGGAAGCCCTTCTGCCGCCGGAGTTCTCGCCATCGTTCAAAAGCTTTGCTACCGATGTAAATTCGGAACTTCGCACGTTCTTTATCCGACTCCTTCTCCTTTTTCATTTGTTCTTCAGAACGACGTCTCTTTGGTCGTGTGTCGGGCATTTTTCAAACTTCCCTCTGATGCTTGTCTCTCCTTCACACACACACACACACACCCACTTCATGTGCACGCGCACTAACCCCCTAGACCCACCCTCAAATACTTCTTGCCAGTGATTGGCTGGAACACTGTTTGTTAGGTTTCGTGGTCCGGGAAAGACATGATTGTTTTTGTTGCCGTTTGTGGAGCCTGTGGTGTCTACAGAGACCGCGTTTTTTTACAGTGTGTTTAGGGGACAGGCAGCTAGCCGATAGTGAGCAGACGTTTGCTGTATGTGACAAAAAATGTTTTGCCCCCACATCGCTTAGAGAACCTTTAAATAAAATACATACTTTAAAGATTTGAAGTACACTACAAGGACACTTCATTTTCTCATAAAATAAGTAATTACTTCACGACCGCTAAAAAAGTAAGTTATTTATAGTATGACTGTGTTTAGTATGTAATTCGGACGAACTACATTGGCCATGGTAGGTCACATGATAATGACAGCATGTAGTACGTCCGAATTACATCAGTTACATCGCTTCACTGCCATTTACAAATCCTCTCCCTTGGCTTCATGGGATAGTAAAGTGTCCATAGCCTGCACACTTCAGAATTTCACCGGAAGAATCATCCGGGTACTTTTTACCTACTCATTCGGACATAGGCCTACTTCTTTTTTACACATACTGTTTTTCACCTACTATATAGTATGATGTCATAGTATTGATGTAATGATGTCATGCCTACTTCCTAACTAAGACTTAAAGTGCAACATGCAGGTTGATTTTATTTCTGAATTAATACTTTAAATTGTCTGCAGAGGTCTTTTAAAAACACTTATGTAAAAATTACTAATGAAATCTCATTTGATGTAGAGATTTTGATGAAAATGCGCTAGGCTCTGGAATAACGCCTTTCCAGCAAGCAACGCGTCATATGACGTGGCCCGAGGAAAACAAATCAGCTCGCGGCCGCTTTCTCATTGCTGGGTGTTGATGTAGTTAGAGCAGTAGCGAGAGACATATAGTTTTAGATCGAAGCCATAATGGTAAATTATTGTGTTTGTGGTTGTTGCACGAATTCCATCCTGTCAGGACATCATATCCATCATTTTCCTTCAAGGAAGAACAAGGCTTTTTGGTCTTGGGTGCGTTATGTGCAGGTGAATAGAGCAGACTTCACTGCCGCGTCTGTTAACACACACACACTCGGTCGTTTGTGGCGCACATTTCACTCGCTTTAAATGGTATCACAAACTGCATTTGAAAAGCATTATTTATTTGTTGTTATGGCATGATCATTAGTCAATGTGGATAGTGCTAACCAGCTTGGATGGTCTGCATAATCACTGTCAGCATAGAATATGAGAAGACAAAACGTTGCTGGCTTAAATAAAGACAATCTAAATAGATGTTTAATCAAGAACAAAGTGAAATGTATGTTTGCTAAAGCAGATTTATTGCAAAACACCAAGGTATAGCCATACAGTAGATGAATCAGCGTTAGCCGCGGTGCTAACTTACATGAACTCACTTGCCCTATTCGCCACTGGTTTTCTCGACACCACAACTCTAACGTTACTTCTCTCCTCTGCCCATTGTTCGTTTCCCGATCTCCCCCTGACTTCTATCTCGCCTAGAAGGCTCATAATTATTTGCCTGTGGGTCATCATAGGCATATTCGTCAACATCGGAGAACGCGGTTTCGTCGTTCGCATCCATTGTAACCTGAGCCTGAACTTGAACAGACTGCCTCGCCAATCGTCACTTCCGGTTAGTGCGTTGTAGACGCGGGAGTTATTTTATCACAATTTTTCTCAAAATATCGTTAATGGCTAAATATATATTACTCCAGTTCAGAAAATCTTGTTGTTTTATCGTCAACTTACACTATGCTATATAGGGGTGTCCAACCTGCATGTTGCACTTTAATGAGTGCTCACACCATAAACAAAGATCTCTACACTCACCTGTTTTAAGCGGCGGCAAGGTCTGAGAGATTTTCTGCTGCCAACTGTACTTCTTCGCAAATGAGTTGTTGTTTAAAGTGTCCTGTCGATGAGATGCAACAGTCAAGCTAAAGCATATGTTCATAGTGGTCTTGCAATATAGTGTATGTAAACTGTTCATAGCATGCATATATTTTTGTTTAACCAGATGCACTGGGTTCTGTACCCTTAACTCTCAAAACTAAATAAAACACCTAAATGAAATTAAATAATACAGGAGTATTCTGTTAATGTGTTGCATTTAAAACCAAGTCTTTTTGATGGACTCCAAAAGACCTCCCCCTCTTTCTCACTCTCAATACCTCTTACAATTCTTTCAATAATGCCTACTCTTTTTGTCCATTCGGACCCATATTAACATTCCCCACACAGACCATGAGCTTTACATCATTTCTCCACCGTTAATAAAAGCAGAGGTTTAAAGTAACAGATTAAAATACACTAAAGGTTTAATTTTTTGCAGCAGCAGCAAAACCATTGAAGAACCATTTAGGCTCTTCAGAAAAACGCTTTAAAAAATCGACAGAACTTTTCCATCATAAAGTAGTGTTCCACGGTATACCGATCCTAAAGTAGTGTCATGACACTAGAACGTCAAAATACTAACAATCTCACTAGTTTTAAAATAGTAGTACCGTAAGTAATGTTGGATGAGCTGAGGTTACTCTATTTAAATCGCTCGTTCACTTCTGGAAAGGGTTTATTTCGAATTATTTTTGCGATGTCGAATGCAATTAACTCCATTCATTACAGCATTTGCACTCAGTTCCTTAAAATATGATTTTTAACATTATCAATGAATTTATATGCTATAATATATTGTCCTTCAGTTAAGAGTCAAGAGTCAAGATATCAATATATGGGGGCAAAATGTGCTTTTTATATATTTATAACATATAGCACACATATGTCTGATGTCTGTTCATCTAAAGCATCTGCTGTTCACTAAGTCAAATAGACATTCATTTTCTAAATGTCTATTTGACTTCTGACAGGAAACGTCCTATAGACGTATTGCGGATGAGCAAACACTCTAAAAAATACGTCTTTCAGATGTAAACACGCACATCAAATAGACAGAGTGCTGTTTTCCCCAATATCAGCACGATTGCAAATGTGATTTTACGCAACAGTTCAATCAGCAAAAAGTTATTAAATTATGACAGTTTAGACACAACTTTGTCAATATTGTTGTTTTCGCTTATTTCGCCAATGAAAAGTTCTAAACAATGCAGAACTGTTTTTCGTTTCTGAATGCATCCGTCTTTTTGAGCAAATCGAGCGAATCATTTGTCATTTGTTCCTGAATGAATCAGCCATTTTGAATCAAGTGTTTGAATGAGTGATTCAGTGACTCAATCATTACATTAATACTTGCTGCCACCTACTAGTTTCCCTTTTAAAAGTAGGCACTTTTTCAACATTTCATATTTCTAAATCCGGAATTTTATATTTAAAACATTAATCTCATTAAACATTATTTAGGCAATAGTAATTGCAGTATAGATGCATTATTATAAACTCTGAGCGGTCAAGTGTCAGTATAAATATATCTACTGTAAATGTACCTTCAGATGCAGCTTCTGTGCCACTTCTGCAGTGTTAAAATGGATTTTGTTTATACTGATTTAATTTGATTGGTAACACTCAGTTAATCATTCTCAGTAATAAAGTATTCAGAGGAAAATCTTTCATTTACATCAATGTATTTATGAAAATTTGGTCCATTTTGTAGAGTTGAATATGTTATCGTGATAATACTTGGTATTGCGATACTTCAGCTGGTGTAGTATCGTATGTTTGTGGTATCATGACAATCGAACTATAAGGACAATTTGGTAGATTGAAAAGGTTCAATGGAACCTTTAGCCATTGGAGCTCTTCATGGAACCATCTTCATGGAACCATCAAAGCCAATTAAGAACATTTTTAAGAGGGTAATTAATTAGCTTTTCTCAGGAGTTGTACTTTATTTAGTATTTACTTTAAGTGCTGTACTTTTACTTTGCCGTTTTTGCTCTAACTGTGTTCACTACTTATTTGCCTAAAAAAAATAACCAACTGGTTCTGACGTAAACGAAATAAGGCAAACACTGTTTCTCTTTCAGCATTCCTGCTGGTGTTCTGGTGAGAGCGCTCACTCAGTGTTTATTCAAACAGATAATAACAAAGGAACGTCATCAACCCCTCTAAATAACAATGAAGTGGTAATACTTTGTTCAATGGGGGCCAAGCACTAACAAGCTCAAACACATGACTGTATTCTAGAAAGAGGACATTTATGGAAAAACAAGCCCAAAGTTTTGTTGTATTTTCATGTTTTATGGGGACTTTGCATGGACATAATTTTTATACTGTATAAACGGTATATTCTATCCTCTGACACTAACTCTACCCTTAAACCTACTCATCACAGAAAACATTCTGCACTTTTACATTTTCAAAAAAAAAAAAGACTCATCACTTAGTATGATTTATAAGATGTTTTCCTCATAGAGAGCAAAACATTTCCCAACAAGAACAAGAATTTAGGATATTGCCAATGATATGTTGTCCCCATAATGTAGGGTTTACCAAGACACAGTTTTAAAATTGAGTTCTGATCAACAGTGAACAAATCCTTGGTAAATTCTGCAAAATGTAATGATGATGATCAGACACAGAGGTCCAGTTTTAAATTAACTGAACTCATTAATCACTAAAAGCCCAGTCATTTCAAGTTAATTTAGATTCAAATATGAAAAAATGTGATGATGACAGAGCAGATGCGTTAAATTAGTCAATCCATTTACACACGCCTTTGACCAATTTGTGCTGACCTGTTGCAAGATTGATAGGCGAGGACTATTGCATTGAGTGTAATAAGTCAATAATATCGCAATGCACTGAGGCATCACCTCCTCTCACTTGACTTTTTTAAAGTGTATTATCACACCACGCTCTATTTGCTCAATTTGCTGTAGTAGAACATGATGAGCTCAAAAGAGATGCTGCCTCCCTCTGAAACTTTATCGACTGGCGTCGCTATTGGATGCTATCACTGTAAATTATTTTCTTTTCTTAAATTGTTTAGGAGGCATTGCTTCCATTGCCTCATCAGAGAAAATGCCCCTGCAGTGTATATAGAGTCATATCTTTACATACTGTTTATTACCTGAGTCCTGGGCACCTGTGGGAATAAGTTGAGAGTGGTTGGTCTTTTTGGACGGTAGGTATCCATGGCAAAAGGAACGGCAGAATCCATAGATGCTTTGCTGTCGTATCGACAAGCCACTCTTTGGCTTCTATCGCCAGCATCAGTAAGATGTAAAGGATGTGTCTCTGCCTGGATCTGACCCACTGCGCCTGCCTCCACCTTGTCCAAGCCACTATTGGGGGCTTGAATCACATGGTCCTGCGGGGATTGGAAAGATCGACTGTCAATCAGAGAAGAGAGTGAATGAAAAAGCAAGAGGGGAGATGAGGGCCACTGACCCAACCATTAGAGCAAGCAATGACATCAGACTTTGGCATTTTTGGTGCCTACTAAGCCACGAGAACAAGAGACAGGGGGAGGGGTTTCAGACAAAGACTATTCATGTTGGTGTTTACTCACTGCATTACAATGAGACACATGCTTTCAGCTCCAACTATATGCAAAAGTTTGCAAGATTTGTACAGATTTTGATTTAGAGATAATATTACTAAAGTAAGTGTTAATATTAAAAAATGCATGGAGTGAAAATGTGAAAAGTGTACATTCAACATACATTCAAGACATAATAATATACAGCTTTTATCAGGATCCCACTTTATATTTAATGTCTTAAACTACTATGTACTAACATTTAAATTAATAATTTGATACAATGCACTTATTGTGTTCATATGTTTTTACATTGCACTTGTATTAAAAAAAAATACCTGCATGTTGTCACGTTTGTTCTTGTTTAATTTTTCCAGTTAATTTTTTCTTGACTTTTATTTTGGAATTTCATACTTTCTGTTTTTGTCATGTGATTCCCTTTTCCCATTCAGTCAGTCATGGTCGACGTTATGTCGATACTGATATATTGGGGTCTCACTTAAGAGCCCAATCACCTTTGAGTGGTAACAAAACGAGCCAATGGAAACTGGCCTGTGAGATTTGCATACCGATTCACTCCCTCCTACCCAGACATAAGGGTATATAAGGCCAGCTTGCTCATTTTTGCTTCGCAGCCAAGCGTTTTACAATGATTGCTCTCTTCCAATATCCAATCTTGACAAAGAGCTTGTTTCCTGATTGGAAGAACTGAATTTCCTATCTAAAAGAGCTTGTTCAAAAGGAGAACTCACTGCTGGTATGAGGGCGCATCCAGTAGTGTTGCGCCATCTTAAGAGCCTTTGCATGGTAAAGTGCAGCAATTCTTTTTAAAGATGTCTTTCCATCCGTGTGTTTCTGGATGTGGTTGTTTCCTGGCTTCCTCTGATGGCCAACTATTGCTGTCTGACATGTCTGGGCCAAGAGCATGCTAAGAAAGCATTTGTGGATGGTTCATGCTCTCATTTCTCCCCTAAGTGTTGATTACTCACCACCACGGGCATCAGACTCAAGTGGAACTGTCCACCTTGTCCGGAGCACTTGCAGTTGGATGATGGGTTCCTGGGAGCAGCACACGGTTCACAGCCACGTTCCGCCCCAGTGCCTTTCTTTCTGGAGATGCATGGAGGATCCATGGAAGGCCATGGAAGGCACCTTATACGGCCTGAAACTGCTTTGCAGCTTCATCCTTTCTTACTACAATCCACAGGTGGAGCGTGCAATTTGGGTGCATTTATGTCCCTAAAGTGCTGCCACCTGGCAGAATCACACGGCCTCCTGTCCAGGGTCTGTAAGATGACATCAGCCCTGACTGCTAAGACTTACCGTTCCGCTTGGCAGGCTGCCCTCCGCCTTGCATGCCATGGCCATCCTGTAGGTCCATCAGGCAAAAGCTCTCAAAAAGATGCATGAGGGTAGTTCTGAGCCAGGGTTGATGCAGGAACTGCGCACAGCGATTGACCTCTCATTCTAGGCAACGAAAGCCTAAGCCCGGGCCCTCAACCAGACGACGTCCACCTTGGTGATCATGGAGCACCATCTCTGGCTGTACCTGGCATTGATGAAGGATGCCAACAAAGTTTGTTTTCTTTAGGCCCCCATCTCCCAGGCTGGCCTCTTTGTTGAGACTGTTGAGAACTTTGCCCAATAACTCTCGGCAGGCAAGATACAGAGTGAGGCAATAAAGAATATCCTGCCCCCACATTATGCCACTGCCACCAGGCAACCATGGGCTGGTCCACCATCTGCTCATCACAGAGGGCATTTCCCTGTGGTGTCTACATCAGTTCAGGCGCGACGGAGATGTGGAGGTTTTGCGTTGACTATAGGCACCTTAATGAGGTCACCAGGAAGGATTCATACCCCATCCCTCGTGTAGATGAGTCACTGGACCTCGTAACCGGGTCATCATGGTTCACTTCACTGGAACTGCGCTCTGGTTATTGGCAGGTACCACTTGCTCCCGATGCCAAAACTGCTTTTGTATGAGTAGGGGGCTATGGCAGTTCAGGGTGCTCTGCCTTGGCCTCTGCAGTGCACCAGCTACTTTTGCCAGGTTAATGGACAGGATGTTATTGGGTATGGCAGGTCATTTCAGACCTTTTCGGAGGCCCTCAGGTGTGTGCTGGTTTCTAGTCTAGCTTGAAGCTGCACCCGGATAAATATCATTTGTTTAGGAGGGATGTGACATTTTTGGGGTACAAGCTGGAGGGCCAAGGGATTGGCCTGATGGAAGAGAAGGTACAGGTTGTAAGCATCTGGCCCACTCCTACAACCTCACAGCAGCTGAAAAGTTTTTTTGGGTTGGCCTCATATTACAGGAGGTTTATGCATGTTTTTTCAAGCATCGCAGACGCACTTTTCTGCCTGCTGAAGAAGGATAAGTCCTTCGCTTGGACTGAGTAGTGTCAAAACTCTTTTGCCACCCTGAAACAGGCTCTGGTCACAGCCCCTGTATTGTTCCCCCCTTACCTGGCACTGCCCTTTATTCTGGACACAGCACGAACAATGTGGGTATGAGGGTTATTCTCTCTCAGGCAGGGGTTAGGGAAAAGCGAGTTGTGGCCTACTACAGTAAAGTGTTCAACAAGGCTCAATCCCGATACTGTGTCACCCGACGGGAACTTGTTGTGTTGCTTTTTGGAGTCTGACACATTAAGAATTACCTGTGCGGGCTACCTTTCACTGTAGGCACTGATCATTCAGCTCTACAATGGCTAATGTCATTCAAAGAGCCAGAGGGCCAGCTGGCATGCTGGATTGAGGAACTTCAGGCATACAATAAGAGTAGTACACCATCCAGGGTCAGGCCATACAAATGCAGACAGTCTTTCTCGTTGACCATGCTTTGCAGACGGGTTTAGCTTTGGGGAGGACACCTGATGCGCCTGCTATGCCCCTGGGCCATGAGTATGCTAGAAAGCTTCATGACTCATTGGAAGCCGCTCATAATTTTGCAAGGAAGCAGTTGTTAAAAGCGGGGATCCAGCAGAAGCGAAATAATGACCTGAAACCAAAAGGGTGGTATTACACAGCAGAAGAGCCCTTTAGATAAAGAAGGGCAGTAAATTGGACTCCAAATGGGTTGGGCCATGCAGTGTTTTGAAGAGAATCTGAGAAGTTGTTTACCGAGTGCAGTTGCCTCCGAGGGGTAGGAAGGTGGCCGTGCACCGAGACAGATTGACACCTTATAGAGGAAGCGTCGCTACCGGCCCAGCACCAGCCTCCTCCACAGTTGTGCCTACCCCGAAGGGTGGACCATGACCCCTGTCAAGAACTTCCAGTCTTCTGGCAGATCCACATGCAGCCACATCAGTTCCTGAGCTGCAAACCTTGCATTCATATAGCCCAGTTTCAGTTACACAGGAAGGGCAACTGTGGCCTCAGTCTCAGAGTCAGAAAGCCGTTGAGATGGTTCAGCGACTTTGTTTGTTCCCTCAAGGTCGAGGAACTTTGTGAAGGGAGAGCAGTGTAAAGCTCTCAATATGTTCAATATTAGGTGGTTATGTGGGGCTTTAAGGCATGGGCTGTTCTTCTGAAGAAAGAGGCTGCACAGTTATGTGTGGACGGGGACTGGGGGAAAAGCAGTTCCAGAAGTTTGAGGATCGCTGGACTGTGTGAGGCAAGAGCATCGGTCACACAAGTGAGTATATCATTTGCTCCGATTGCTGCAATATTTAAACACTGGCTTGCTTTCTCTGTGGTGCCTGACTTGAATATTAAAAAAAAAAATCTGGATGTGTCAGCAAGTACAACAACTGAAACTTGAAAAAAGTGAACTTTCTAACAGACATAAACCTGGCAGTGGTCACTGCCACCTACAAGTTTAATGATCTGGTGCACATGACATCAGAAAAAACAAAACAAAAAGAACAAGATATTGCACTAGTCAAAATCAAAACAAAAGTATACACAAAGGCTATATGCATTGTAATTCCCAGTGGTTGTTTGAAATTGTTCTGTAATATTTCACACTTTAGGCAAGACCTGTTCTCACCTTGATGTCAGAGTTGTGTCGCCTGGCCCTGAATTCAAATTCATCAGTCATTTCTGTGATTTCAGACAGGTCCTCATCTTCAAATTCATCCAACCCTATGTCATGGGTCAGCCTATAGAAAGAACCATGAAAGGTATTTGTCAGGGGCACTAAGGCAGTTTGTTTCATTGTTTTTAAATGTACTGCACAATATATCCTTGTGAAAGAGAAGTGTGCTTAATTGTATTGAATAGCACTTGTAGTGTACTTGAAATCGTAAAAGTCTATTAAAAAACTTCTTGCATATAATATAGGCCACTTAAGTGTACTTTAAGAGAGTGCACTTTCATAATTGTTACTTAACACACTTAAGTGCACATTTTAAAAGTGCAAATTATGTCAAATTAAAAAGTTTTACTTCAAATGTGAAATCTTTATTTTAAATGTACTAAATGGCAGCTTCATCTTTACAAATGTGTAATTTCAAAAATATTTAAATGCATGACATACAAGTTTCAAAAGAAATGACAAAGTACATTTTAGTTAAATGATTTTCAGTACATTCAGGCACTTGCATGCGGAAACTATGCAAAAGTGGCAGCCCTACAGGTGCAATTAGTGTCCAAATTCATTTTTCAAGTCATTTTCATTCACTCCTTCAAGTGGACTATATTAGTTGTGGTATAGGGACTAGTGAATTAGGGTATAGGGGGCGATTTCGAACATAGCCTCAAATTTTCAAGTCCTCCCTCAACTGCAAGCTGCAAATCTCGCTGAGCCAATCCAGCCGCAAGACAGAGTCGAACACACCTTTTAATTAGCTAGTCCATGTGTTTATTTGGGGTTTGAACAAAATTCTGCAAGAAAGAGGCCCCTAAAGCACAGGACCTGATGCATTTGTGCCACTCACACCGGCTTAAACATGACCGAATCGGATTACCAAAAACGCTGTAATAGCTGCCTAAGGTGCTTCAGCTAAGGGTTCAACTGCGTTAAGGGTGTAAATACTTATGTCAATGTGATTTTTTTTTTTATAAATTTGCAAAGTGATTACACATCTGTTTTTTGCTTTGTCATGATAGGATTTGGATAGTAGTTTGATGTGCAAAAATAAATAATCTTAAGCATTTTAGCTTAAGGGTGTAGTGTGGGAAAAAGGGGTTTGGGGGGGGGTATTTCAGGAACAGAGACGTGGCTCACGTCATAGGTCACATGACAATGTCACCATGGTGGATATATGCTTGCACTGTATCCTACACATTCATATTTTTAATAACAAGTCTTCATCAAACATAGTAACAACATGATTACAAAAGCAGCTTGTGTCTCTTTGTGCGATGAAATAGTTCATGCTGTGCACATGCACATTTTTAGGCCCTTTCAAAATAAAAGTATGTTGTCATGGCATCAGTCTGACACTGAAATAAATAAAACCTGCATTGCAATGTCGACTATTTAAAAAATAATAATAAAACAGCAGGCGAAGACAATAGTACAATGCCCTTACACATTTATATAATTTTCAATCTTTGAATAAAAAAAATGGCAAAGGTCAAAAATCCAATGCATGAAAAATAATAGAAGATCCCTGACATAATGAATGTTGCTATGCAACAAAAATAACAGTCTACTATGTGTGCTGCATCTGCTGCTCATCAAAACACATGTAGCCTACTAACAAATCAGGATTTCTTCCTAGCCTAGCACAACACATTTTGCATAGGCTTTTATAGAGAAAAATAAGCTCATACCATTTCTCCCATTGCTCCTCTGTCCATTCTTCTTTGCCATCACCGTTTGAGTCCATTCTGTGAGCAGTGCAGCATGGGATTGTGTTTACATCTGGTCAAAGCTCTCTTCATATTTCAGTACCTGCCATTCGAGCCGCTGTATTTGAAGTCAGTTTAGACTGAATTCAATGACAGCAGCACATGCAGCTCCAGCATTCTCCATTCACTGTTATGTCCAGTGTATAATGATGACGCCTTGATGAATGCTGCATTTTTTCTCACTGTATCTCTCTGCCCTTGTTCATGTGTTTACCTGCATCCTCACTGTACGATCTACAACAGGAGACAAAAAACAAAATAAAGCAGATGGCTAAAGAAAAGCTTTGCAGAGTCAGCGCTGATAGAGATGATGCATGACAGCGTCCTTCTGCTTATACATAATAATCATGCAGACGATCCAATAGCTGGCGTGTATTTCACAACATCTCTCCTCCTCTTGTTTTCAAAGTCGCCCATCCCCCACCTCTCTCTCTCTCTCTCTCTCTCTCTCTCTCTCTCTCTCTCTCTCTCTCTCTCTCTCTCTCTCTCTCTCTCTCTCTCTCTCTCTCTCTCTCTCTCTCTCAGTGTTTGAGAGATATGAGTGGGTGGGTGTGTACAACCAATTCAATACCTATCTTCAAGGCCAAACAGTAACATACTATGAAGAGAAACCAAAGAAATAGTGTACATATCTACAAACAAGAAAGTGGACCAGTGAAACACTGACTACACTCTAAAAAACACTCTTTTCTTTTGATATCACAGAAGAACCATTTTGGCACCTTTAGAACCTTTCAGTGAACAGTTCTTACCTTTTGTGGAATGGAAACATTCCATGGATGTTAAAATAGATTCAATTTAACTCCTCACCCTTGCTAGTAGGAATCATGAATATGCAAATTAGCTGTACTACTACTGTAAACGCTGCACAATGGAAGTGGAAATTATACAAGGTTGTCTACAAGTCGATGTATCAGATACTGCATTTTATGTATGTCTTCTCTATGTTGGACACATAACAGTGATTAGCCTTTAGCTTAACTACATTACACAAATTTGTTCCCCAAACTCAGATCCAGACAGTTGTCTTCTACAGTAAAACTCAGCATCCTTAGAAACGCTTTAACAACTTAGAACGTCAGTGGAGAAAGTATAGTTCATCATAAAATCGTAATAATTCACCGGCTATATTCCTAAATGTACCCAATTTTTCATATCAACAGAAATATATACCAGGATAACCTGGCTTCTCTTGAGACTCCCCTGCTTAGCGGCAAATGATTATCGCAGTAATGAATGATAAAGCCTGCCCGCACATTGACGTGATTGGTTAAATGTTTGTGATGTAGAGAACAGGGGAGGTTTCAAACCGCGTTTTTGATACTGTCTTTGGTAAACTGTTTTAAGGAGAAAATACTCCGAATTAGTGTTAGTATAAGAGTAACTTATTAAGTGTCTTCTTAATGCTTTAAAAAAAACCCACACAGACATTAAACACATTAAAAACTTCGGTAACGCTTTAGATTACAGCCCGGAAAGTACTGCGTAATTAAGATGAATTTAAAGTGTAACTTTTGGTAATTATAGTGTACCTAAAGTACTTGCATTTAAGTATAAGGAAACAATATGTAAAGTTTGGGAAATAAAGGGGTAACAACCAGGAGAATTAAAACAAAAAAAAAATCATACTGTAATTATTATAGAACTATGTGTCTTTTTAAAATTGCAGGGTACATATCTATGCAGTTATACAGTAACCTTTTTTAAAAAAAGTGGACTGTCAGTGTCAACTAAAACTATTGCAACTTTTATTGGGGAAAGATACTCTTTTTTTTATTAGTGGTGCTTGTTACCCTCTTGTTTCATGTAGTTACAGGGTAAGTACAATAAAAATAAATACACAATCTTATATCATTGGCTCAGAAAGCTTTATTTGAAAAACAACTTAATTCACAACACTTATAATGCAAGCTCATGTGTTCCTAAAATGTGGAGCATCAAACAGCACATACTGCAATAACTGTTGTAATCCACACGACCCCAATGGATGGATCAATATCTTCTGAAGGGAAACGATAAGTGTTTGTAAGAAAAATTACAATATTTTAAACTTTTTAATAGATAATATATTTACAATATTAATATATATCATATTAATATATTATATTAATATTAATATATTTTTAATATTAGATAGTGTATGTATTTTTATTGTACTTAACTTGTAACTACATGGAACAAGAGGGTAACAAACCTGTAACATGGAACAAGAGGGTAGCAAGCCTCACTTAGCCTGTAACTACATGGAACAAAAGTATATTTCCCAGTATTTTAAAAAATTGCAATCGTAGCTTTACTTTTCCCTTGAAACATGTAAGGCAAAAATATACACTTTTGCTATAAAACAAACAAACAACTGTTTAAATAGATATGTACCCTGTAATTTTTAAAAAGCCTACACAATATGTATTGGTACACCATTATTACAAAAAGTCACGTAGCCTATTGTATGTTCTTGCTAAATTGCTCCCAGATGTAAGATTGTTATATCATAATTGTTGAATAAGTTCCAGTTCAATAGTACTTCCAGTATAAATATATATATATTTTTAATTCTCCTGGTTGTTACCGCATTATTCCCCAAACTTTTCATTCTGTTCCCTTACTTACATGGAAGTACTTTATAGGTACAGTATAATTACCAAAAGTTACACCGTGAATTCATCTTACACAGCACTTTCCGGGCTGTAATCTAAAGTGTTACCAAAACTTAATTTTCACCACATGGGGTCTTTAAAGTTTCTTCATGGAGCCATCAATGCCAATTTTGAACCTTTATGACACATGAGTTATTTTATGCTGTGAATTTCAGAGCCAGATTCTGAGTGAAGCTAGTGCTAAACTTTCTGTTGAATAGCATATAGTTATGACTCATGAAGAACTAAACCATTAATTATTTTATCACTGCATCAGCAACTAATAAAGAGCCTGAATAATAGATTAAGTAATAATCTTCTGCCCTCAGCTTGTGCTTGCTTTTGCAGCGAGTTAAACAAAGGCTTAGTAAAAATCGTAGACAGTTGTCAGGGTCAAACTTTCTTTACTGAAGCCCAATTTGTGAAACTGTAACACAAATGAACAATGATTTCAACAAAGATATATCTTACAATATTACATTCAGTTCACATAGATCAAAACAACATTTACGATGCACATAAATTGCCTTTACATAACAGAAGATAGCCGTGTTAAGAAGGACAATCAAGCCTCACAATTATGTGCCTAGGATTACATTAACATGTCGCATGTAAATCATTCTCAAACGTGTATAACCTATCAAAACACATGTAATCATACTGTACTGTTTAGATTAATCTTTTAAACTTACAGATTGTGCCATTTCAAGAGCGAAACAAGAGGGATGGACGTGGATGCACCTCTATACTCTGCACCATGAGCTCTGAAATCCAAAATGGCTGATAAACTATTAAAGGCATTGTACTCCATAAAGTGACCACAAGGTGTCAGTATTACCCAAGTAAACTATAATATAACTAGGGCCAGGATACTCCCCGCCTGACATCAATAGATGTCACATCAGACTTGAAGAACAGTAACAAAGGCGTCAACGTTCAGATTGTTAAGTCACCTTAATTTGTGTCCTTTGAAACCAGAAGAACAACCTCAGTGACTGGTCTCAGGAAGAATCTTTGTTCACCTTTCTTTATGATCTTTACTTCAATCTTTCTGACTTTGCCATCCTCACTTGGGTAAGTTTTAGTTATGATCCCAACTGGCCAGTCATTTCTTTTCTCCTGGGCATCTTTCAGAAGCACAATGTCTCCATTCTGTAGGTTTGGCTTTGCTGTGCGCCACTTGCGACGTCCTTGAAGTCCACCCAAATATTCATTCTTCCATCTTCCCCAGAAGACATTGGCAAGATACTGAACACGACGCCACTGAGCTCTGCAAAGATCGTGGTTTTCAAATTGGCCAGGTGGTACTGGTGGGGCTCCAACTTTCTGCGTAAGCAGCGTTGCAGGTGTTAGTATCATTGGTTGTTCTGGATCAGTGGAGACTGTAGTTAAAGGACGAGCATTCACAATTGCACTCACTTCTGCCATGAACGTTATTAAAACTTCATGTGTAAGTCTTGCAGGGCTGTGTTGAAGGAGCATGGCATCGAGGATACGTCGGGTAACTCCAATCATACGCTCCCAGGATCCTGCCATATGTGAAGCGTGTGGAGGATTGAACTTCCAGCAGCACTGATTATCGGATAGGTAAGCTTGAATGTTTGTGTTGTGGCAACCTAGCTTGTCAATTTGTAGCTCTTTGCAGGCTCTCACGAAGTTGGTTCCACAATCAGACCTCAAGATCTTAGCGGGGCCTCTGATTGCAAAGAAACGCCGCAGAGAATTGATAAAACATGAGGCACTCATAGACTCAATCACTTCTAAGTGAATCGCACGTGTAGTCATGCAGGTAAATATTACCGCCCATCTTTTGGCTTCTGCCGGACATCCTCGTGTTCTCCTGACCGCGACTTGCCATGGACCGAAAACATCCAGCCCCACGAATGTGAATGGCGGGTCTATGTGTAATCTGTCGGCTGGTAAATCTGCCATGATCTGTTCCTCTTGTTTGCCTCTCAATTTGCGACAGGTGACACAGTTGTAGATGGAGCTACTGACTGATCTCTTACCTCCAACAATCCAGTAACCACCTGCCCTGATCGCACCTTCTGTGAGATGTCGGCCTTGGTGACATACCTTCTCATGAAAGTGTCTAATCAAAAGCTGAGTAACATGATGTTTACCAGGTATGAGAGCTGGATACAGTTCTTCAGATGGTAGTTGAGCTCTCCCCAACCGACCTCCTACTCTGAGAAACCCTTCTGAGTCAATGAATGGACAGAGTTTGCTGAGAGGACTTGACCTTTGGACAGACTGACCTTGTTCTAGGCGTTTAAAGTCATCTCTGTAGACTTCTCTCTGAACAGTTTGAATGATTGTAGCTTTTGCCTGCTTCAGCTGCTCCTCCTCCTTATGCTTGTTACAAACGTGCCATCCACGACAGACATCTCCTGACCCAGACCTAACACACTTGGCTATGTGTTGCAGTCGTCCTATAGCCTTTAACAGGGAACTCCATCTGGAGAACCGTTGGAACCTTTCACTCCCAAGGTTTCTTTGTGACAGATTAGTCACACAGGTAATGCACTCAGGACGAAGCTCTGCATCTGTTTCAGGACTGACGAGAGCGTAGGACCTTTTCTCAAGTTCATTTTGTCTTGTGTGTAGGAGGAATGGAGGCCCCGTAAACCAATATGATGAAATCAGTTGCTCTGAGGGGAATCCTCTGCTAGCAGCATCGGCTGGATTAAGATGGGTGGGCACAAAGTTCCACTGATGCGGTCCCGTAGAGTGTTTAATGCGCTGTACTCGATTGTGGACGTAGACGTGAAAACGTCTCGTCTCGTTGAAGATGTATCCTAGCACTACTTTAGAGTCGGTGTAGAATCTCACATCATCCAGTGTTGTGTCCAGCTGTTCTTGAAGCATCTCTGCTACTTCCACTGCTAGTACTGCCGCACATAGCTCAAGTCGAGGGACTGTGACATCCGGCTTTGGAGCAAGTTTTGCTCTTCCAAAGAGGAAACCAACTTCACTGATACCATCTGGGTTTGTAACTTTCAGGTAAGCTACTGTACCTACAGCTTTTGTGGAAGCATCACAAAACACAATGATCTCTTTCTTGAGTGCTCTAGATAATGAGGTGGAGGTATACATTCTTGAGATTTTTAGTCCCTGCAGATGTTTGAGGGAATCTTTCCATTTCTGCCATCGCTCTTGTTTCTCTTTGGGTAGAATAACATCCCAATCATCTGCATCTCCAGAGATGTCTCTCAGGATGGAGCGACCCTCAATGCTTACAGGTACTACAAATCCTAGAGGATCATACACGCTGTTGATGGTAGAAAGCACTCCTCGCTTAGTATAAGGTTTGTCACTGATGGATACTTGAAACACAAATGTATCTGTTGACAAGTCCCAGCACAATCCTAAGCTTCGTTGGGTGGATGGTGAATTTACACCAAGTTCGAGGCCCTGCAGCGTAGTTGCCAGATCCTCGTTCGGGAAAGCTCTCATGATGACAGGGCTGTTGGATGAGATTTTGTGTAGGCGGAGGTTGGATCGTGCTAGCATCTGTTGAGCTCTGCGCAGTACATCAATGGCCTCAGCTTCGGAACTGAATGATTTTAGCCCATCGTCCACATAAAAATGGCGCTCGATGAAGAGCCTTGCATCACTTCCATACTCCAACTCTCCCTCTACAGCTGTTCTCTTGAGCCCGTATACAGCTACTGATGGGGAGGGGCAATTGCCAAAAACGTGGACTCTCATGCGATATTCCACGATATCTTCCTCAAGGTTGTGATCCTTAAACCACAAGAAGCGCAAGTAATCACGATGTTCCTCTTTAACCAGAAAACTGTGAAACATTTGCTCAATGTCTGCCATCACAGCGTAGGAGTCAGATCTGAAGCGGATGAGCACACCTATCAAGCTGTTGTTCAGGTCGGGGCCTTTAAGGAGGACTTGATTTAAGGATATGTTGTTGTATTGAGCACTTGAATCAAACACTATCCTGATCTTCCCTGGCTTTTGTGGGTGATAAATGCCAAAACTTGGTAGGTACCAACATTCCTTGTTGTCTTCAAGAGGGGGAGCAATCTCAGCATGTCCTTTTTTTAACATTGTCTCCAAGAATTCCACATAATGGTCTTTCATGTCTGTCTTCTTTTTCAGAGAACGACGAAGTGATAATAGACGACTGACAGCCTGGTCTCTATTGTTAGGTAGACGCTCTCTAGGACAGCGGAATGGGAGTGGAGCCACCCAACTGTTTGCTTTGTCTTTGGTAAATTCGTTGTCCATAATATCCAGGAAAGCCTCATCTTCTCCAGATAGTGCAAGCATGTTGTCTTCTTTGGTTTGTTTGAAGATATGCTTCCCAATGTCATGAGATCGTTTTGTGCTCCTTATGAGTCTGTTCTCTTCACTTATGAACCTTTCTTTAGAACAGATGCTGTTTTTGCAAGGTGTGAGAAAGCTGGGCCTGCCGTTCTCAAGCACACTAGTTTTGAAAGTGCTCACCGTGGGTTTGTGAGCTCCACCGAGGCACACATCTCCTACAATCACCCATCCCAAGTCGAGGAGTTGGGCATATGGAGCATTGTGAGGACCATTGCGCTGTTTGCGGACCTTGTGCGCACGGATAAGATCTCTTCCTATAAGAATGAGAATATCAGCCGCGGGATCTAGTGGAGGTATCTGAGAGGCAATGGCTTGAAGATGAGGATGGTAAGCAGCGGCTTCAGGAGTGGGAATCTCCATTCTGTTATCAGGGATCGAATTACACTCTATGAGTGTTGGAAGCCTCATGGATACTTTCCCATCCAAGGATTCAACCACAAAGTCTTTTGCTCTCCTTCCACTAGTATCAACTGTGCCTGAGCATGTTCTCATTGTGTAAGGGAAGACTTCACCTTGAACATTGAATGTATGAAAGAAAGCTGACCTTGCTAAAGAGAGGTTACTCTGATCATCCAACATTATGTACATTCGCTTCTTTTCCTCAGAACAACCGTCAGGGTAAACATTGACTAGGCAAATTTTCGAGCACGACTTTCCTTGTAACCCTGTTCCACATATTTCTGTGCAGATGGATGTGGTCACTGTGGAGCTTGTTTCCTCTTGCTCCCCGCCTTGAGCCTCTGTTGGTGTGGCGGGTCCCTTTTGGAGCCACGGAGCTGGACCATCATGAAGAGCAGAGACATGGTCATGGCTATCGCATTCTGAACAATGGATCGTCACCCTACAGTCTTTGGCCCTGTGGTCTGAAGAAACGCAGCACTTGTAGCAGATAGAGTTCTCCTTAATAAACTTCTTCCTTTCAGCTAAAGACATCATTCTGAAACCTCTGCATTTCAACAGAGAATGGTTCCTTTTATGAAGGGGACAGTGTCTTGTCAGGTCAGCTGAACTGGTGTTGGAGCGTATAGACAAGTTCGATTCAACCTCTGTTCTGCTGGAAGAGATAGAAGGTCTGAATCTTAACTGCTTCATTTGGATCGTTTCAGCTTTAGGAGGTAGTGTATTAGAAGATTGAAAAGAGAAGCTGGGATCTGTTCTCATTTCAGCATTTTCATTGACAAACTCAACAAAGTATGAAAAAGGTGGATAATGAAGTAGATATTCTTTCTTGTACTTAGTTCCCTTAACTACCCATGCTTCCTGAAGACTGTGAGGCAATTTTTCGACGATAGAGTTTATTCCCTTTGATGTGTCAAGAAATCCAAGACCAGGTAGATTGCCTTCCTCTTTTACTGCTTGCACTTCCAGGAGCAGATCACCGAGTGCTTGTAGCTGATTGAAGTCTTTGTAAGAAATCTTAGGGAAACTCTCTAGACGTTTGAATAAAGATGCTTCAATTACCTCTGGGGAACCATATTTTCTGTCTAAACGTTGCCATAAATGTCTAAGGCCAGCTTCAGGATCATGTGCATGGGCCGCTCTTATTCTCAGAGCATGCCGAAGGGACTCTCCTTCAAGCCACTTAGTAAGCAAATCGATCTCTTCATTGCCTTTTAGATTTAGACCATCAATGGCATTCAGAAATGCTGTTTTCCAGGGTATGTAATTCTCTGGCTTGTTGTCAAATACTTTGAAGCTGCAAGTGAGAATATCACGGCGTGCAAGAAACACTGCAAGATCAAACACCTCGCTGGATCGAGGTACTGGTGCACTTGGAGAGCAGGTGTTTCTCACATGAGAGGGAAAGCAATTCGGCTGCCTTGTATGCTGATATCCCATTTGGTCATGTCTGCTTACTGCATTTACAATGTTAGGAGTAGACTGGCTGATTCCAGGAATGTCTTTGTGCTCTGCACTTGCTTGATCATTCTCTTTCTTCATACTCTGGTTCTGAGAAAAGTGTGTCCGAATGTATTCTTCTGTGCGTTCGGCAGCTAAAGAACTACCCCTTTCAGTTTCGTCGTTTGAACAGATTGCGGCAGATTCCAGCACCCTTGCTGCTGCGAGGGCTGCTTCAGCTTCACCCTCCTCTTTCAGAGCATTCAGCGTTGCTTCAATCCTAGCCTTTTCGATCTCCATATCTATTTGACGCTTTGCAAACTCAGCTCTTGTGCGTGCGGCCTCTGCCTTAGCGCGTGCTTCAGCTGCAGCTTGGCTTGCATTAGATTTATGAGAGCGACGTGAGGATGAAGTGTTGCTGGCTGAAGATTTAGCCTCTGACCTGGTTTCAAGCTTGGAAGCTTGGCTGTGCTTCGACGAGTGGGACATTTTTGGTTCTTTCTGCAGATAGAGCGCATGTGGTCCAGTATTAAGCTCTCGATGTGAAGTCAATCTTTTCACTCTTCTGCCCTCAGCTTGTGCTTGCTTTTGCAGCGAGTTAAACAAAGGCTTAGTAAAAATCGTAGACAGTTGTCAGGGTCAAACTTTCTTTACTGAAGCCCAATTTGTGAAACTGTAACACAAATGAACAATGATTTCAACAAAGATATATCTTACAATATTACATTCAGTTCACATAGATCAAAACAACATTTACGATGCACATAAATTGCCTTTACATAACAGAAGATAGCCGTGTTAAGAAGGACAATCAAGCCTCACAATTATGTGCCTAGGATTACATTAACATGTCGCATGTAAATCATTCTCAAACGTGTATAACCTATCAAAACACATGTAATCATACTGTACTGTTTAGATTAATCTTTTAAACTTACAGATTGTGCCATTTCAAGAGCGAAACAAGAGGGATGGACGTGGATGCACCTCTATACTCTGCACCATGAGCTCTGAAATCCAAAATGGCTGATAAACTATTAAAGGCATTGTACTCCATAAAGTGACCACAAGGTGTCAGTATTACCCAAGTAAACTATAATATAACTAGGGCCAGGATAAATAAATTAATTGCTTTTAATTAAACATGTCATCATTTGTTAATTCCTTAATAACATATTTATTAACTAATAGTGTGAAAGTGTTGATTATCACAATTAGTCAAAGCTATGCACTTCAACTTCCAGTTGTCTGCATTAATTAATCATTAATCTTTTGCAAAGGTATCATTATGTTATGACTTTACTTGTTGAGGCACAAGTAAACAGGTGGCATCTGAGGACTAAATATAATTTTTGTTGTTATTTTGCTTTATTTCTATATTCAATGGGCTCGTTCTTACGTAGGCAACTGTTTAGCTCCTATACTAAGGTATTAAACATACCTGAAGGCAATCAAGGTTGTATTAGATAGGTGAGTTTTTATTAGGGCTGAGGTTAAGCTCTGTGGCCCTCAAGGACCAAAGTTGCCTATCCCTGTCGTAATGAGCATGGGCTTTGAATATGTTGTAGGCGCTACTGTTTATAAAAATGAAAGGGTATTTCTGTTGAAAGAATTAATAGGTGAAATCGTACACTTAAAACGCTGCTGCAGTTGAATATTTAACACATTGAGGTAGGCTACTTAAGTTTGAGTGTTTTAATTTAAAGGTAGACTAATTATTTTATTATTATTTAATAATTTTTTTTTTCACCATTTTCTTTTACGTCATTTATGGTACACACTCCAGACCAGTTGGCGGGGATGCCCCATTTCGTGTTGCCAACCCGCCAAAAAGAAGAAGAAGAAGATGATGGTCTTGGTTATATCGTGCATAGTCTGGGGATTGATGTTCAGTTTCCATGGATCCCAGCACATATTGGCATCCAATGGAATGAGATGGCAGATTCTTTAGCTAAGAAAGGGTTGAAGATAAATCAGGTAGACGTGGCAGTACCAATTAGCAAAGCAGAGATCAAATCATTCATTTGAAGCAAAATTAAAATTCAGTGGCAAAAATTATGGGACAATGGAAATAAAGGAAGACATTTATTTAAGAGAGCAGAAGGTGGGGGAAGAAAAGACTCTGGGGAAGAGCTGGAGAGAACAGGGGATGTTTAGCAGAATCAGGCTAGGTCACACAAGGTTAAATTCATCACTACACATTATTGGGAAACATCCAACGGGAAATTGTGAGAGATGCAATCAATCAGAAACTGGAACATGTGCTGTTTGAGTGTACTAAATAATCAAATCAAAGACTGGCTCTAAAGAATGGACTGGAAAATGTAGAAATCAAACAAATGGACATTTCAAATATCTTTCCTAATCATTCCGGAAAGTTGGTGCTTAAAATCATGTCATATTATCTACAACAAACTGGACTAAACATTAGGATTTAAGCAAATGTAACCAAGATACAGTAGATGGCGATAATGGTCCATATGGTTGCAAGTCGCCAGGAAAAACGAAGAAGAAGAAAATGGTTGTCTTCATCCATGTGTTATCAACAACAGCAATTTGAATGAATGCGAACTACGCAGCGTAACTTACTGTTGAAATTATGCCTTTGAGATGGGCAGATGAAGTGATAAAATAACCAAAAGCATCGTAAAAACAGGTGAGTAGATAAACGAAACGCGGACTTTCATTCAAATGACCTTTCTTTCTCTGGAAAAAAACAACCAATGTGAGTTCTTTTGATCGTGAAAAGCGTTGTGATGATTCACTTCCTCACACACTCCCTCTCTCTGTGAGTGAATTGAATTTGCTCTTGTTTATTTAGTTGTAGTAATGACACCACGCAGCAACTGGAGAGAACAGATACGCTTTTGTTTGACGTGTCACACACACGCACACACTGTTTGAGAACATCTTTCACACGCGCTGCAAAAGAACGAACCGATAAGTTGGCCTGTATAATAATCCGGATTTCAGCAATACATTTCATTTTATAAGCTAAATGCAGGACGAGATACGTTGCGTCGTCTTTTATTTAATTTGTATTTTTTAATTGCAAAGAAGAAACATCACTGCATTTGAAACACAAAAATACATAACCATTCAACAAAGACAAGTTTAAGAAGTATTTTGTTCTTGTTGAAACTTCTGATAAATGTCAATAATTTCAAAATGGTAAAATATTGTCAGGCTGATATTACTAGTTAGTAGAGGTACATATCCTTTGAGTGATATAAACAGGTTATTTACTATGACTGAAGGTGCCTTGAAAGAAACAATTGAAGCAAAAAGAAATAAAAGGCCTTTCAATGAAAAGGTGGTGTGAATAGACAGGCAATAAAAAAGCTCAGCATTTATTCACTGGTCTTTTCTGAAGAAGGGGTGGACAGGTTGCCTATAGAGAGATGTTTTGTTAAATTTGGAGGTTTGTTGTAGACCGAGAGATTTGTTTTATGCTGGAATAAACCACCAGTTAGGATATAAATGGGTTAGTGCCAAATAAGAGTCTCCATGATAAAGAAAAGGATGACTCTTTCAAATTCACAAAAAGCTAAATTTACCAACACTTAATGTTAGTAGTGAAAATTATGAAATTTTCAGTCGTCCTTATGTGCGGCTGCACGGCACAGTAACAGTTCAACTGATAATCATGATTATTTTGCTCAGAAATTACAATCATATAATTATAAAGATGCCTGCACTTTGTTGCCACTATTTTTGAAATCATCAAGCATTGGTATTTTTAAAAAGGACTTATTATATCAAGCTTTTGGCATTTGATTAGGTCTGAGAACTTTGAGTTATTGGTTGTTTGATTTTGTTTGTCATGTTTTTGTTATTTTATGTTTCTTTTTTTTATTATTTAGTACTTATGGACAGTACTTTGGTCCATTCCAATGGGTTTGAGAGTGTTTTACGAAGAAAAAAAGGTTGAAAGGAGTTGAATTACTTTTAGAGCTTTCACTAAAGAGTATTCTGTATTTTGGTAAATAATCTTGGGGATTATTTTGACGATAAATAAAGTAATTGGATTATTTTTGTGGTAATAAATATACCCAAGTAAACAATAACCAATGAAATTATTTAAAATATATAGGCCTGGGTATAATGAGGCAATAATAATTGGGGTAAATATAGCTATGATTATTTTAAATTAGTTAAAAGATTAAAATACGATTAATTGCGATTGTTTATGTAATGGAAAAAACATTGCAGAAAATGTGATTTTATTTAACTAGATTTTTATTCATTCTTGTAAACATTGAGAAAGTGCAGATCGGCTATAAATAACATTTTTCTGCAACATTTGTTGTATCACACATGCTTCCTGTTTCCGTCTTTAACTCAGTCTCTGGTTTACTGACAACTATTAAATCCCGTGAGACTGCTGAAACTTGCAGATGTTTTGAATGAAAGCAGGCCATCTAAATCCCCATCGTCCCCTCCCTCATGTCCCCCTCTGAGTGTGTGTAATGGTTTGGATAAACTATTTGTGAATCATCACTTTGTCTCTAGTGAAGATAATTTGTGAGCTGCTGTGCTGTTGGGAATAAACGGCCTGGCTTTCACAGTGAATCTTTGTTTCCATGCATTACTGGGTTAAATTGAAAAGAAAACCCTCCAGGGTACTTTTTCCTGTTATGGATTCAAGTTCCTCCTTTTGAAAAAAGAATACTCTAGAATACTTTTAAAAAGAGAACTTATTACAAAAACAATATACCTATGAAATGTTTATTTAAGTGCAACTTACATTGTAATGGTTAGAGTATTTGCAATTAATGAAAAATGTATTTAATTTTCAATTATTATTAAATGCAAAATAGCTAAATAATCTTGATAAAAAGCTAGATGATCTTGCTGAACTTGAAGCTAAAATATACTGTAATGCAATTATTGAATCTTCTGTCAAGTTTTTAAATGTTTGTAAACAAATTTGTAATAATGAAGTTGCATTTTTTTAAGTTTAATTTTTAAGAGTACCTTAGTTTTTTGTTTAAGTTGTAGAGTTGTCTTTTTTTCTCTTCTTTTTGTTCAATCAGACATGCTACAGTACAGTAGGTTTGCTCTTTTGTGCCAAATAAGCCATTCAGTCGGCTCTAATGTGTGTTGGTGTCGAGAATTTTTGTGTGAAGAAATACATAGATCTGGCGGTCACACGCATGCACTTTAATGGTCCAGTGGCAGAACTTTGCCAAGTCAAAAAAACAAACAAACAAAAAAAAACTTATAGCAAAAAAGATCCATCCATGATCTTTTTATCATCGCGTCACAGCCCTCTGAATCGTAATCAAATCGCGAGGTGCCTCGAGATTCTCACCCCATCCAATACTGATACCCATCGGATTTCTTTCTCAATTGTGTTTATAAGAATACTTGCCGAGACTGGTATTTTGCCATCATTTTGTGTGTCCGGTCAAGCGCAAGGGTGTTGAAAGAGGAATTAGTTTGGCGTTTGCTCGCTAAATCTGAATATTTTTTAAAAAAATAAGAATAGATTTTGAATGATGTTGGTAATCAATCAGTTTTGGTCCCCCATTGACTTCCATAGTTTTTAATATTTTTTCCAAACTATCAATAGGGACCAAAACTGTTTGGTTACCATTACCAACAACATCCTTCAAAATATCATCTTTTGTGACTGAAACTCATACAGGTTTAGAAACTAGAGAGAGAGTAAATTGACAGAATTTATTATCTCTAGTCTTTTTGTCTCTTTTAAACTGTCCCTTTAAGTGGCCTTTTATTTTTTTTTTATATTTTTATCTACAAGTGCAGTTATTAAAAATATTTTAACCGTGTGTGTATACACATTCATTCAATACAATTATTTGGACTTCTATTTCGCAAGGGTGATTACCACACATTTGATATTTTATATGCCTTTTTATTTGTCACCTCTAATTATAATCTCTTTTTTGTCAATATTATAATTTGTCAGTCATTCACATTGGTAAAAGCTCCAGACCACGGCAAAAGCTTAAACATCCAATGGTTTAGTTGCCGTGTATGCTCCTCCTCCTTCTCTTCTCTCCTCCTCTTCACATGAACGCCATGTGGTTTGCTTAAACTGTAGCTAGTCAAGTCATGTAAAAACATCTTTATTTTGGACGGAGTATTTTGTGGATGGACTGCTGTTCTTTTCAGATTCAGTATGTGGTATAAATGAAGGTAAAGAATGCTCATGAATATTTTACTCATTCTTTTCTACGCCATTTTTTAACGCACAGTAGCTGCGCAGTAGCTTTGATGTCCAAAATCTGTTTTTTTTTTTTTTTTTTTTTTTTTTTACCAGCGTATGAATTGTTTTAGCATGACGGAAGAATGTTGTGACTATTTAAAGAACCAGCACCGCAGGAATCATTCAGCCCTTTGTGTATTGAAAGAAATCGTTGTTGAAGCTTGTCAATATGCCATTTGTAATGGAATGTAAAGCTTGAAATACGTTTTCATGATTTTTTTTTTTTTTTTTGAACAGCTGTCAACTATACATTGGACAAAATGAACGGAAGAGAGGACACCCCTAAAGACCGGTAGGTTTCTTTTGGATTTTATTTCATTTCTATTCATTGTTTTCGCCTTTAACACACCAGATACTCTCAAACTAAAGGACTGATTTAATCTCAACCTCAATGATATATGATTTAGAAAAAAAGCACAGGGATTCAGTTTAATCGTAATGAAAGCAATCAATTGAGTCAACAGAAAGGACAGATACAGACTCTAATCAAACTAATAGCTTTCCACAATTACCTTGGGTAATAATGTTACAAGTGGACAAATAAGCCAATTCTCATGTATCCCTCTTGATATTAAAACTGGTTATTAAGCTTGAGATAATTTTCAATAAAATATTATTTGTGAAGGTAGGGTTGCCATGGCCCTTCAAGTTTCAAGCTTCTTTTTTATGTGTGCCAACTTAGATCACTTTTCAAAAAGATAATTCAAAACGTAAAATGGTGTAAACATTTGGTTGGATGATAGATGAACACAGTCAATTTAAGAATTATTCAAGTAAAATTACAAACAGTACTTGGAAAAAAGGTTTTATACTTTTGGCTGTTGGTTTGTTTTGCATGTGATGGATCGTTATTTAAATTATTTTTTAAATAAAAAATGCAAAACTCCGCATTTGGTTTTTGTGTTGCACTATTCATAATGTCATGCTGTGAAGTAAAAAAAAAGAAATCTCAAATTCTTTTTAATTGGGGGAAATGAGTGTATTGCAAAAAGACATTTACTGTCATGTCTCCTCCGTCTAGCGGCTGTCTGGTCGCGGTCATGTTCTTCATCCTTGGCCTGGGAACACTGTTGCCATGGAACTTCTTTATGACGGCTTCTATGGTAATGGAATGTGGAAAACAACATCGAACAGGAGTTTTTCACATCTTTAAGCCAAATCTTCTGGAACAACACAGTCGTTTGCATTTTAATGGATACTTCATTAGTCTGAGAGAAATACCCCCCTCAGATATTGATCTTTTTTCGATCTGAATTCCCCAACCAGTGTAATTAGTTTGCTAGATGGCTAACAGCCAATATTAAACCTATTAGCCTGATCACTGCTCCAGCGTTTTCTCCCATATTCCTGCAATCACTATAATTGTGATGTCATTACTGTGTTGTGGTTAATCTATATATAATATAAATTAATTTTCAAATTTACCGGATTACTGTCTGCTCTGTTGGTTACAGTGCTTACTTTTTATGTTTTTTTTTTTTTTTATCTTGATTCTCTTTCAAATGATTCATTCTAAATTTTGTGTAAAATACATGTAAATTTCATCACAGAAATTGTTATACATGTGTTATTTACTAATTTTAAATGATAAAATTCGTCATCTTAGTTTATCGTTATCATATCCAAGTTATCGACATTGGCCATCAAAAAGTCCATTTTGGTCGACCACTTAATCTGTGTTGCATTTGTTTATTTTTCAGTGTTGAAAATGATTTTTTTAGTGTCTCTAAAATCTTTAATTTGGTTTTTACAGTATTTCAACAACAGACTCAATACATCTGAATGGAGGAATGGAACAATAACAACTAGGACTGAGTATTATTTCAATAACTGGATGACTCTGCTTTCCCAGCTGCCTTTGCTGCTGTTCACTTTGCTCAACTCTTTTCTCTATCAGCGGTAAGGGTTTATATTTTTCATTTTGTTAGATGTTGTTTATATCACATCAATAAAAAACAAGTAAAATAGTTTTGTAGTAAACAAATGGCTTCTACATAATGTTTAAAGGGATAGTTCACCCAAAAATGAAAATTCTTTCATCCTTTACTCACCCTCAAGTTGTTCCAAACCTCTGTTTGTTTATTTGTTCTGCTGAACACAAAGGAAGATATTTGGAAGATTGTTTTAATCAAGCAGATCTCATTCCCCATTGACTACCATAGTATGTATTTTTTTCCCCTACTATGGTAGTCAATGGGGAATGAGATGTAAGTTTTAGGTGAACTATCCCTTTAAGGATGGCAATTTTTAATTGCAATTAAAAAGTTTATTACACAAATTCTTCTGCCAGAATATATAGTCGCTGAAATTTTGTTGTTAAAATACTATAAATAAAATGTGTAGTTTTGACATACCAAACATTTACTGAAACCAGTAATATATAGCAGATCATTTGTGTTTCAGGATCTCAGAGGGGATGAGGATAGCAGGAAGTTTAGTCTTCATCCTCATCTTCTTCATCCTCACTGCTGCCCTGGTGAAGGTCCCAATGGAGCAGGACACGTTCTTCTCCGTCACCATGGCAACTATCTGGTTTATCAATTGTTAGTGATTTTGGAATCTCTTATCACCATCACTTAGGCTATATTGTTACAAACCTTTTGAGTCTAGGGAGAATAAGGCGTGCGACATTAAAATACTGAGCTGTACCGTAAATGAACGTCCAAAACCCATAAAAAGTTTAGTTTTTTAGTTGAAAAACAGTGTCGTGTAAATGCCCCCTAAATCTATTTCAGAGTCAACGCATTAATATGGAGTTGCATCAAATATTGTTAGTGTTTTTAAACAGCCGAAAGTTTGTTTTTGTCGGAAAGAGAAAAACGTCTATGTGGCGAGCAGGACGAGGCAGAGGGCCGTGAGAGAGCGACACTGAAAAGTGAAGCTAAAACGTCTCGATTGCCCCCTCGGTGGTTGGTCCCGTCTCCCCGTGTTATTGGACGGTCGTGAGACAAACTAAACCATGAAATTACACTTCAAATTTGTTTTTTCCAAAAGTGGTTTTGGTCATTTGCTGTCGTTTTTATCCCACTGATGTAAGTTCAAGTGTATTTTTTAAATAAGTTTGGTTTTAGCTAGTCACGTGATGCTGTAAAAACGGTGGTGTAACGTCATGATTGATAGTGATGATTGTCAGTTTTTCTGTCACTGAAGCACCATCAGACATTTTTTTCGGACTGAGGAGATTGTATTTACTTAATTTTAACAAGCCTCTTGTCCTACTGCAGTCAACAGACATCAAAATTGGAGCTGAACAGAAGAACAGAGCAGACATAGGCCACTTAAAGCTGGCAGATTGAGTGGACTTAGGCAAGATTTTGAATGTTTACAACTCTAATGCCTCTCCCCACTAATAAATACCCTCCCACAGAGTTTATGCTCGTCAGTGCGTGTTCACCAGCTTTTCTGTGAACACGCCTGTCTCATCAGCATCCGTCAACATTCTTCCAAAAAGCCGAACTTTATTCCTTCATCTGGACATGTTTATACACCTAACGTTACATGGATTTCAGTGCAAACAAAGCTAACGATCCTGCCCAACAAGTGCTAACGTAAGCTATCCATACCAACACATTTGGGCAAACAGAGGCTACTTAGATTACTAACGTAACACTAAGACATAAAGTAACTGGTTGTTAAAGTACAATTGCCTTGATTTCGTGGCTTAACTTCAAGCTCACTACTTCGCTGGTCTGGTCCCGAGATCGCTACTGCACAGACTCAAGTACCAAGATGTCAGCGCCATATCGGGACCAAGGGGGTAATCCATCAGCTGTAAGTTGAAGCCTCGCGGGAGCGCCATTGTAGCAGAACTTCACCTGCTGTTAGCATTCCAATTGACTCCCATTCATTTTGGTGTCACTTTGACCGCGAATAACTTTACATCAGATGCGTCTAAAGACTTAATTTGCCCATTATTTATTTCTAAAGAAACACGACAATGTCTAAAATCCTCCATTACTTTGTATCTTACGTTACGGCCCTGTAAAAGACGTTTTTGTAAAAATAGGCTAACAATTGCATCATAACCACAGGACTTTCTGTCGCACAATAGAGACATTACCGTATAGACAGAAGGAGAAGCTCGCAGGCAATCTTTTACTGTCTATGAGGCAATCGGGGGTACATGGAGGCACAAAGTCAAGGGAGAAGCCCATAGAGAGTCCATAAAAGCAACTGGACAAAATATTTCAGCAATGTTTTTGAGTAATTAGGTGATTCAGATTTGTCTTGGCACAGCTACTAGAAGATTTACAACTGTCAGACTGTCGTCAAGCTCAGTTTGAGCCTGGACAGTCGCTCAGACATCAGGCAGGAAGTGCAATGATTGGGCTTCAGGCTTCTGCGTTGATATCAATGGGGTCGCTGTGTCCATTTCTTTTACTGTCTATGATCGGGACACTGGCGGCTTCAGTTCTAATTAATGGAAGAGAGCGAAGGGGCGTCGCCCATCTTTTTTTACAGTTTATGGGTGTGACGCTCAGGTGAACATTCCTCACTATGCACGTGGTGAAATGACGTTACCCTCTTGTTCACTGATCCGCACCCCTACACTCACATGCTCTGAAAATAATAGCTTTGTAGGACTATACACTATAAAATTGGTCAAAAAATAAATCTGTTAAATCTAATTCTCTTGCGTAGAACTGAATAAAGAATAAGCTTATTTATTTATATTTACAATAATATAGTATGTTCTGTCCAATTTTATTACCTTTATTTTTTACCAGGAAAAAAGACTCACTGAGATTAAAATCTCTTTTTTCAGGAGTGTCCTGGCCAAGATAAGCAGCTTAGTTTACATAGACATTTTTTAGTGTTGCTTTCTATAAAAGTGTGGTTATTTTATTTTATTGGCTTTTTTTATTCAGTATCGTTAAAAGGATTGAATTTAATTTAAAAGTCTAATTAATACAATTATACAAAAAAAGTACATAATAAATAAACATTCTGCATCCAGAATTGTAATTTCAGTGCATCTCTAGGTTTTTATGTGCGTCACCCACTCTTGCAATAAAGTTCAGTATTTGTTTGTGTGTTCTTGATTGTTGTTCTGTCTGTCTCTCGGCAGCATTCGGGGCCGTGTTACAGGGAAGTCTGTTTGGTTTGGTGGGTATGTTGCCGCAGAAGTACAGCGGCATCTTTATGAGCGGACAGGGAGTCGCAGGGACATTTGCTGCACTTGCAATGATCTTCGCCTTAGCAAGTGAGACACATTTTTGTTTTTGTATCATTGAGATGCCATTATAATTCTAAATAATATTTTGAATGTTTTCATGTTTATGTTTTTATTTTAACATTTTTGTTCATTTAAAATCAGTTTATATATATATATATATATATATATATATATACAGTATTTGTGTGTGCTGTATATAATTATTTTGTATATATAAATACCTATGCATGCATGTATATATTTAAGAATTACTTGCGCTTAAATTCTGTGTGTATATATAAATACTTGATCTATATTATATAAATATAAATATTTTATATATGAATAACACATTTTCTTAAATATATATGCATGTGTGTGTATTTATATTTACAAAATAATTATATACAGCACACACAAATATATTATGTAAACACAGACTTTTATTTTGGATGCGATTAATCGCAATGAATTTTTGCACAGCCCTAATATACATATATATATATATATATATATATATTATGGCTGTGCAAAAATTAATTGCGATTAATCGCATCCAAAATAAAAGTCTGTGTTTACATAATATACTATATATATATATATATATATATAAAATTTATTAATTTATATTTCATTTTAGTTTCATTTTGCTATTTTATTTAAGTAACTGAAAGGTATTTTATGTTTTTTTTTTTTTTTTAAAGATACTATTTGCAGGATTTTTGCAGTAAAATATCCCAAAACCACTAGGCCAATGGTATTAGGTATTTTGTTTAGTTGATTACTTACAATATCCCAAATGTTTCCAGCTATTTGTATATCGTGAGAAAATTGCGATTTTAACCTAGGAAACTGGGCGCGTGAACAGGGGTGAGGAGTCACCACCAGTCAATGGCGTCATATCAGTGTTATAATAATAGTATGCAAAAAACAATATGTTCTTGTTGCATGTACGTACTATAGCAAATTATGCATAATTGCAAGCAATTTACCCTAAACCAAACCCTAATCCTAGTTTTGTAGTAAGCACATGTTGTTAAATCATATTACTCAGTGCTTGTATAAATCAAGACAAGGGAACCTTAAAGTAAAGTGTGATCTTAATAATCTTAAAAATTAGATGTTGAGATTAAGCTCACTAGTGGGGACAGATATGTTGGTTTCATCTTTCATCATCTCTGGCAATGTCAGGTCAGCATTGCATTTCTTTCCTTTTAGATTTAGCTTATTTAACTCCACTGAGATTCACTGTTGCCAAATGAACATTCATGCATTTCTATATAGATCTGTTCACTGAATGTGTGTGTGTAACAGGTGACGCTGACAGTGAAACGGCAGCTCTGGGTTACTTCATCACTCCGTGTGTCGGGACACTCATCACACTCATCAGTTACATGCTGCTACCCAAACTAGTGAGTGTGTGTGATTTGGTCCTGTCGGATCTGTGCTTTTCTTTAGTCAGCTAATTCTGAGACTGATCTCTGGAGTGTGTGTGTGTTGCAGGCATTTGCTAGATTTTACCTGGACAGCAAGAGCAAGAGCAAGAGCTACGAGCTTCAGCCGTCGAGCCAGCTGCTGACTACAGGTGACACTAAGTGTTTATAGTTTTTGTGAAGCATGCACATATTGGATTGCCATTTCACCATTATTTGTAGATAAAAAGTATATTTTAAAATAATATTCATTCCAAGTGTTATTTCCCCTACACATTTACATTTATTCATTTAGCTGACACTTTTATCGAAATCGACTTACAATTGCTATATATGTCAGAGGTCGCATGGCGCATGCCTCTTGAGCAACTAGGGGTTAAGTGTCTTGCTTAGGGACACATTGGTTTCTCACAGTGGATTCGAACCCGGGTCTTTCACACCAAAGGCATGTGTCCTATCCACTGCGCCATCATCAACCAATCCTTTTAAAAGGGTATGTTTTACAGAAATAACATACTATAAAGTTATGAACCGAATGTTATGTTTTCAGGCACTTTATAGGATGTTAATTGCATTTAAATGAAAATTTATTCTATCTGTATCTTTACAGATCCACTTCGGTAAGACTTAAGTACATCTTTATATGTCATTTTATAATTATACTGTCTTTTTTTTATAATTATATAGTGCTGAATTTACTGACTTGTATTAAACTAAAATGTCTAATATTTGCAATTACACATTTGTTGCAATTTAGTTTTTCTAAAATTATACGTGCTTTAGTATGTTAGTCAACACATCACAATAAGTGTACTTTAAAGCACAGCACACATTATTAAAACAATTTACAATGCACTTTAAAATAAAACTTTTAATTTGACGTAATTACAAAATTGTACTAAAATCGAAAGTCACAAAAGTAGATTCTTACACTTAAGATGCCGTATATCTAATATTCACTAAAAATGCACAGTCACTAAAATTAAGTGCACTTTTTCACAAGGGAATCCTCCGGAAACTGTAGAATCCTCTGAGACAACGAACGATCCGTCTGATGGTTCTGTGGTCAACAGGAATCCGAACAAAGCTGCCAGCTGTGTGATTGAAGAGGATGGTTGCAAACAGGCCTTCCTCCCGCTGCAGGCAGAAAACACTAACACCCAGAAGAGCTCTGTCCTGCAGGTCTTCAAAAAGGTGACGTTACATTTCAGCAATCGAAATATCAGAACGTCTTGCAGCTTGTGGTCTGTTTTGAATCTTTAACAGTGGCTTATTGTCATCATCTCTCTCTAGATTTGGGTTATGGCGTTTTGTGTGACGTTTGTGTTCACAGTAACACTGTCAGTTTTTCCAGCTGTTACCGTGGATGTTAAAACTGTCTATGGAGGAAAGTGGGGTATGGAATATTACACTAACACTACCCATAAACCTACCAACTACAGAAAACTTTCTGCACTTTTACATTTTATTAATTCATAATTTAGTCTGATTCACTTGTTGTTTTCCACATTGGGACTAAAATATGTCCTCATAACGTAGGGTTCACCTGGATCTCCCCCATACACACACACACGCACAAACTGTTAAAGGTAAAGTTAAAGGTTAAACCTGTTTTAAAGCTATGTATTGTAATTGAAATCCAGACAGATGCAAATTGAACGCTTACAGTGAATGTTTGTTTTTTTGCTAGTAGTTTGAAAGAATTCATGTTATGAAACTCTTAAAGTTGACCAGTGCATTGCCTGTAGTGTCTTTAATGCACAACATTGCAAAAGTTGGCTTGTGTACATACATATTTGCATAATAGGTTGATCAAGTGCATGTTGTTTTTGGAGCATTGCCTGACCAAACGCTGATAGAGACATGCAGCAATTTGTACATCTTGCCCAAAAAATTATTATTCTAATGATTAACAAAGCAAGTGCACGTTCATCAATTTCAAAACCTTATTCATTTTTCAGAGCGTCAGTTGTGATCTGGCTTGCTTAGTTGAGGACACTTAAAGGAATAGTTCACCCAAAAATTATCCTATAATTTACTCACCCTCAAGACATCCTAGTTGTATATTGGATTGAATTTATTTAACCCCTTGAGATGCATCATCTCATTTTCAAGGGGGTCCTGCAGCGCATTATATATATATATATATATATATATATATATATATATATATATGTGTGTGTGTGTGTTTGTATGTATGTGTGTATATATTAGGGCTGTCAAACGATTAATCGCATCCAAAATAAAAGTTTGTTTTTATATAATATATGTGGCTGCACTGTGTATAATTATTTTGTATATATATAAATACACACACACATGCATGTATATTTAAGAGAAAAATATTATTTATATATAAAATATTTATATTTATATATAATATAAATTATATATAAATCTATATACAGTATATAAAAGAAAATATTTCTTAAATATATACAAGCATGTGTGTGTATTTATATATGTAAAATAATTATAAACAGTGCACCCACATATATTATGTAAACATAAACTTTTATAGTATGTATGTGTGTGTATATATATATATATATATATATATATATATGAAGGTGATAATTAGAAGTATTAAGTATATTTTATTACAAAAATTGTGGTTCATTGTTTTATAGAAAATATTGAGAACATTTCACTAATAAAACAAAGATACATTTTCCTATTTTTTAAGGAAACATACACAATAAAATAAAGGAAAAAGGGTTTATGCGTTTCGTTTAGAGACACTATTGTTAGTTCCCTGCATGCTTTGCACGTGGCTGGTAATGGAGAGGACATATTGAAATTTAGTGATATTAATGTATTTTTGAGGAAAGGGAAACATCTGGTAATGTTTAATGTTCAGTTTATGTTTGACATTTAAAAGAGTTTCTATTATGTTGAAGTTTTGATGTTACCATTGTGCAGAAGAGAGGGCTTATAGTAAGGTTGTGAATAAAGCATGTGTGTATTGGTATTCTGAAGCATGTTGCTTTGTTCGTTGAGCAAAACCTTGTTATAATGCTATGCAGAAACAAGTTTGGTTATGCTGTGCTAGTCATACAGTCTTTTAATAATGCAATATAACTCAAGTAAAAAAATAAACAGGTTATTTCCATTCCCTCTAATTCACACACTTTTGAGCATCTTAAAATAAAAAAAGTAAAATATTAAATTCCTTGTATCATAGACTAAATAATTAAGGGGATTTTACATGATTTATTCAGGTAGATTCCATGAAAGAAATCAAGCCTTAACTACTCAAAAATATTGTGTAATATTGTTACAATATTAAATTAAATTAAATAGCAGTAACATTTTTTACAGTGTACCCCCACAATTAACATAGCATGCATGTTAAAATATATTGTCAAATAATCAGCCGAATGCATTAAAGAACTAATGGGTCGTTTATCAATATGACAATATGCAACATGCAGGATAACGTCACATCTCTCATAGAAATGTCCAAAGAAAATCAAGATGAAGAGAATGACAAAAAAGTCATAATTGTATACTAAATACTACTATGTTTTTTATAAATCATTTATATCTAATACCATTTGTGTCCCTAATTACAAGAACATGCAAAAAAAAACAAAAAAAAAAAAACGTAACAATTTGAATAAACTAAATGTGGAAATAGACCTCAATAAAAGAGGAAGTTTATTCCATTCACTTGAGGGGCCTTATATTGAAATACTTCCCTACCAATTACAAAAAAATAATCTTGGTACAGTAAAAAAGTTGGACATTGGAGGTCTATAAGTGAATGTGTTTAACTTTAAGGTATTAAATGCTGTTTAAGGTATGCAGGACGATTGGAATAAACACATTTGAAGATGAACAGAATCTATTGGTAATCCCTTCGTGGTTTAGGTTGCAACCAGTTTAATGAGTCATACATAAGACAATGATGAGTTTTAAAAGGACAGTTCAATAGAAATGTGCAAAGGGAATTGAATACAACATTAAGGGGTCTGAGATTGGACTCAAAGGTGTTAGTATAAACTATGTCTGCATAGTTAATAACTGGTATTACCAGTTGAGAAATATATTTTTTTTCTGACTTGAGTTGAAAAACGATTGATTGATCTATACAGAGTGTTAAGATCTTTAAGTATATGTTAAGTCCATATAGTATATACATGCATATCCTAATGATATTATCAATGTGTATCTTAAAGATACAGAAAAGCAATGTCAGGAAGCAATGTTCAAAACAGGAAGCACAACTGCGATTTTGTATTGTGGAAAACACCATGCGGCAGAATCAACAATCATGTTGATGTTCAGCCACTGTTGTACTTCTATCAAAGTCAGATTGAAGAGTTCTTTGAACTTGTAGCAAATCCCGGTCAGAGGTATAGATGACAGTGTAATCAGGAAAAAGCTCTAATTCACAATGCGAACAAACTTGTGCCAGGTCATTGATAAAGATCGAGAAAAGTAAGGGGCCTAAAGTTGAGCCTTGAGGTACACCTTTATCAACAATTAAATAATCTGACTGGAATCCTTGGTAAACAACACATTGACATCATATGCAAATAGCATTTGAACCAGAGCACAGCATGTTTATTCAAATCAATAGAGTAAAGCTTATCCAGTAGAAGGTAATGGTCAACCATATCAAAGGCCTTTGAGAGATCAATGAAAGCAGCTCCAACGAAATGACCATTTTCAAAAATTTTAAGAGAAAAATTGGATCTAAAGCCAGATTGATGTGGAGATAATATGTTACAATTATTAATGTAATGTTAGTTGTTGATTTGAAATGAAATTTCTCAATTTTTTTAGCAACTGCACAAATGATACAGTAGAAATCAGGCAATAATTATTCACATCAGATTGGTCTCCACCTTAAAAAGGGGTGTCACTCTTGCAGCTTTCCAAATTTGCGGCACAGTACGGGTAGTTAATGATAGATTAAAAAGATTTGCAAGAGGAAATATCAATTTGTGAGCTGTAATTTTGATAAATTAAAGTGCAGTGCAAGACCAGATGATCTGGAAGTTAAGTTTAAGATCCTGTAATACATTAAAGACATCACGATCGTTTTAAATGAAAAAGCCAGCAGGCATGGAAGAATAAGACCATGCCAAACCATCTGAACAAACAGATTTTTTAACAACATATATAAAGATGAAAAATGATGATTAAAGGCATAAGCTATATGCAAAGGATCAGATAAAATGTCATTATTGTTGCATATTTAAATCACAAGAGAAAGTGTCTAATTAGATTTGGCATTCCTAGTTTCAGTTTTACATGTATTCCTTAACTGTCTGTTTATTGTCCCATCCGATGACTTTTTAGAAGCGATATTTAACCCAAGCTTTATCCCTTTGTTTGAATAGTTGAAGTAAATTAGAATTTATCCATGGTAAATGCCTACCTTTGACTTTTAATTGTTCTCATAGGAGCGTGTTTATCAATTACGGTTTTTACTTCAGTATGGAAGAACTGGAATTAGTTGAAGCCTGTCCCATCTAATAGATCACGTATGTAATAATCAACATTCATATTTTTACATTGCCTTATTGTGATATATTTTTAGGAGGAACTCTGTATTTTAATTTTCCAGATGCAGTATATTATAGAATGGTCACTAAAGCTGTCTGATAAAACACCCAATTTGATATTCCTATTCGGGATGGAAACAAGGATCCAGACAAGCAAGGTAGAAGAACGGCCATCAACTCTTATGGGTTATTTAATTAACTAAGGCTTACACTGCCTAAAAGATCTCCATCACCCTAGAAAGACCGATTCAACCAGTTATTATTAATGTCACAAAGTATGATCAGTTCATTGTGTCTGTCAAGAGAATTTATAGTAGCCAAGATACCATTTATGGAATCAGTGGGAGCAGAGGGAGGTCTATAAATATTTCCAATAGTAAGCTGTTTGTTTCCATGAAAGATGATAGCTCCAAAAAGCGCAACCATTCTTTTTTTTATTTTTGGGTGAACTATTCCTTTAATATTTGAGATTGATTGTAATCAGTCCATAATTAACAAAATGAACAATTATTGCTGAACTGAATCAATATGAGTAACAGAATCTCAAGGCCATGACTTCACATAGTGTGGCCTCAACACAAGGATGTTGTTACTTTGACATAATGATCTCGTGGCCACGACGTATGTTTTTACGAGTTGATATGTCGTGGCCACAACATAACTAAGTGAATTGAACATGTCTCCTCCCGGTCGACATAGATTTAAACTGAATGACTGTTTACTATTGTTGTTTTAGAGTCGCTTTTTCAGAATTGAATTCAGTTTGCATCAATGACTCAGACAAAGCTGCTTTGAAATAATCTGTACTGCATAAAGCGCTATATGGTCAAGTAAAGATGACTTTCACACTGCACAATGTCTCTCTGTTACAGATTCACACATATAAGGATGTTTTTTGTCTCTCTACCTCTTTCTCTCAGAACGATACTTCATTCCTGTTTGTTGTTTCCTCTTTTTTAACCTGATGGACTTTTTGGGGAGAACTTGCACGATAAAATTGAAGTGGGTGAGTGAATTATTTTATCATTCTTTACTTAATCCCTCCATGAACACATTTGGATGATTCACACCAAGAGAACCGAAGATAAAAAATACTCACAAGCTGTTCACAATAGAGCCAGACCGATCGGCAGACCGATATTATCGGCCGATGTATTAGGCATTTTCCAAACTATCGGTATCGGCAGTTATAAGGCCGTGTGTCCACCAAAGCGTTTTTAGCCAACTGAAAACGCTAGACGCTCTGCTGAAGACGCCGTGCTTTGGGCGCTTGAGAGCGTTTTGGCAGCGCAGCGTTTTTTCTGTTGATACGTTTCGTTGCTATGATACAGAATATCCACAGCAGTTTGAATGTTGTGACTGTTGGTCGGTGCGGTCTAGTCCCGCCCCTCCTCCACTGTGATTGGACGGCTGGGTAAGAATTGACAGTGATGAGCGCTGCGTTTTATCCAAAGTTGAACCTTTTTCAACTCCCAGCGACCAGTAGAAAACGCTGGGCGCTCGGCGCTTCAGCGTGAAAAAACGCACAGCGCCTTGGTACGCTCATGGCGTTTAAAAAACGCGGCGCTCCCATTGAAAACAATTGAAAACAAACGCCAGGCGCGTGGAAAAACGCTTTGGTGGACACACGGCCTAATGGCCGATAAATGAATGTTATAAAAATAACATAAAAACAGACGAAACACGCTTGAACCATGTCATGAGTGTTGGAGTTGTATAGTTTGTCCACCAGAGGGCACTCTACACCATTCCTGTGGGTAACACTCGTTGAATTGTTCACGATACATACATTGCTTGAATAATAATCAAAAGATCATCAGTTCTCTTAACTCAAATGAGCATGACAAAATTTGTGACTATCATGTCCATTTTAAAAAAATAAATTAAAAAAAATAAATAAAATATCGGCCGATATATCAGAATATCGCATTTTAAAACCCAAAAATATTCGTATCGTTATCGGCCTTCAAAATCCTTTATCGGTCGGGCTCTAGTTCACAAGCAGTTGGATGTGAGTATGTGTTTTCCATTAAATGTCTGTATACCTGTCCTGAATGAAAGTTAATGGCACTTTGATACACATATGATATACATCTATAAATACTTACTATATACTATTTATACGTTTTTGCATATAGCTTTTGGATGACGTTAAAGGATGAGAACGGGCTGATTCACTTCCATTTTCATTTAAAAAGACAAATAAAGGAAAAAAATAAGTAAAACCTCTAAATTTGTTAAACATAATGGGGGAAAATAATAATTGTTGAAAGAAATATTTTTATGAAACAAACTACCATTTAAAAGTTTGGCATCAGTGCGATAATTTAGCTTGGATGCATTCATTTGATTTAGTGACAGAAGATGTATGATTTTTGCGTCAGAGCATCAGAACAGCCCAAACCAAAAAAAAAAAAAATTAAACTCTAATAACTGCACATTATCTATCATAACAGTACATTTGTGCATCAATCTAAAATCATTATGCATCTGTAAATTACAGAATAAACTGTACACTTTTGAAATAGCATATTATTACTGTTATGAAATAACATAACAGTTGTATCTATTACGACCGTGTTGTATTACAGTATTTACATTTTTGTTTATTTTTAGATTTAATTTAAAAAAAAAATCAAAATTTAATTCAAAAGTGTAATTGACATGATATTGATACTGAACTTTCTTCTGCACTGGAAGCTAATGTCACTAAAGCCCTATTCGGACGGGATTAACTTTACAAGGGTAGATGGATTAATGTAATTTTACCACAGGATGTCTGTAATATTAATGGACAATTCACACAGAATAAGTTATCTTAGTAAAATTAGCAGAAGTGGGAGGAGTAACTTGATTCACACACTGCCGTTACCCTATCATCATGTGCGTATTACATTGCTTCCTGATATCATGTGCACAAACACATATAACATATATATATATATATATATATATATATATATATATATATATATATATATATATATATATATATATATTCACAGTCATGTCTGTTTGAACATTTTATTAATTAACTTCAGATTGGATTGTATTGGTAATGGGCACTTAACTAATGCTGAAAGATGTTTAATGCTTCTAACAAGTGCTTTCCATCTTCTTTCTGATCTGAATGGTATGTGGAAAACACTTGAGTTTTGTCACAGACTTGTCCCAGCGGCTAGAACGCAACTGAATTATTTTTCATGCGGCTCTATACTTGAAGACTTGAATACATCCTCTGGGCCTTTAAGATCTGTACAAAGGTTTCAGTTAACCATTCCAAAGTGTAGACTAAAATCTAAAGGAGATGGCACCTTCTCTGTTGCAGCTCCTTGCTTATGGAACAGTTTACCCCTTCATGTTAGATCTTGTGCCACCCTTGATGCATTTAAATTTCATTTAAAGACTCCTCTCTTCTCTCTTGCATTAGATTGTAATTAAGTTTTTGTAATTGTTTTATACTTTGTTTTATAATCTGAGATTAAATGTGCTGAGCTGTATGTAAAGCACTTTGGCCAATGTGTTGTTTTTAAACGTGCTATATAAATAAATGTGATTGATTTGATTGAAAAAAATAAAGAAAACTGCTTTTAAACAGGAAATGACAAAATAGTTACGGACATATTTACAGCGGGTCTATTCACACAGGATTACCTGAGGTAATTTTTCCTGACCCTTTTACTGAAGGTAAAAGTCGCCGTAATCTTTATTTACATTGTTCGTAATGATTACTGAGATGGCACATTCGGACGGGACTAAAATCATAGAAGCTCTGGTAATTATTACTTTACCCCATCTCTCCAACAATAGTCCCGTCCGAATAGGGCTTAACACAAATTCCTTTTGTGTAAACATTGGCTAATAAAGCTCTCTCTGATTCTGATGATGCATAAGATTTCTATTTTAAATAAATGCTGTTATTTTGAACTTTCGGTAACACTTTACAACAAGGTCCCATTAGTTAATGATAATAACAATGAGCAATACATTGGTTGCCATATTTACTGTTTATCTTTTCGTTGTTAGTTCATATTAGCTTGTCCAATAAATATTATGAACTGATACAACTTTGGACTTTAATAATGAATTAGAAAGTAAAGTTTGTTGGGACAAACTTGACAAAGCCTTGCCTGAAAGTGTCTGCTTGCTTACATGATTTATCATGCTTGCGTGTCTAGCATTATTTTCCACTTATATAGCATGTTTTATTACATTGCTAGCATGAATTAGCATGTTGAAAGCATTTTTAACATGTTACTTGTACAAATTAGCATGTTGCTAGCATGTTTTAACACACTGCCAGTGTGTGTTAGCGTGTTGTTAGCATAGTCTAGTATGTTGCTAGCATGTCCTAAGCTAGCTGGCTGAGCTTTGTTAGTATCATATTCTTGGTGGATAGAGCTTAAATTCTCTATTGGAGTTATTGTATGCAAGTTTTGACCCACTCAATGAAGGTCTATGAGACTTTTTGTAGTTATGATGATCTGTTTAAAGTTCAACAGTTAAGACTGTGTTGAAAAGATACAGAATCTGAGTGTGAACTCTGAGGGTCTGACCCGAGTTTGGGGTTGTAGCTTAAAGTGATTCTGTTTCAGAAGAAGCTTATAGTAGGTCAGTATGTTGGCTTTGTCAAGCCAAAATAATTAGAAAATGTTGAAATTAACATTACCTAATAACAATACCTAATTATTTAGAAGTATTGTTCATTGTTACATGTGAACTAATGTAGATAACCTATAATAAAAAACTTTAAACTTTAATGTAAAGTCTTACTGAACGTTCTATTCATTAAAGAATCCTGGAAAAAAATCACTGTTTCCACAAAAATCAATATATCAATATATTATTTTACATTCACTTATTTATTTTCACAATGACTTGAATGTATTATTATGATTTTTTTTTTTTTTAAATGAAACCAAAAGGTTAAACTTGCATTCAAGACATTTTCCCACAGCCCGTAAGAAAATTTGTTTTAGATTGTGGTGAAATGTTCTGCTTGATAGAGCATTATTTCATAATTTTATAGCAAAAACATGACAGTTTCTTCTCTGTCGTCTCTCCCACAGCCCTCTAAAGAGAGCCGTCTTTTCCCAGCGCTGGTCGTGTCTCGTCTGATCTTCGTGCCGCTGCTCATGATGTGTAACGTGCAGGAGAGACGCAATCTGCCTGTGCTTTTCTCAAACGATGTCGTGTTTGCCATAATAATGCTAATTTTCTCCGTGTCCAGCGGATACTTCGTATGTCTGTCCATGACATACGCGCCACAGTGAGTACATGCATTTCAACTCCAAATAAAAGTGGGATCAGTAAAATACACTAGGCTAATAATGTGAATATTATTACAAATTAAAATAGCTGTTTTCTGTTTTATGTGGTTATATTTTAAATTATAACTTACTGATATGATCCGAAGCTGAATTTTATCATGATCCTTCAGAAATCATTAGCCTTGTTTACATGAAAAGGATTTAATGAATCTGAACCTAATGTTAACATGAATGTTAAATGATGCGATTGAGTGGATGTCCATGTTTATATGTCACAAGCTTAAAAATCAGTTTGTGATGCTTATCTAAGGATTTAGAAATAAAGCCTTTTAAAGGGATACTCCACTTTTTTGGAAATAGGCTTATTTTACCACTCCCCCAGAGTTAAACAGTTGGGTTTTACCATTTTCGAATTCATTCAGCCGATTTTCTCATATTTAGAAGAATATCAGTAAACAAACAGTTTCTGGTCTCATTGACTTCCATAGTATATTTTTTTTCCTACTATGGTAGTCAATGAGACCAGAAACTGTCTGGTAACTGATATTCTTCTAAATATCAGAAAATCGGCTGAATGAATTCGAAAATGGTAAACCTCATGCCCTGAGGAAGTTGTAAAATAAGCCTATTTCCAAAAAAGTGGAGTATCCCTTTAAATCTCTGAATCTTTTCCCAAAACCCAGATTCAAAGTATCAATAGTGTTGAAAACAGTGCCATCTTGTGGCAGGTCAAATTTATCAGCTCTGTTGTTTTATCCATTAAGCAGCACAAATAAAAGCCTGACAACACTAATGCCATGTCCACACGGACACGGGTATTTTTATAACTGTGACTTTTTTTATGCGGTTCGGCCGTTCGTCCACACGGAAACGCAGTATCAGGACACTGAAACCAAACATTTTTGAAAACCACTGCCAGGGTGAGTATTTTCTGAAACGCCAGTTTCAGTGTTGTCGTGTAGACAGCGAAACCGGAGTTTTTGCACCGCTGATGGCTTCTGATTGGCTAACGTGTCTTTACGGTTAGGTTTATATCGCCGCCTGCTGGTGTTGCATGCTCTTGACAGGGCTTGATGTCTTGTTTTTGCGTTTTCATGTGGACAGAGTTTTTTTTTTTTTTTTGAAACGCAGGAGGGAAAAACTCAGGTTATAAAAATACCCATGTCTGTGTGGACATGGCCTAAATGTTCAGTTTTCTGATAATATAATTCACATATTAACCTGTGGCAAATTAAATGCAACAATTATAATCATACCCTCAAGCACCATTCACCCCGCCAGCGACTTTTTCTCGCTCTATGCCGCTAGTGTCTGTAATGTGAAGTCGCTTGTGGGCGTTGGTGGTGCTGTCTGGCCATATCTATACAAAATACCATCACAAGTGATGTATAGCCTACAACTATATCATTTTTATTTGACTAGGAATTTTGGAATTTTTAACAAAATAAACGGTATGCTGTTGTGAGAGTTTTTATATTACCATAGGATATATATATATATATATATATATATATATATATAAACTTTGTAAATGGACTTGAACTTCCATAAACCCTTTAAGAGAAGTGGTCTCTGTTCAATCATTCTGACACACAAAGTGAAGCAATCATGACTGGAAAAAAATAACTTTTTTCATTGATCACATTTCTCTGAAACCAATACGTTCTCTGGCACGGAGCTTCATGTACTCAATACAATCGTTCGAAGCTTGTTGTATGTCACATCACTTGTAAAAAGACCCCTTCCAGCACCCAAAACAAGGCACTGCAGATGAGAGGCCAAAGCAAGGACATCACAGATGATGAGTGGAAGGAGAATTTTTGATTATTGACGAGACCGTCATGTATGACACTATGTTCAACAACAACTTCTGGTTGTTTCGTGCATCAAATGTCAATATGCCATTTCTACATCATTGCACATGCGCAGAGCTTTCCAGTTTCAGTTTTCAATCCGATCAAGTGTTTACATGTCCATTCAAATGGATTATATCAATTTTAAACTACTGCTAACAATACAAATGTAATTTAGATTTGGCCAAATAAATTTTGGCGGATTTGGCCAAATAAATCTGATGTGGTTACATGTGACTTTATTTATTTATTTTTTTTTTGACTGAGCTGCGTTTACATGGACCCATTCATAGATGTTTCTCCACCTTGAGATCTTACATGCTGATGTTTTTTCCTTCTTTCTCTCTGAGGCTTGTGGAGCCTAAAGATGCGGAGACGGCCGGCGCATTAATGACGTTTTTTCTGGCTCTGGGCTTGTCGTTGGGAGCAGCTTTTTCGTTCCCTCTGCGCCTCCTGGTCTGACAACTACTCTCGGTCCCAAACCGATCCACTCTCAGGATGTCTGCGCTGATGCTTGTGTGTCAGTCTCTTCACACACACAGTGGACAAAATCAGAATGAAGAAAAAATGAAAACGTTTTTTTTTGGCAGCTCAAAAAAATACTTCAGTTTGTATACTTTAGTACAGGATGTCAAATCTGGAACAGTCAGTTTAAAGGGAAAGCCCAAAATATTATTTTTCTATTATTACTCCATAAAGAAAACCAGCATACTAACAATAGTATTTAAAGGGATCGTTCACCCCAAAATGAAAATTCTGTCCGTAATTACTCTGCCCTGTTCATCTTTGGAATACAAATTAAGATATTTTTGATTAAATCTGAGAGCTGGATCACTTCTCCATAGGCTCCTTAAGGGGTACAAAATAATAATAATGAAAGACTTTATGCAACTATTCATTTCATTCTCTGTAGGCCGTGAGATTTCAAGTAGTGTAACTGTGCAGCGCTTCTTAGTTGTACGTCACACACATGACCAGTGTCCGCCAATAGTGAGCCTACGTGTGACTGTATGAGTAGTTGACTAAAGTTTTTAATTTTTTTTTTGTTTATGTGCACAAAATATTCTCGTCGCTTGATTAACTGAAGTTTGAGCCACTGATAGTCACTCGGACGATTTTAACTATGTTTTTAATAACTTTTGGCCTGGCAAGTTTGATCCCTGAAGCCTGGAGGAGTGATCTAGCTCTCAGATTTAATCAAAAATATCTGAATTTGTGTTCGGAAGATGAACAAAAGTCTTACGGGGTTGGAACAACATGAGTGTGAGTAATTACTGACAGAATTTTCATTTTGGGGTGAACTATCCCTCTAATCTGTGCCAGTAATTGCTAGGGCTGGGTGATGTATTAAATTTTCATGTAATTTTAACATTTTTTTGTTGATTTCTGTGAATCAGAATCAGAATGTCAGTTTTATTTGAATCAATTGACCTATGGCTAAGCCACGCCCCCTTCACTCACTCGGACAAACACGGCAGGGGCGCAGTAGGAGACATTTCAGTCACAGTAGGAGACATTTCACAGGAGGCAATTGGTGATTTTTGGAGACAGAAAAATTATATATCATTTTGAAGTCACCTAAAGGGCATTAACTATGCATTGGAGGATTATATTATTATTTTATTGTTGAGAAGGTCGATGAAAAACTTCAGCTCCAGGCAGAGATGTACAGGTCATAGTGTAAACATGATAACCCGCATATCGTTGCCATCACCATTCGCTGGTACAGTAACTTATTTACATGAATCATTCAAAACAACATTGTTAACATTTGTTATCTCGGTTATTTACAGATACGTTAATGAAGCTAAGTGACAGGATGTACAAGGCAGCTAGAAGCTAACGTTAATGTTTTCTATAATGTACGTCTTACGTTAGACTAACGTTACGTTAGAGATTTTAAAGATGACGTTCAAATATGTTGTTGACTTAACTTAGATCAGATGTAGACATCCTTGTTTAATTCATCCGCGTTTAGTTGGTGTTGTGGTCTAGCTACCCCATAACTTTATCCAGAGCAGACGCTTATCTCGGTTGGGATGTGGCTTGGGAAAGGGTAAAAAAATACACACCGTCGTCCAGCCTCTCAGGAACCTAGTGTCAGAGTTGCATGTACCCCGTGCACACCGTTTGAACATTTTAAACTTAAAATAACAAGAAAAAACGAATGAAAACTGACTAACTCCAATGCATTTCAATGGAAGTGGAAACAGAGACTGTCCGAGTGTATTGGGTTAGCTGCGCACTGTGATTGGCTCATCGCGTTTGAGGGCGTGGCTTAGCCATAGGTCAATTGCAAGGTCGGATTTGAAAAAAAAAGTTAACTACAGTGGTGGAAAGAGTACTGAAAAACATACTCACATTACTGTACACATTATATTATATTATATTATATTCACATTATATTTTGTTCTTTGTAAGGAAGATTGAAGAATATTAATCATCCATCTTTTTAAAATGCATCAAATCAGGACACTCCTCACCATTTAAATCATATTATTTGGGGGGGGGGGGGGGGGGGGGGGGCATTTAAAATTAGGTGAAAAGCCACTGGGCCTGAGCATGCTATTGTTGCACATAAAATATCAATATTATTCATAACTGTGCAGAGAACAGTTCAAAAACCTTTAGAAACTCATATGATAGTTCAGCATCACACACCATGAGATGGGTTAAATAGAGAGGTTAAAAAATACCCAATTTCCCATTTCTCTCCAAAACGGTACCAATGTTAGTGTTTTGATAAATGAGAATCAATAATATTATCGTATTACCTCAACTAATGCACTGAAAAAGGCTAAGATAGTGTGCTAACACTAATTACTCACTTTTATTCCATTCTATTAAATATGTTACAATTTAAACGTAAATGCATTGCTCTAGAAGGGTGGCATCATCCCTTACATTTTACACGACTACATTTACTCGCATTGTAATACTGATAATATAATTTGTAAGGAAAATTGTGCATAAAAGGGAGGGTCGACTGCTTTTTTTCTTTGCATGATTGTATTTATGGGGTGCAATATAACATGTATTTGTGGTTTTTCTTTTTTTAAAAGTCTTATTTTTCATAAACTTAACCTTTATTGTCAGCCGCGCTCTCCTCTGTCCCCTGAACGAGCGGTTTACTTCCTGATTGTATGAAAACACTCCCTCAGAAACACGTAGTGGGCTCAGATTGGTTAGTTTGGGCCGGTGTGTTGCGATTGGCTAAACTGTCGCTCACGTTGTACGGAAGGTTAATGCCCGTTACCTTTATGGGCGAAATGTGCATGTCATGAGCTCCGGTCCAGATGTAAAAATGTGTCAAACTGCAGTTTCAGTTTGAGGCAGAATCAGACCGAGAAACCCATGATGAAGAGAGTCAAGCAGAACCTCACCACATACTACAGCTCTTACTAAACGTTTCTGAATGATAATTTGCTACATTAGCATCTGACTGGCAACTATAGCAACTGACTGGCTACTAATGTTATACTCAAACAGCGTTGGCATGTTTACGCTCTTGATCAAATCGAAAATAATGTGATAAAGCATAGCATATATACATGAAAAATACGTTTAAAACATTAGTACTTATAAAAAATTCAGGTCCATAATGTTTGTACGCATTTGTCGTTGACACAAAATAGCATAGGCTAACTAGTAGTGGCTATAAAGCCAGCGCTGGCATTTGAAGAAAAAAGTAAAATACAAGGCTACGTCTGGAATTACGCAAATGCATTTAAAATGATGAAGTCTTAGCCTATTTACAGATTGTGGCCCAACACTGCTGCCTCTTGTTTTAAAGTCGGAACTGCTTCATGTTTTAGTAACAGTTTCTTGTTGAATTCGGTGTTGAACTCGTGGAGATTCTGGAAGCTGTCTTCCGTAAAATGCGCAGCACAGAGAGCTAGATTACGATCGTCATTTTCAGGAACATAATCAAACATAAATTGTATCCATTGTTGAGGAAGTATAGCGTCCATGGGAAGCCCGAACACAGAAAACCTGACAGCTGCGTGAGCAACACACTCGACGAGTCGACATGCCTCAGAAATATGCTCATGCCATTTTCTGCATATTCTGAGGGAGGGGTTGATGCAAATGTGTAGGATAGTGACGTACCATAACCCAGCTGTAGTCACAATCGAGTCGTTTTTGTTGGCAATATACTTCCTGATTTTTACTTTCAGCGCTGGAACTTTGCAGATAGCCTACTGTTCATGCACCAACAGCAATATTACACACTATTAAAATGAAAAAAGTGAAATCGCAGTCAACCCCCCCTTTAAATAGGGAAGTTATATCCAGGGAAACTTTTACAAAAGAATCAAACACACACACTTTGTCTTTGAAGTCTCAGCGAAGCTGTTTTATCAGCAGTATCCACACAAAAAAAAAGTTGAAAAATGTTTTTGAGGAAGTGCACTTGCCAAATGAAGATGGATCTATAATGGATCAATCAAAAAACATTGTTTATTGACGGGCTGTGCTAATTTCTTATTAAGAAATGCAGTTCAAGTTAACGACATGGTGCACTGAATCTGGCGGCATGGCGAGCGCGAGACGCGGCAGTGCACAGATCGTGACGTGCGTCTCTCTATAATGTGATTCATTAAATGGGAGCGGGAATCCACCGCATTATGAACTCGCAATTGCCCCAACCTCAGACCAAATGTTAGGCACTGTAGACAGGCCAGCCTATATAAATATATTAAGCAGAAATGTGAAATGTACACCATATTAGAGGAAGACGCTGATATCTGGATTGAATTGATACGTGATGAATGCACTTCCACAGCAGTCACGAGTTACAGAGGGAATAGGCGTTTAAAGTTTTCTATGCCTAATTTGATTTGCTGACAGTTACGAGACTGATTACTCGATCCAATCACGTTGATGGATAAAAATAAAATTAAAACAAGCATGTAACGAGTAACGGCCACAAACCGATACATCACTTAAAATGTACTCAAGTAAAAGTTAAATTACTCAATTTTAAACTTACTCAAAAAAGTACAATTTCTGAAAAAAACTACTTAATTACAGTAACGTGAGTATTTGTAATTCATTACTTTACACCCCTGGTTAACTAAATATACCTGTGCATGGGTGAATATTGCCTGATGTGTGTGTGTGTGTGTGTGTATTAGGGCTGGGAAACGTAATCGCATCCAAAATAAAAGTTTGTGTTTATAGTGTGTGTAGTGTGTATAATTATTTTTTATATATAAATACACACATATCCATGTATATATTTAAGAAAAATCTGCTATTAATATATCAAATATTTATATTTATGTATAATATTAATTTTGTATAAACATAAAGTATATACATGCAAATATTTCTTAAGTGTTTACATGCATGTGTGTGTATTTATATATACAAAATAATTATACACACTACACACACATATATTATGTAAACACAAACTTTTATTTTGGATGCGATTAATCGCGATTAATCATTTCCCAGCCCTAATATATATATATATATATATATATATATATATATATATATATATATATATATATATATATATATATATATATATATATATATATATATAGGACACCAGGACCAACAAACAACGAATAATGATTTGGAGTACGTCCAAACTGACACAACTACACTGACCACTAAATATTGTTCATGTTTAGCTATTGCCTGGCCCTAGTTACTAGTATTATTCTTACTAATGTTAAAGGAATATAGGGCGTTCTTCTCTCAGAATCATCTGTTGAATCAGTGGTAGTTAGTGGAAACTGTAAGTTCACTTCATGGATTATACAACAAAGATTTGTATTCATTTTTATTTTTTTATGTGGTTTAAGGGAAGTACATTCAGGGATTACTACTCTTTAAGGAATATATACACACACAGAAATATTCAGTGGGGTCAAAACTCTGAGACCACATTTGAAAAGCTTTTTTGTAATCTAATTTAAAGTGAATTTCATCAAATATATATGCAATTTTTCTTGGTCACTAATGAAATATCGACAACTGATTTGAGGTTCTGTGACATGTTCTGTGCCCGAGTCTTTACACAGGTCAGCCAAATCAGCTTGATAAATGGGAAAAATATTAAAATAGCGAACACAGTAGTCTCAAATTTATGGACTCTACTGTGCATTTGTGTTTGTGCTGTAATACATGTAACTTCAACCCTGTAATCTGTTCAAACATGCATTTACAGATATTTATTGCAAACATTTTTAAAACATTTTCTTTTTCTAGGACCTGCAGGTGAAACATGAATATAAAAGTGACAACACTTTCAGATAATTCTGTGTTTGCTTTTAGACCACAAGCTTTCAATTTGGCGTTTAGAGACCCACAGAACATTTCAGAGAAAAAAAATGTAAAACTAAAAGACTAATATTTATCCAATTTGACGGTCTGCTATGTAAAGACTGAGAAAAAATATAATACTAACAGAACTAACTAATTGTGGGTAGAAAATGTACTGTATATGGTTAGTACAAAGTAAATAATCTGAAGATATTATTGTAAGTTATTTCTTTGGCTTTAGTGTAGTGACTATAATAAACAATTTAATTTGTCTTTACAAAATTATTGGTAACACTTTAAAATAAGGTCTCATTTGTTAGTGCATTAAATGAAGTAGCAATACCCAATATATATATATATATATATATATATATATATTTACAGCATTTATTAACCTTTGTTAATGTTACTTGGTAGAAATGTTTATGATTAATACAAATAAATGCGGTAACACTTTACAATAAGGTTCATTAGTTAACATTAGTAAAATACATTAACTAAAATGCTAAAACGGTGAGCAATGCATTAGTTACAGTGTTTATTAGTCTTTGTTAATGTTAGTTAATACAAATACAGCTGTTCATTGTGCGTTCATGTTAGTTCACAGTCCATTAACTAATGTTAACTAATACAACCTTTGATTTTAATAATGTAATAGTAAATGTTGGAATTAATATTAATAAATGCTGAAGAAGTATTGTTCACATATTGTACATGTTAACTAATGTACCTTGTTGTAAAGTGTTACCATAAATGCAGTAGAAGTGATGTTCATTGATAGTTTGTGTTATTTAATGTAGTTAACAAATGAAACCTTACTGTAAAGGGTTATCAACCTACCATTATTTGGGGGTCCTTGGCGTCAAACATGTTTAAAAACTATAGTTCGATCACATCCTAAGTTGTATACTTCTAGTAAAATGTAAGGTAATATCCATGTACACTTTTCTGTAAGTGAAACTGGCCAGTAGACTCTTATAATATTAAGGTCATGTTTATGTTCTTATAAAAGAGGAAAACACTCAGAAACACTGCCTTAGACAGACAAAATCTTCATCTGTGTAAAGATCTTGATGTATTGATGTAGTAAATTAACTCTCAGCTATGTTAAAGGAAGAATGTGAAACTTTCGATATGTAATGCCATAATGTTGTAAGTGCCATCTGAGTGTGTAGGGCTGGGCGATAATATCGCACGATATTGTCTGCGCATCTAATCAGTGAAGCCGGTTCATTGATTAGTAGTAAATCACCTTCACCTGCTTTCAGATGGAGCGGCATTTACTACAAAGAGCCGTAGATCACTGACAAGCTGAGCCAAATCGCGATAATATCGAGGACATATCGATAGCGATATTTAATGCGATATGGCTCAACATGGTCAGTTAATTACGGCTCTTCGTCACGACAAAATCTCCCGTGTTAAACTAATACACCTGGGGGTGTATATAAGTCCACACTCAAGAGCGTTAAAGTTAATTAGATAATTATGTGATTCAATGAGTGATGATTGAGCATTATTGAAGACACCTAAAGCAGAATCACAAGGAAAAAATCAAAAAAAATTTAGCCACCATTATGGAGGTGAGTGTTTGCTTTAGTTGGTCTTCTTGACCCTTATTTTAAAATTTTTATATGTAATTTGCTATTGCATCTGAGTTAATCCTGTCAAAGGATTACAAACAAAGTTAAGCAATTATAAAATGATGACAGTTACATAATGACTTTCATCGTTTAAAATTTATGTCTATGATTTATTTTGTTGGTTAGTGTATAACTGAGATTCTGCATAAACATCTGGAATGTTAAATATAATGTAATTTCTCAAAAGTTGTTTAAAAAAAATCTTTCTTTAAGGCACACACAGACCTCAAGATTCAGTCAAAGCTTCTCAACAACGGTGACGAGTAGAATATTCAAGTAGGAAAAGTAAATTACATAGACAATTCAGATCATAATTTATTCATACCGCAATGCATGATGGGAGACATTAATGAGTTGTGATTGGTGGCAACATATCACCACGGATGAGATAGACAGGCTGATTATTGATCTCTGTGTTTCTGTATAAAGATGACAGTGATTTGATTAAAATATTTTATTAAATATTTGAGGTTATAAGAAAGTACAGACATGTAACATAACTACAAAACTGTAGCTAAGAAGTTAACCAAATCATCTGAATACTTATATTTTTCAGATCATTGCATGATTAGGCTATGTCAAAACATAGCCATCACTATCAGATCAAGTTGCCTTTGTTCATTTGACTGTTATAAGTCAAAATCGCTAGGCAAACAAAATTTAAAGTGAAAATATAAGGGTCAAGAGCCCAACTAAAGCAGACAATGATCTCCATAACGGTGGCTGAAAATTTGTGATTGTCCTTCAGTGATTCTGCTTGTTATCATCAGGTGTCTTCAATAATGCTCAATCATTACTAAATTAATCACTTAATTATCTCATTAACTTTAACACTCATATCGTCCATCTGAAAGCATGTGAATGTGATTTACTACTAATCAAGGAACCGGCTTTACTGATTAGACGCGCATACAATATCGTGCGATATTATCGCCCAGCCCTATGAGAGGTGTGGGTTTTTATAAAACAACTCAAATGTTACAAACAGAATTTTTTAATTGGTTAAATTCTGATCATTATTTTGGGGTAGTTGATAAGTAGTAGGCCTACTTTTTATTAAATAACCTTGTTACATGATTTCACAGTTTAATTGCTTTAAGAACACATGACTTGTTTAGTGTGTTCAGAGAAACTTGCAATTCAAGGTAGAATCAAACAATCGTAATATCATTACCTTAATCTTGACAACCACAATCAAACCATGTTTGAGCAACCAGCAAATGAATGTAAACTTGTACTTCAGTATTCTGGGATTGTGTTTGACCATTGTCGAATTAAGTTTCTCCAATCTTCTCAAAACTCTGGATTCTGATAGAGGGCCACGATACATGGACCTGGGTGCAAAAATTGAGGCTATAGACCCTTCCAGAGCTGAGATATTGAAACTCAAAATTTTGACCAGAAAAAAAAATGACAGTGTTACCCCTTATGTTTTTTTTTCGGGGGGTGAACAATTAAGTTTCTCCAATCTTCTCAAAACTCTGGATTCTGATAGAGGGCCACGATACATGGACCTGGGTGCAAAAATTGAGGCTCTAGACTCTTCCAGAGCTGAGATATTGAAACTCAAAATTTTGACCAGTTTTTCGGGGGGTGAAAAATTAAGTTTCTCCAGTCTTCTCAAAACTCTGGATTCTGAGGGCCACGATACATGGACCTGGGTGCAAAAATTGAGGCTCTAGACCCTTCCAGAGCTGAGATATTGAAACTCAAAATTTTGACCATAAAAAAAAAATGACAGTGTTACCCCTAACGCTTTTTTTTTTCGGGGGGTGAAAAATTAAGTTTCTCCAATCTTCTCAAAACTCTGGATTTTGATAGAGGGCCACGATACATGGACCTGGGTGCAAAATTTGAGGCTCTAGACCCTTCCAGAGCTGAGATATTGAAACTCAAAATTTTGACCAGAAAAAAAAATGACAGTGTTACCCCTTACGTTTTTTTTCGGGGGGTGAACAATTAAGTTTCTCCAATCTTCTCAAAACTCTGGATTCTGATAGAGGGCCACGATACATGGACCTGGGTCCAAAAATTGAGGCTCTAGACCCTTCCAGAGCTGAGATATTGAAACTCAAAATTTTGACCAGAAAAAAAAAAATGACAGTGTTACGTCTGTAAGAATGTTTGTAGCTGTGTGTGAGAGGGATTTGTTTTGCTTTTTCTCGTGCTCTGTTTCTCTTTCGGTTTCTCAGGTTGCCGCTTATTCGCTGTCGTGCCTGTCAATCTAACGAGTGGCTCGGGAGGCGGGAGCAGCATTATCATGATGAATGACACCTGGGGAAGTGGATACAAAAGATCAACCTGCTGCGGCAGAGAACCTTGCCTTTGTCTTGACTGAACTTTGTCCTGTCTTGAGAGAAATTTTGTGCGTTGAGAGAGACTTGTACCTTGTTCATGTATGCTCATCGATCGTTTTGGCTGCGTCCAAAAGCCTTCTACCTTGTGAACGTAGCGATCCACAGGGAGAAAGGGGTTCAGTAAGTTTGTCACGTGACATACATGGTACACACGTAGTGAAAATTTGATTGTATTATATACACTAGTTAGGGAATTGTGCCACCCATTGTATTTATGTTTATTAGTTAGTGTAGGGTAGATACGACGTCTTGGACGTTGAAGACCTTTTCTTTTGTATTTTCTTTTATATCTTAGTATTAGTTATTTCATGTGTTAGATAAACTTTTATGTTTTTGTTATTTTTATTTCTTTGGCACAATTCATTTTTCCCCTTTTTTCCTTTGTGGTTTATTCTGTTACGGAATTTCTTTATTCATTATTATGTTAATTAAAAGTCATTCACTTTATTTTGTGGTCTCTCGTGTTTATTCTCAACTCATGCAGTGATTATAGGTGACGTGTCTGGGGTGGTTACTGTGTTCCCCTCCTAAAAAGCCTAGACGATCATGAGTCATGGGAGGGTCGTAACATAATGGGGGCTCGTCCGGGATATCTAACTGAATTAAACAGATAGCCAGTTCATGACCCTGTCGTCTATATCACTGTATGTATTAAGAATTTGTTTGTGCGGTTCTATTGTCGCTATAGGATGTTCATATTAGAAAGGTTTCTCGATAGTCCTTCGCAAGAGGAATTGGATGATTGTAGGAAGGATGATTTGTTGAGAATAGCAAGTCATTTTAATATCTCAGTAAGTAAGCATTCACTTAAGAGCGAAATTAAGTCTGTGATACTTAATCAGTTGGGGGCGTTGAATGTGTTGACGTTGCAGGAGAAACAATCAGTTGGGACCAGTGTGGAGATGGACGTGATAGAAGGGGATGAAAAGGTGAGCGAGGAGGAGATAACGCCTGTGGCGGACGTTGAGGCTGGTGCTAGGGTGAATTTACCTCCGTTCGAACCATTCTCCCCTGTGTCTGTGAGCTCAAAGAGCGTCACGAGACTGAAAGTCCGTTTGGCTCGCTTGCAGTTTGAATCACAGGAGAAAATACAGGCTCGGCAGGCGAAAATGGATTTGCGATTACAAGTTCGTAAATTTGAGATCGAGGCGGAGAAACAGGTAAAGATGCGACAGCTGGAGCTTGACGCAATGCAAATTGTGGGAGGCTCCGCAGCGCTACCAGATCTCCCTCGTGTTAGTCCCGCTGCCACTGTTGATCATATTCCTGTAGAGTCCCCCTCCACTGTCGCCCAGACATCTGTTTCGTCCGTAGCAACCAACTCATTTGACGTTAGCAAGAACATTATTCTTGTGCCACTTTTTCGTGAAGCTGAGATTGATTCCTATTTTAGTGCTTTTGAGCGGATTGCTATGTCTCTTCGTTGGCCAAAGGATTGCTGGTCTTTGCTACTGCAGTGTCGGTTAACGGGTAAAGCATTAGAGGTGTTCTCTACTCTTTCCTTAGAGGACAGTTTGAACTATGACTCTGTTAAATTAGCAATTCTACGTGCTTTTGAATTAGTCCCCGAAGTCTATAGGCAGAAATTTAGAGGCCATAAGAAGAACCCGTCGCAAACATTTGTTGAATTTTCTCGAGAAAAGGCTCTTCTCTTTGATAAGTGGTGCAGTGCTACGAAGACTGATGATTTTAATTCCTTAAGGGAGTTAATTCTGCTGGAGGAGTTTAAAGGAGGTTTACCCGAACGTGTGGTCGTGTATTTGAATGAACAGAAGGTTAGTTCGTTAGCGCAAGCTGCTGTGTTAGCAGATGAATTTATGCTCACTCATAAAGGTGTATTTGTCGTGACTCGTACTGTAGATTTAAAATCTTTGTTTCCCTTTGTTATTTAATTCAATGAAAAGACACCAGTCATTCTGCCAATATATGTTATTTATTTTACCAATTTATATAAGACATAAGGGAGAGAGAGTATAATGGACCCGCAAAGATCTTCCTTCTTGCTTCTCTGTATTTCTCTCTCTGCTTAAACAAAGGGCTACACAGTACATATAGGCTGAAACATATGGTTTCCATTTAACGCTGGAATGTATATTCTGCTCGATGGAAAAACACACCCCATACATTCACAGTACATTAACTACCCCCAAAAGTCTCCCAAAGTCTATCACTTACAGTATGTATTCAGAAATGTATAAAACACATAAAAATGTGGATTATAAAGATTACGAATAATATATGAAAAATTAAAAATGTATATGAAAAGTATAAAAACACATGCATAATACTAATGATTATGATTATTAATGAAAACAATAAGAAATACTAAAAACAACATTAAATGATAAGATTATGAATCTTCAGTACTGAAAAGCGCATGGCCACTGCTCCATTTGAAACTCAAGGTTCCCGAGAGAAAGCTGGAGCGTCGAAATCAAAAGAGCAAAGGGATTGTTTTTATTGTCATAAACCAGGACATTTGATTGCTGATTGCCCGGTGCTTCTGCGTAAATCGCAGTCTAAGACTCCAAAAAGTGTGGCATTAGTGAAGACAATATCGCCGACTGATTTGTCAGCCGATGTTTGTGACGTAAGTTATAAACCTTTTGTGATGTCGGGTTTTGTTTCCTTGTCTGGAGAAGAAGGGGATGAGAGAGAAATCTCTTTTCTCCGAGATACCGGGGCAATGCAGTCCATTTTGCTGTCCGATGTACTACCTTTTTCTGATGAATCATATTGTGGCTCCAGTGTGTTGATTCGTGGAATAGAAATGCAGGTAGTGTCTGTATCTCTGCATAACGTACACTTGCGATGTTCTCTACTTTCAGGTGTTGTGCAAGTTGGAATTCGAAAATCCCTCCCTGTTAAAGGAATAACCCTTATACTGGGAAATGATTTAGCTGGAGGTAAAGTCTTGCCAGTTCCAGAAGTGACTGATGTTCCTCAGGTTTGTTTGGTGAGTGATGTTGTCAGCCAGCATCCCGAAGTGTTTCCTTCATGTGCCGTGACTCGTGCCCAGTCAGCTAAAAAGGTGGGTGAAGTTGACTTAGCTGATTCACTGGTTGGAGATGTGTTGGCAGAGGGTGGGAAATTTTCGGGGACGAATACAATTTCTGAAAACACTCTTAAGGAGAAGAATTCAGAGAATGTGTTGGAAAGTTTCGTTTCGTTAAAATTACCAGTTACTCGTTCTCAGATTGTGATCGCGCAAAATGATGATTCTTCTTTGAAGAAATGTTTGGCAGCTGTGATAAGTCGTGAGGCAGCTAAGAAAAGAAATACGGCATATTTCTTAGATAATGGTTTGCTTATGCGAAAATGGTGTGCTAAAGTGGAAGAGGATTTAGAGTGGAACGTGGTATATCAGGTGGTAGTTACACTTAAGTATCGTTCTCATGTGTTGAGTTTAGCGCATGAACATTTGTTCTCTGGACATTTAGGGGTAACTAAAACTTACCATCGCATTCTGCAGCATTTTTTTTGGCCAGGACTGAAGCGTGATGTGGCAAAGTTTTGTCGTACATGTCATACATGTCAAATTGCAGGAAAACCGAATCAGACTATCTCGCCCACTCCACTGTCTCCAATTCCAGTTATTGGAGAAGCATTTGAGGAGGTACTGATCGACTGTGTTGGACCGTTACCAAAAATAAAGGCAGGTAACTAATATCTCTGTACCATATGTGTAGAGCGACCACATTCCCTGAAGCTATTCCGTTACGGAAGATTACAGCTCCTGTTGTTTTGAAAGCGTTGATCAAGTTTTTTTCTACGTTTGGACTTCCGAAAGTTGTCCAAACAGATCAAGGGACTAATTTTTTGTCGCGAGTTTTTACACAAACCTTGAAGTCTTTGTCTATCGAACATCGTATATCTAGTGCATATCATCCAGAAAGTCAGGGTGCAATCGAAAGATTTCATCAGACTTTGAAAGCCATGCTCTGAAAATTTTGTATGGATACCAATAGAGATTGGGATGAAGGCATCCCGTTAGTGTTATTTGCGGTACGAGAAAGTGTGCAGGAATCACTAGGATTTAGTCCTGCCGAGATGGTTTTTGGCCATACCCTTCGAGGGCCATTAAAAGTTCTAAAAGACCAGATGTTAGAGGACAAAACGGAGAAACGAACGAACGTTCTGGATTATGTTAATCGATTTCGAATGAAGTTGCATAGTGCTTGTGATCTTGCGCGTACATTTTTGACAAACGCGCAATCAGAGATGAAGCATCGATTTGATAGACATGCTGTGCCCCGGTCCTTTCTGCCTAATGATAAAGTGGTGGTATTGTTACCAATACCAGGGTCTGCTTTATCTGCAAAATTTTTGGGTCCGTATACTGTTGTTAAGAAACTTAGTAATACGGATTATGTGATTGGCACTCCTGACAGACGGCGCAAAACGCGTGTCCGTCACATTAACATGCTTAAAGCATATCACGAACGTGACGAATGTGAACCTGGTAAGCAAGACACTGATCATGTAACATCACCAGTTTTGTCAGTTGTAGAAGGTGACACGAATGTTGATGATGACGGATTGATGCTGAGAAATACCCTGCAACAGTGTAGTAAATTAGAGAACTCTGCTTTACTGTCTAACCTGTCTTCTCATTTGTCTCGTGTCTACTGAGAAAAGAGGTGATGTGATGGCACTTATAATGTCCTTCCCAGCGTTATTTTCTGATGTTCCCACTCAGACTGGTGTTCTGGAACATGACATTGAGGTTAAAGATGCCAAACCGATAAAGCAACATCCATATCGCGTTAACGAAATTAAGAGAGCTGCAATGAAGGTTGAAACTGACTATTTGTTAGAAAATGGTTTAGCTCGACATAGTCACAGTCCATGGAGTTCACCCTGTCTGTTAGTAAAGAAACCTGATGGTTCTTTCCGTTTTTGTACGGACTACCGAAAGGTTAACGCTGTCACCGTACCTGATTGCTATCCACTACCGAGAATGGAGGATTGCGTTGATAGTGTTGGGTCAGCTAAAGTTGTTAGTAAACTTGACTTATTAATAGGGTACTGGCAAGTGCCCTTAACCTCACGCGCGTCTGATATATCCGCTTTCGTAACACCGGATTCTTTCCTACAGTACCAAGTTATGGCTTTCGGGTTACGTAACGCACCTGCTACGTTCCAGCGGCTGATACTAACTGTTCTTGCTGGCGTTCCGAATTGTAGAGCATACTTGGACGATTTAGTGATTTTTTCCGATGACCGGAACGAACATTTGAGTGTTTTACGCACTGTGTTTGAGCGCTTGGAACGTGCGTCGTTAACTGTCAACCTTGCGAAATGTGTGTTTGGTCAAGCAACTGTGACTTATTTAGGAAAACATGTGGGGAATGGGAAAGTAAAGCCGGTGGAAGAGAAAGTGGCGGCTATTACCGGTTTTCCGGTGCCAGTGACAAGGCGAGAATTGAGGCGTTTTCTGGGCATGATTGGGTATTACCGAAGCTTCTGCAAAAAATTTTCTACTGTGGTAGCACCTCTTACAGATCTCCTCAGCCCGAAGACACCTTTTGTGTGGACAGACGAATGTCAGGTAGCCTTTGAAAATACCAAAGCATTAATGTGCACCAATCCTGTTTTGATTGCTCCTCAATTTGAGCGTGCCTTCAAGTTGGAGGTGGATGCGAGCGCGGTCGGCGCTGGTGCAGTTCTGATTCAGGAAACGCCGGATGGAGTGGACCATCCAGTGTGTTTTTTTTCGCGTAAGTTTAACAAGTATCAGGCAAACTATCCTACCATCGAGAAGGAAACCTTGGCATTGTTACTAGCATTACAATTCTTCGAAGTTTATCTGGGTTCTTCTAATTTGCCTATCCTTGTGTTTACGGACCATCAACCCCTTTCATTTTTGTCTCGCATGTATAATGCGAACCAACGATTAATGCGCTGCTTTGTTCATACAGAATTTTCAGCTTGAAATTCATCATAAGAAGGGATCTGAAAATATTCTTGCAGATACTCTTTCTAGAGCTTGAAAATTGTGGGTATGATGATGTGTTGGCGAAGCTTTTATTTAAACGGTGAGTTTAAAATCTTAAGTGTGGGGGTGTTACATCCGTAAGAATGTTTGTAGCTGTGTGTGATAGGGATTTGTTTTGCTTTTTCTCACGCTCTGTTTCTCTTTCGGTTTCTCAGGTTGCCGCTGATTCGCTGTCGTGCCTGTCAATCAATCTAACGAGTGGCTCGGGAGGCGGGAGCAGCATTATCATGATGAATGACACCTGGGGAAGTGGATACAAAAGATCAACCTGCTGCAGGCTGCGGCAGAGAACCTTGCCTTTGTCTTGACTGAACTTTGTCCTGTCTTGAGAGAAATTCTGTGCGTTGAGAGAGACTGGTACCTTGTTCGTGTATGCTCATCGATCGTTTTGGCTGCGTCCAAAAGCCTTCTACCTTGTGAACGTAGCGGTCCACAGGGAGAAAGGGGTTCAGTAAGTTTGTCACGTGACATACATGGTACACACGTAGTGAAAATTTGATTGTATTATATACACTAGTTAGGGAATTGTGCCACCCATTGTATTTATGTTTATTAGTTAGTGTAGGGTAGATACGACATCTTGGACGTTGAAGACTTTTTCTTTTGTATTTTCTTTTGTATCTTAGTATTAGTTATTTCATGTGTTAGATAAACTTTTATGTTTTTGTTATTTTTATTTCTTTGACACAATTCATATTTCCCCTTTTTTCCTTTGTGGTTTATTCTGTTACGGAATTTCTTTATTCATTATTATGTTAATTAAAAGTCATTCACTTTATTTCATGGTCTCTCTTGTGTTTATTCTCAACTCATGCAGTGATTATAGGTGACTTGTCTGGGGTGGTTATTGTGTTCCCCTCCTAAAAAGCCTAGACGATCATGAGTCATGGGAGGGTCATAACAGACAGTGTTACCCCTTACGCTTTTTTTCGCGGGGTGAAAAATTAAGTTTCTCCAATCTTCTCAAAACTCTGGATTCTGATAGAGGGCCACGAGACATGGACCTGGGTGCAAAAATTGAGGCTCTAGACCATTTCAGAGCTGAGATATTGAAACTCAAAATTTTGACCAGAAAAAAAGTGACAGTGTTACCCCTCATGTTTTTTTTCGGGGGGTGAAAAATAAAGTTTCTCCAATCTTCACAAAACTCTGGATTCTGATAGAGGGCCACGAGACATGGACCTGGGTGCAAAAATTGAGGCTCTAGACCCTTTCAGAGCTGAGATATTGAAACTCAAAATTTTGACCAGAAAAAAATGAGTGTTACCCCTTATGTTTTTTTTCGGGGGGTGAAAAATTAAGTTTCTCCAATCTTCTCAAAACTCTGGATTCTGATAGAGGGCCACGAGACACGGACCTGGGTGCAAAAATTGAGGCTCTAGACCCTTCCAGAGCTGAGATATTGAAACTCAAAATTTTGACCAGAAAAAAAAATGACAGTGTTACCCCTTATGTTTTTTTTTTCGGGGGGTGAAAATAAAGTTTCTCCAATCTTCTTCAAACTCTGGATTCTGATAGAGGGCCACGAGACATGGACCTGGGTGCAAAAATTGAGGCTCTAGACCCTTTCAGAGCTGAGATATTGAAACTCAAGATTTTGACCAGAAAAAAAATGACATTGTTACCCCTTACGCTTTTTTTTCGGGGGGTGAAAAAATAAGTTTCTCCAATCTTCTCAAAACTCTGGATTCTGATAGAGGGCCACGATAAATGGACCTGGGTGCAAAAATTGAGGCTCTAGACCCTTCCAGAGCTGAGATATTGAAACTCAAAATTTTGACCAGAAAAAAAATGACAGTGTTACCCCTTACGCTTTTTTTTCGGGGGGTGAAAAATTATTTTTTTCCAATCTTCTCAAAACTCTGGATTCTGATAGAGGGCCACGATACATGGACCTGGGTGCAAAAATTGAGCCTCTAGACCCTTCCAGAGCTGAGATATTGAAACTCAAAATTTTGACCAGAAAAAAAAATGACAGTGATACCCCTTACGTTTTTTTTTCGGGGGGTGAAAAATTAAGTTTCTCCAATCTTCTCAAAACTCTGGATTCTGATAGATGGCCACGATACATGGGCCTGGGTGCAAAAATTGAGGCTCTAGACCCTTCCAGAGCTGAGATATTGAAACTCAAAATTTTGACCAGAAAAAAAAAATGACAGTGTTACCCCTTATGTTTTTTTTCGGGGGGTGAAAAATAAAGTTTCTCCAATCTTCTCCAAACTCTGGATTCTGATAGAGGGCCACGAGACACGGACTTGGGTGCAAAAATTGAGGCTCTAGACCCTTCCAGAGCTGAGATATTGAAACTCAAAATTTTGACCATAAAAAAAAAAATGACAGTGTTACCCCTTACGCTTTTTTTTTCGGGGGGTGAAAAATTAAGTTTCTCCAATCTTCTCAAAACTCTGGATTCTGATAGAGGACCACGATACATGGACCTGGGTGCAAAAATTGAGGCTCTAGACCCTTCCAGAGCTGAGATATTGAAACTCAAAGTTTTGACCAGAAAAAAAAAATGACAGTGTTACCCCTTACGCTTTTTTTTCGGGGGGTGAAAAATTAAGTTTCTCCAATCTTCTCAAAACTCTGGATTCTGATAGAGGGCCACGATACATGGACCTGGGTGCAAAAATTGAGGATCTAGACCCTTCCAGAGCTGAGATATTGAAACTCAAAATTTTGACCAGAAAAAAAAATGACAGTGTTACCCCTTATGTTTTTTTTCGGGGGGTGAAAAATTAAGTTTCTCCAATCTTCTCAAAACTCTGGATTCTGATAGAGGGCCACGATACATGGACTTGGGTGCAAAAATTGAGGCTCCAAACCCTTCCAGAGCTGAGATATTGAAACTCAAAATTTTGACCAGAAAAAAAATGACAGTGTTACCCCTTATGTTTTTTTTCGAGGGGTGAAAAATTAAGTTTCTCCGATCTTCTCAAAACTCTGGATTCTGATAGAGGGCCACGAGACATGGTCCTGGGAGCAAAAATTGAGGCTCCAAACCCTTCCAGAGCTGAGATATTGAAACTCAAAATTTTGACCAGAAAAAAAAATGACAGTGTTACCCCTTATGTTTTTTCGGGGGGTGAAAAATTAAGTTTCTCCGATCTTCTCAAAACTCTGGATTCTGATAGAGGGACACGAGACATGGTCCTGGGTGCAAAAATTGAGGCTCCAAACCCTTCCAGAGCTGAGATATTGAAACTCAAAATTTTGACCAGAAAAAAAAATGGCAGTGTTACCCCTTATGTTTTTTTTCGGGGGGTGAAAAATTAAGTTTCTCCGATCTTCTCAAAACTCTGGATTCTGATAGAGGGCCACGAGACATGGTCCTGGGTGCAAAAATTGAGGCTCCAATCCCTTCCAGAGCTGAGATATTGAAACTCAAAATTTTGACCAGAAAAAAAAATGACAGTGTTACCCCTTATGTTTTTTTCGGGGGGTGAAAAATTAAGTTTCTCCGATCTTCTCAAAACTCTGGATTCTGATAGAGGGCCACGAGACATGGTCCTGGGTGCAAAAATTGAGGCTCCAAACCCTTCCAGAGCTGAGATATTGAAACTCAAAATTTTGACCAGAAAAAAAAATGACAGTGTTACCCCTTATGTTTTTTTTCGGGGGGTGAAAAATTAAGTTTCTCCGATCTTCTCAAAACTCTGGATTCTGATAGAGGGCCACGAGACATGGTCCTGGGTGCAAAAATTGAGGCTCCAATCCCTTCCAGAGCTGAGATATTGAAACTCAAAATTTTGACCAGAAAAAAAAATGACAATGTTACCTCTTATGTTTTTTTCGGGGGGTGAAAAATTAAGTTTCTCCGATCTTCTCAAAACTCAGGATTCTGATAGAGGGCCACGAGACATGGTCCTGGGTGCAAAAATTGAGGCTCCAAACCCTTCCAGAGCTGAGATATTGAAACTGAAAATTTTGACCAGAAAAAAAAATGACAGTGTTACCCCTTATGTTTTTTTTTCGGGGGTGAAAAATTAAGTTTCTCCGATCTTCTCAAAACTCTGGATTCTGATAGAGGGCCACGAGACATGGTCCTGGGTGCAAAAATTGAGGCTCCAATCCCTTCCAGAGCTGAGATATTGAAACTCAAAATTTTGACCAGAAAAAAAAATGACAGTGTTACCCCTTATGTTTTTTTTCGGGGGGTGAAAAATTAAGTTTCTCCGATCTTCTCAAAACTCTGGATTCTGATAGAGGGCCACGAGACATGGTCCTGGGTGCAAAAATTGAGGCTCCAAACCCTTCCAGAGCTGAGATATTGAAACTCAAAATTTTGACCAGTAAAAAAAAAATGACAGTGTTACCCCTTATGTTTTTTTTCGGGGGGTGAAAAATTAAGTTTCTCCGATCTTCTCAAAACTCTGGATTCTGATAGAGGGCCACGAGACATGGTCCTGGGTGCAAAAATTGAGGCTCCAATCCCTTCCAGAGCTGAGATATTGAAACTCAAAATTTTGACCAGAAAAAAAAATGACAGTGTTACCCCTTATGTTTTTTTTCGGGGGGTGAAAAATTAAGTTTCTCCGATCTTCTCAAAACTCTGGATTCTGATAGAGGGCCACGAGACATGGTCCTGGGTGCAAAAATTGAGGCTCCAAACCCTTCCAGAGCTGAGATATTGAAACTCAAAATTTTGACCAGAAAAAAAAAATGACAGTGTTACCCCTTATGTTTTTTTTTCGGGGGGTGAAAAATTAAGTTTCTCCGATCTTCTAAAAACTCTGGATTCTGATAGAGGGCCACGAGACATGGTCCTGGGTGCAAAAATTGAGGCTCCAAACCCTTCCAGAGCTGAGATATTGAAACTCAAAATTTTGACCAGAAAAAAAAATGACAGTGTTACCCCTTATGTTTTTTTTCGGGGGGTGAAAAATTAAGTTTCTCCGATCTTCTCAAAACTCTGGATTCTGATAGAGGGCCACGAGACATGGTCCTGGGTGCAAAAATTGAGGCTCCAATCCCTTCCTGAGATATTGAAACTCAAAATTTTGACCAGAAAAAAAAAAATGACAGTGTTACCCCTTATGTTTTTTTTCGGGGGGTGAAAAATTAAGTTTCTCCGATCTTCTCAAAACTCTGGATTCTGATAGAGGGCCACGAGACATGGTCCTGGGTGCAAAAATTGAGACTCCAAACCCTTCCAGAGCTGAGATATTGAAACTCAAAATTTTGACCAGAAAAAAAAATGACAGTGTTACCCCTTATGTTTTTTTTCGGGGGGTGAAAAATTAAGTTTCTCCGATCTTCTAAAAACTCTGGATTCTGATAGAGGGCCACGAGACATGGTCCTGGGTGCAAAAATTGAGGCTCCAAACCCTTCCAGAGCTGAGATATTGAAACTCAAAATTTTGACCAGAAAAAAAAATGACAGTGTTACCCCTTATGTTTTTTTCGGGGGGTGAAAAATTAAGTTTCTCCGATCTTCTCAAAACTCTGGATTCTGATAGAGGGCCACGAGACATGGTCCTGGGTGCAAAAATTGAGGCTCCAATCCCTTCCAGAGCTGAGATATTGAAACTCAAAATGTTGACCAGAAAAAAAAATGACAGTGTTACCCCTTATGTTTTTTTTCGGGGGGTGAAAAATTAAGTTTCTCCGATCTTCTCAAAACTCTGGATTCTGATAGAGGGCCACGAGACATGGTCCTGGGTGCAAAAATTGAGGCTCCAAACCCTTCCAGAGCTGAGATATTGAAACTCAAAATTTTAACCAGAAAAAAAAATGACAGTGTTACCCCTTATGTTTTTTTTCGGGGGGTGAAAAATTAAGTTTCTCCGATCTTCTCAAAACTCTGGATTCTGATAGAGGGCCACGAGACATGGTCCTGGGTGCAAAAATTGAGGCTCCAAACCCTTCCAGAGCTGAGATATTGAAACTCAAAATTTTGACCAGAAAAAAAAAATGACAGTGTTAACCCTTATGTTTTTTTTCGGGGGGTGAAAAATTAAGTTTCTCCGATCTTCTCAAAACTCTGGATTCTGATAGAGGGCCACGAGACATGGTCCTGGGTGCAAAAATTGAGGCTCCAAACCCTTCCAGAGCTGAGATATTGAAACTCAAGATTTTGACCAGAAAAAAAAATGACAGTGTTACCCCTTATGTTTTTTTTCGGGGGGTGAAAAATTAAGTTTCTCCGATCTTCTCAAAACTCTGGATTCTGATAGAGGGCCACGAGACATGGTCCTGGGTGCAAAAATTGAGGCTCCAATCCCTTCCAGAGCTGAGATATTGAAACTCAAAATTTTGACCAGAAAAAAAAATGACAGTGTTACCCCTTATGTTTTTTTTCGGGGGGTGAAAAATTAAGTTTCTCCGATCTTCTAAAAACTCTGGATTCTGATAGAGGGCCACGAGACATGGTCCTGGGTGCAAAAATTGAGGCTCCAAACCCTTCCAGAGCTGAGATATTGAAACTCAAAATTTTGACCAGAAAAAAAATGACAGTGTTACCCCTTATGTTTTTTTCGGGGGGTGAAAAATTAAGTTTCTCCGATCTTCTCAAAACTCTGGATTCTGATAGAGGGCCACGAGACATGGTCCTGGGTGCAAAAATTGAGGCTCCAATCCCTTCCAGAGCTGAGATATTGAAACTCAAAATTTTGACCAGAAAAAAAATGACAGTGTTACCCCTTATGTTTTTTTTCGGGGGGTGAAAAATTAAGTTTCTCCGATCTTCTCAAAACTCTGGATTCTGATAAAGGGCCACGAGACATGGTCCTGGGTGCAAAAATTGAGGCTCCAAACCCTTCCAGAGCTGAGATATTGAAACTCAAAATTTTGACCAGAAAAAAAAATGACAGCGTTACCCCTTATGTTTTTTTTCGGGGGGTGAAAAATTAAGTTTCTCCGATCTTCTCAAAACTCTGGATTCTGATAGAGGGCCACGAGACATGGTCCTGGGTGCAAAAAATGAGGCTCCAATCCCTTCCAGAGCTGAGATATTGAAACTCAAAATTTTGACCAGAAAAAAAATGACAGTGTTACCCCTTATGTTTTTTTTCGGGGGGTGAAAAATTAAGTTTCTCCGATCTTCTCAAAACTCTGGATTCTGATAGAGGGCCACGAGACATGGTCCTGGGTGCAAAAATTGAGGCTCCAAACCCTTCCAGAGCTGAGATATTGAAACTCAAAATTTTGACCAGAAAAAAAAAATGACAGTGTTACCCCTTATGTTTTTTTTCGGGGGGTGAAAAATTAAGTTTCTCCGATCTTCTCAAAACTCTGGATTCTGATAGAGGGCCACGAGACATGGTCCTGGGTGCAAAAATTGAGGCTCCAATCCCTTCCAGAGCTGAGATATTGAAACTCAAAATTTTGACCAGAAAAAAAAATGACAGTGTTACCCCTTATGTTTTTTTTCGGGGGGTGAAAAATTAAGTTTCTCCGATCTTCTCAAAACTCTGGATTCTGATAGAGGGCCACGAGACATGGTCCTGGGTGCAAAAATTGAGGCTCCAAACCCTTCCAGAGCTGAGATATTGAAACTTAAAATTTTGACCAGAAAAAAAATGACAGTGTTACCCCTTATGTTTTTTTTCGGGGGGTGAAAAATTAAGTTTCTCTGATCTTCTCAAAACTCTGGATTCTGATAGAGGGCCACGAGACATGGTCCTGGGTGCAACAATTGAGGCTCCAAACCCTTCCAGAGCTGAGATATTGAAACTCAAAATTTTGACCAGAAAAAAAAAATGACAGTGTTAACCCTTATGTTTTTTTTCGGGGGGTGAAAAATTAAGTTTCTCCGATCTTCTCAAAACTCTGGATTCTGATAGAGGGCCACGAGACATGGTCCTGGGTGCAAAAATTGAGGCTCCAAACCCTTCCAGAGCTGAGATATTGAAACTCAAAATTTTGACCAGAAAAAAAATGACAGTGTTACCCCTTATGTTTTTTTTCGGGGGGTGAAAAATTAAGTTTCTCCGATCTTCTCAAAACTCTGGATTCTGATAGAGGGCCACGAGACATGGTCCTGGGTGCAAAAATTGAGGCTCCAAACCCTTCCAGAGCTGAGATATTGAAACTCAAAATTTTGACCAGTAAAAAAAAAATGACAGTGTTACCCCTTATGTTTTTTTTCGGGGGGTGAAAAATTAAGTTTCTCCGATCTTCTCAAAACTCTGGATTCTGATAGAGGGCCACGAGACATGGTCCTGGGTGCAAAAATTGAGGCTCCAATCCCTTCCAGAGCTGAGATATTGAAACTCAAAATTTTGACCAGAAAAAAAAATGACAGTGTTACCCCTTATGTTTTTTTTCGGGGGGTGAAAAATTAAGTTTCTCCGATCTTCTCAAAACTCTGGATTCTGATAGAGGGCCACGAGACATGGTCCTGGGTGCAAAAATTGAGGCTCCAATCCCTTCCAGAGCTGAGATATTGAAACTCAAAATTTTGACCAGAAAAAAAAAATGACAGTGTTACCCCTTATGTTTTTTTCGGGGGGTGAAAAATTAAGTTTCTCCGATCTTCTCAAAACTCTGGATTCTGATAGAGGGCCACGAGACATGGTCCTGGGTGCAAAAATTGAGGCTCCAAACCCTTCCAGAGCTGAGATATTGAAACTCAAAATTTTGACCAGAAAAAAAAAATGACAGTGTTACCCCTTATGTTTTTTTTTCGGGGGGTGAAAAATTAAGTTTCTCCGATCTTCTCAAAACTCTGGATTCTGATAGAGGGCCACGAGACATGGTCCTGGGTGCAAAAATTGAGGCTCCAAACCCTTCCAGAGCTGAGATATTGAAATTCAAAATTTTGACCAGAAAAAAAAAATGACAGTGTTACCCCTTATGTTTTTTTTCGGGGGGTGAAAAATTAAGTTTCTCCGATCTTCTCAAAACTCTGGATTCTGATAGAGGGCCACAAGACATGGTCCTGGGTGCAAAAATTGAGGCTCCAATCCCTTCCTGAGATATTGAAACTCAAAATTTTGACCAGAAAAAAAAAATGACAGTGTTACCCCTTATGTTTTTTTTCGGGGGGTGAAAAATTAAGTTTCTCCGATCTTCTCAAAACTCTGGATTCTGATAGAGGGCCACGAGACATGGTCCTGGGTGCAAAAATTGAGACTCCAAACCCTTCCAGAGCTGAGATATTGAAACTCAAAATTTTGACCAGAAAAAAAAAATGACAGTGTTACCCCTTATGTTTTTTTTTCGGGGGGTGAAAAATTAAGTTTCTCCGATCTTCTAAAAACTCTGGATTCTGATAGAGGGCCACGAGACATGGTCCTGGGTGCAAAAATTGAGGCTCCAAACCCTTCCAGAGCTGAGATATTGAAACTCAAAATTTTGACCAGAAAAAAAAAATGACAGTGTTACCCCTTATGTTTTTTTCGGGGGGTGAAAAATTAAGTTTCTCCGATCTTCTCAAAACTCTGGATTCTGATAGAGGGCCACGAGACATGGTCCTGGGTGCAAAAATTGAGGCTCCAATCCCTTCCAGAGCTGAGATATTGAAACTCAAAATGTTGACCAGAAAAAAAAATGACAGTGTTACCCCTTATGTTTTTTTTCGGGGGGTGAAAAATTAAGTTTCTCCGATCTTCTCAAAACTCTGGATTCTGATAGAGGGCCACGAGACATGGTCCTGGGTGCAAAAATTGAGGCTCCAAACCCTTCCAGAGCTGAGATATTGAAACTCAAAATTTTGACCAGAAAAAAAATGACAGTGTTACCCCTTATGTTTTTTTTCGGGGGGTGAAAAATTAAGTTTCTCCGATCTTCTCAAAACTCTGGATTCTGATAGAGGGCCACGAGACATGGTCCTGGGTGCAAAAATTGAGGCTCCAATCCCTTCCAGAGCTGAGATATTGAAACTCAAAATTTTGACCAGAAAAAAAAAATGACATTGTTACCCCTTATGTTTTTTTTCGGGGGGTGAAAAATTAAGTTTCTCCGATCTTCTCAAAACTCTGGATTCTGATAGAGGGCCACGAGACATGGTCCTGGGTGCAAAAATTGAGGCTCCAAACCCTTCCAGAGCTGAGATATTGAAACTCAAGATTTTGACCAGAAAAAAAAAATGACAGTGTTACCCCTTATGTTTTTTTTCGGGGGGTGAAAAATTAAGTTTCTCCGATCTTCTCAAAACTCTGGATTCTGATAGAGGGCCACGAGACATGGTCCTGGGTGCAAAAATTGAGGCTCCAATCCCTTCCAGAGCTGAGATATTGAAACTCAAAATTTTGACCAGAAAAAAAAATGACAGTGTTACCCCTTATGTTTTTTTTCGGGGGGTGAAAAATTAAGTTTCTCCGATCTTCTCAAAACTCTGGATTCTGATAGAGGGCCACGAGACATGGTCCTGGGTGCAAAAATTGAGGCTCCAAACCCTTCCAGAGCTGAGATATTGAAACTCAAAATTTTGACCAGAAAAAAAATGACAGTGTTACCCCTTATGTTTTTTTCGGGGGGTGAAAAATTAAGTTTCTCCGATCTTCTCAAAACTCTGGATTCTGATAGAGGGCCACGAGACATGGTCCTGGGTGCAAAAATTGAGGCTCCAATCCCTTCCAGAGCTGAGATATTGAAACTCAAAATGTTGACCAGAAAAAAAAAATGACAGTGTTACCCCTTATGTTTTTTTTAGGGGGGTGAAAAATTAAGTTTCTCCGATCTTCTCAAAACTCTGGATTCTGATAGAGGGCCACGAGACATGGTCCTGGGTGCAAAAATTGAGGCTCCAAACCCTTCCAGAGCTGAGATATTGAAACTCAAAATTTTGACCAGAAAAAAAAATGACAGTGTTACCCCTTATGTTTTTTTCGGGGGGTGAAAAATTAAGTTTCTCCGATCTTCTCAAAACTCTGGATTCTGATAGAGGGCCACGAGACATGGTCCTGGGTGCAAAAATTGAGGCTCCAATCCCTTCCAGAGCTGAGATATTGAAACTCAAAATTTTGACCAGAAAAAAAATGACAGTGTTACCCCTTATGTTTTTTTTCGGGGGGTGAAAAATTAAGTTTCTCCGATCTTCTCAAAACTCTGGATTCTGATAAAGGGCCACGAGACATGGTCCTGGGTGCAAAAATTGAGGCTCCAAACCCTTCCAGACCTGAGATATTGAAACTCAAAATTTTGACCAGAAAAAAAAATGACAGCGTTACCCCTTATGTTTTTTTTCGGGGGGTGAAAAATTAAGTTTCTCCGATCTTCTCAAAACTCTGGATTCTGATAGAGGGCCACGAGACATGGTCCTGGGTGCAAAAAATGAGGCTCCAATCCCTTCCAGAGCTGAGATATTGAAACTCAAAATTTTGACCAGAAAAAAAAATGACAGTGTTACCCCTTATGTTTTTTTTCGGGGGGTGAAAAATTAAGTTTCTCCGATCTTCTCAAAACTCTGGATTCTGATAGAGGGCCACGAGACATGGTCCTGGGTGCAAAAATTGAGGCTCCAAACCCTTCCAGAGCTGAGATATTGAAACTCAAAATTTTGACCAGAAAAAAAAAATGACAGTGTTACCCCTTATGTTTTTTTTCGGGGGGTGAAAAATTAAGTTTCTCCGATCTTCTCAAAACTCTGGATTCTGATAGAGGGCCACGAGACATGGTCCTGGGTGCAAAAATTGAGGCTCCAATCCCTTCCAGAGCTGAGATATTGAAACTCAAAATTTTGACCAGAAAAAAAAATGACAGTGTTACCCCTTATGTTTTTTTTCGGGGGGTGAAAAATTAAGTTTCTCCGATCTTCTCAAAACTCTGGATTCTGATAGAGGGCCACGAGACATGGTCCTGGGTGCAAAAATTGAGGCTCCAAACCCTTCCAGAGCTGAGATATTGAAACTTAAAATTTTGACCAGAAAAAAAATGACAGTGTTACCCCTTATGTTTTTTTTCGGGGGGTGAAAAATTAAGTTTCTCTGATCTTCTCAAAACTCTGGATTCTGATAGAGGGCCACGAGACATGGTCCTGGGTGCAAAAATTGAGGCTCCAAACCCTTCCAGAGCTGAGATATTGAAACTCAAAATTTTGACCAGAAAAAAAAAATGACAGTGTTAACCCTTATGTTTTTTTTCGGGGGGTGAAAAATTAAGTTTCTCCGATCTTCTCAAAACTCTGGATTCTGATAGAGGGCCACGAGACATGGTCCTGGGTGCAAAAATTGAGGCTCCAAACCCTTCCAGAGCTGAGATATTGAAACTCAAAATTTTGACCAGAAAAAAAAAATGACAGTGTTAACCCTTATGTTTTTTTTCGGGGGGTGAAAAATTAAGTTTCTCCGATCTTCTCAAAACTCTGGATTCTGATAGAGGGCCACGAGACATGGTCCTGGGTGCAAAAATTGAGGCTCCAAACCCTTCCAGAGCTGAGATATTGAAACTCAAAATTTTGACCAGAAAAAAAAAATGACAGTGTTACCCCTTATGTTTTTTTTCGGGGGGTGAAAAATTAAGTTTCTCCGATCTTCTCAAAACTCTGGATTCTGATAGAGGGCCACGAGACATGGTCCTGGGTGCAAAAATTGAGGCTCCAAACCCTTCCAGAGCTGAGATATTGAAACTCAAAATTTTGACCAGTAAAAAAAAAATGACAGTGTTACCCCTTATGTTTTTTTTCGGGGGGTGAAAAATTAAGTTTCTCCGATCTTCTCAAAACTCTGGATTCTGATAGAGGGCCACGAGACATGGTCCTGGGTACAAAAATTGAGGCTCCAATCCCTTCCAGAGCTGAGATATTGAAACTCAAAATTTTGACCAGAAAAAAAAATGACAGTGTTACCCCTTATGTTTTTTTTCGGGGGGTGAAAAATTAAGTTTCTCCGATCTTCTCAAAACTCTGGATTCTGATAGAGGGCCACGAGACATGGTCCTGGGTGCAAAAATTGAGGCTCCAATCCCTTCCAGAGCTGAGATATTGAAACTCAAAATTTTGACCAGAAAAAAAAATGACAGTGTTACCCCTTATGTTTTTTTTCGGGGGGTGAAAAATTAAGTTTCTCCGATCTTCTCAAAACTCTGGATTCTGATAGAGGGCCACGAGACATGGTCCTGGGTGCAAAAATTGAGGCTCCAAACCCTTCCAGAGCTGAGATATTGAAACTCAAAATTTTGACCAGAAAAAAAAAATGACAGTGTTACCCCTTATGTTTTTTTTTCGGGGGGTGAAAAATTAAGTTTCTCCGATCTTCTCAAAACTCTGGATTCTGATAGAGGGCCACGAGACATGGTCCTGGGTGCAAAAATTGAGGCTCCAAACCCTTCCAGAGCTGAGATATTGAAACTCAAAATTTTGACCAGAAAAAAAAAATGACAGTGTTACCCCTTATGTTTTTTTTCGGGGGGTGAAAAATTAAGTTTCTCCGATCTTCTCAAAACTCTGGATTCTGATAGAGGGCCACGAGACATGGTCCTGGGTGCAAAAATTGAGGCTCCAATCCCTTCCTGAGATATTGAAACTCAAAATTTTGACCAGAAAAAAAAAATGACAGTGTTACCCCTTATGTTTTTTTTCGGGGGGTGAAAAATTAAGTTTCTCCGATCTTCTCAAAACTCTGGATTCTGATAGAGGGCCACGAGACATGGTCCTGGGTGCAAAAATTGAGACTCCAAACCCTTCCAGAGCTGAGATATTGAAACTCAAAATTTTGACCAGAAAAAAAAAATGACAGTGTTACCCCTTATGTTTTTTTTTCGGGGGGTGAAAAATTAAGTTTCTCCGATCTTCTAAAAACTCTGGATTCTGATAGAGGGCCACGAGACATGGTCCTGGGTGCAAAAATTGAGGCTCCAAACCCTTCCAGAGCTGAGATATTGAAACTCAAAATTTTGACCAGAAAAAAAAATGACAGTGTTACCCCTTATGTTTTTTTCGGGGGGTGAAAAATTAAGTTTCTCCGATCTTCTCAAAACTCTGGATTCTGATAGAGGGCCACGAGACATGGTCCTGGGTGCAAAAATTGAGGCTCCAATCCCTTCCAGAGCTGAGATATTGAAACTCAAAATGTTGACCAGAAAAAAAAATGACAGTGTTACCCCTTATGTTTTTTTTCGGGGGGTGAAAAATTAAGTTTCTCCGATCTTCTCAAAACTCTGGATTCTGATAGAGGGCCACGAGACATGGTCCTGGGTGCAAAAATTGAGGCTCCAAACCCTTCCAGAGCTGAGATATTGAAACTCAAAATTTTGACCAGAAAAAAAATGACAGTGTTACCCCTTATGTTTTTTTTCGGGGGGTGAAAAATTAAGTTTCTCCGATCTTCTCAAAACTCTGGATTCTGATAGAGGGCCACGAGACATGGTCCTGGGTGCAAAAATTGAGGCTCCAATCCCTTCCAGAGCTGAGATATTGAAACTCAAAATTTTGACCAGAAAAAAAAAATGACATTGTTACCCCTTATGTTTTTTTTCGGGGGGTGAAAAATTAAGTTTCTCCGATCTTCTCAAAACTCTGGATTCTGATAGAGGGCCACGAGACATGGTCCTGGGTGCAAAAATTGAGGCTCCAAACCCTTCCAGAGCTGAGATATTGAAACTCAAGATTTTGACCAGAAAAAAAAAATGACAGTGTTACCCCTTATGTTTTTTTTCGGGGGGTGAAAAATTAAGTTTCTCCGATCTTCTCAAAACTCTGGATTCTGATAGAGGGCCACGAGACATGGTCCTGGGTGCAAAAATTGAGGCTCCAATCCCTTCCAGAGATGAGATATTGAAACTCAAAATTTTGACCAGAAAAAAAAATGACAGTGTTACCCCTTATGTTTTTTTTCGGGGGGTGAAAAATTAAGTTTCTCCGATCTTCTAAAAACTCTGGATTCTGATAGAGGGCCACGAGACATGGTCCTGGGTGCAAAAATTGAGGCTCCAAACCCTTCCAGAGCTGAGATATTGAAACTCAAAATTTTGACCAGAAAAAAAAATGACAGTGTTACCCCTTATGTTTTTTTCGGGGGGTGAAAAATTAAGTTTCTCCGATCTTCTCAAAACTCTGGATTCTGATAGAGGGCCACGAGACATGGTCCTGGGTGCAAAAATTGAGGCTCCAATCCCTTCCAGAGCTGAGATATTGAAACTCAAAATGTTGACCAGAAAAAAAAATGACAGTGTTACCCCTTATGTTTTTTTTAGGGGGGTGAAAAATTAAGTTTCTCCGATCTTCTCAAAACTCTGGATTCTGATAGAGGGCCACGAGACATGGTCCTGGGTGCAAAAATTGAGGCTCCAAACCCTTCCAGAGCTGAGATATTGAAACTCAAAATTTTGACCAGAAAAAAAAATGACAGTGTTACCCCTTATGTTTTTTTCGGGGGGTGAAAAATTAAGTTTCTCCGATCTTCTCAAAACTCTGGATTCTGATAGAGGGCCACGAGACATGGTCCTGGGTGCAAAAATTGAGGCTCCAATCCCTTCCAGAGCTGAGATATTGAAACTCAAAATTTTGACCAGAAAAAAAATGACAGTGTTACCCCTTATGTTTTTTTTCGGGGGGTGAAAAATTAAGTTTCTCCGATCTTCTCAAAACTCTGGATTCTGATAAAGGGCCACAAGACATGGTCCTGGGTGCAAAAATTGAGGCTCCAAACCCTTCCAGACCTGAGATATTGAAACTCAAAATTTTGACCAGAAAAAAAAATGACAGCGTTACCCCTTATGTTTTTTTTCGGGGGGTGAAAAATTAAGTTTCTCCGATCTTCTCAAAACTCTGGATTCTGATAGAGGGCCACGAGACATGGTCCTGGGTGCAAAAAATGAGGCTCCAATCCCTTCCAGAGCTGAGATATTGAAACTCAAAATTTTGACCAGAAAAAAAAATGACAGTGTTACCCCTTATGTTTTTTTTCGGGGGGTGAAAAATTAAGTTTCTCCGATCTTCTCAAAACTCTGGATTCTGATAGAGGGCCACGAGACATGGTCCTGGGTGCAAAAATTGAGGCTCCAAACCCTTCCAGAGCTGAGATATTGAAACTCAAAATTTTGACCGGAAAAAAAAAATGACAGTGTTACCCCTTATGTTTTTTTTCGGGGGGTGAAAAATTAAGTTTCTCCGATCTTCTCAAAACTCTGGATTCTGATAGAGGGCCACGAGACATGGTCCTGGGTGCAAAAATTGAGGCTCCAATCCCTTCCAGAGCTGAGATATTGAAACTCAAAATTTTGACCAGAAAAAAAAATGACAGTGTTACCCCTTATGTTTTTTTTCGGGGGGTGAAAAATTAAGTTTCTCCGATCTTCTCAAAACTCTGGATTCTGATAGAGGGCCACGAGACATGGTCCTGGGTGCAAAAATTGAGGCTCCAAACCCTTCCAGAGCTGAGATATTGAAACTTAAAATTTTGACCAGAAAAAAAATGACAGTGTTACCCCTTATGTTTTTTTTCGGGGGGTGAAAAATTAAGTTTCTCTGATCTTCTCAAAACTCTGGATTCTGATAGAGGGCCACGAGACATGGTCCTGGGTGCAAAAATTGAGGCTCCAAACCCTTCCAGAGCTGAGATATTGAAACTCAAAATTTTGACCAGAAAAAAAAAATGACAGTGTTAACCCTTATGTTTTTTTTCGGGGGGTGAAAAATTAAGTTTCTCCGATCTTCTCAAAACTCTGGATTCTGATAGAGGGCCACGAGACATGGTCCTGGGTGCAAAAATTGAGGCTCCAAACCCTTCCAGAGCTGAGATATTGAAACTCAAAATTTTGACCAGAAAAAAAAATGACAGTGTTACCCCTTATGTTTTTTTTCGGGGGGTGAAAAATTAAGTTTCTCCGATCTTCTCAAAACTCTGGATTCTGATAGAGGGCCACGAGACATGGTCCTGGGTGCAAAAATTGAGGCTCCAAACCCTTCCAGAGCTGAGATATTGAAACTCAAAATTTTGACCAGTAAAAAAAAAATGACAGTGTTACCCCTTATGTTTTTTTTCGGGGGGTGAAAAATTAAGTTTCTCCGATCTTCTCAAAACTCTGGATTCTGATAGAGGGCCACGAGACATGGTCCTGGGTGCAAAAATTGAGGCTCCAATCCCTTCCAGAGCTGAGATATTGAAACTCAAAATTTTGACCAGAAAAAAAAATGACAGTGTTACCCCTTATGTTTTTTTTCGGGGGGTGAAAAATTAAGTTTCTCTGATCTTCTCAAAACTCTGGATTCTGATAGAGGGCCACGAGACATGGTCCTGGGTGCAAAAATTGAGGCTCCAATCCCTTCCAGAGCTGAGATATTGAAACTCAAAATTTTGACCAGAAAAAAAAATGACAGTGTTACCCCTTATGTTTTTTTTCGTGGGGTGAAAAATTAAGTTTCTCCGATCTTCTCAAAACTCTGGATTCTGATAGAGGGCCACGAGACATGGTCCTGGGTGCAAAAATTGAGGCTCCGAACCCTTCCAGAGCTGAGATATTGAAACTCAAAATTTTGACCAGAAAAAAAAATGACAGTGTTACCCCTTATGTTTTTTTTTCGGGGGGTGAAAAATTAAGTTTCTCCGATCTTCTCAAAACTCTGGATTCTGATAGAGGGCCACGAGACATGGTCCTGGGTGCAAAAATTGAGGCTCCAAACCCTTCCAGAGCTGAGATATTGAAACTCAAAATTTTGACCAGAAAAAAAAAAATGACAGTGTTACCCCTTATGTTTTTTTTCGGGGGGTGAAAAATTAAGTTTCTCCGATCTTCTCAAAACTCTGGATTCTGATAGAGGGCCACGAGACATGGTCCTGGGTGCAAAAATTGAGGCTCCAAACCCTTCCAGAGCTGAGATATTGAAACTCAAAATTTTGACCAGAAAAAAAAAATGACAGTGTTAACCCTTATGTTTTTTTTCGGGAGGTGAAAAATTAAGTTTCTCCGATCTTCTCAAAACTCTGGATTCTGATAGAGGGCCACGAGACATGGTCCTGGGTGCAAAAATTGAGGCTCCAAACCCTTCCAGAGCTGAGATATTGAAACTCAAAATTTTGACCAGAAAAAAAAAATGACAGTGTTACCCCTTATGTTTTTTTTCGGGGGGTGAAAAATTAAGTTTCTCCGATCTTCTCAAAACTCTGGATTCTGATAGAGGGCCACGAGACATGGTCCTGGGTGCAAAAATTGAGGCTCCAAACCCTTCCAGAGCTGAGATATTGAAACTCAAAATTTTGACCAGTAAAAAAAAAATGACAGTGTTACCCCTTATGTTTTTTTTCGGGGGGTGAAAAATTAAGTTTCTCCGATCTTCTCAAAACTCTGGATTCTGATAGAGGGCCACGAGACATGGTCCTGGGTACAAAAATTGAGGCTCCAATCCCTTCCAGAGCTGAGATATTGAAACTCAAAATTTTGACCAGAAAAAAAAATGACAGTGTTACCCCTTATGTTTTTTTTCGGGGGGTGAAAAATTAAGTTTCTCCGATCTTCTCAAAACTCTGGATTCTGATAGAGGGCCACGAGACATGGTCCTGGGTGCAAAAATTGAGGCTCCAATCCCTTCCAGAGCTGAGATATTGAAACTCAAAATTTTGACCAGAAAAAAAAATGACAGTGTTACCCCTTATGTTTTTTTTCGGGGGGTGAAAAATTAAGTTTCTCCGATCTTCTCAAAACTCTGGATTCTGATAGAGGGCCACGAGACATGGTCCTGGGTGCAAAAATTGAGGCTCCAAACCCTTCCAGAGCTGAGATATTGAAACTCAAAATTTTGACCAGAAAAAAAAAATGACAGTGTTACCCCTTATGTTTTTTTTTCGGGGGGTGAAAAATTAAGTTTCTCCGATCTTCTCAAAACTCTGGATTCTGATAGAGGGCCACGAGACATGGTCCTGGGTGCAAAAATTGAGGCTCCAAACCCTTCCAGAGCTGAGATATTGAAACTAAAAATTTTGACCAGAAAAAAAAAATGACAGTGTTACCCCTTATGTTTTTTTTCGGGGGGTGAAAAATTAAGTTTCTCCGATCTTCTCAAAACTCTGGATTCTGATAGAGGGCCACGAGACATGGTCCTGGGTGCAAAAATTGAGGCTCCAATCCCTTCCTGAGATATTGAAACTCAAAATTTTGACCAGAAAAAAAAAATGACAGTGTTACCCCTTATGTTTTTTTTCGGGGGGTGAAAAATTAAGTTTCTCCGATCTTCTCAAAACTCTGGATTCTGATAGAGGGCCACGAGACATGGTCCTGGGTGCAAAAATTGAGACTCCAAACCCTTCCAGAGCTGAGATATTGAAACTCAAAATTTTGACCAGAAAAAAAAAATGACAGTGTTACCCCTTATGTTTTTTTTTCGGGGGGTGAAAAATTAAGTTTCTCCGATCTTCTAAAAACTCTGGATTCTGATAGAGGGCCACGAGACATGGTCCTGGGTGCAAAAATTGAGGCTCCAAACCCTTCCAGAGCTGAGATATTGAAACTCAAAATTTTGACCAGAAAAAAAAATGACAGTGTTACCCCTTATGTTTTTTTCGGGGGGTGAAAAATTAAGTTTCTCCGATCTTCTCAAAACTCTGGATTCTGATAGAGGGCCACGAGACATGGTCCTGGGTGCAAAAATTGAGGCTCCAATCCCTTCCAGAGCTGAGATATTGAAACTCAAAATGTTGACCAGAAAAAAAAATGACAGTGTTACCCCTTATGTTTTTTTTCGGGGGGTGAAAAATTAAGTTTCTCCGATCTTCTCAAAACTCTGGATTCTGATAGAGGGCCACGAGACATGGTCCTGGGTGCAAAAATTGAGGCTCCAAACCCTTCCAGAGCTGAGATATTGAAACTCAAAATTTTGACCAGAAAAAAAATGACAGTGTTACCCCTTATGTTTTTTTTCGGGGGGTGAAAAATTAAGTTTCTCCGATCTTCTCAAAACTCTGGATTCTGATAGAGGGCCACGAGACATGGTCCTGGGTGCAAAAATTGAGGCTCCAATCCCTTCCAGAGCTGAGATATTGAAACTCAAAATTTTGACCAGAAAAAAAAAATGACATTGTTACCCCTTATGTTTTTTTTCGGGGGGTGAAAAATTAAGTTTCTCCGATCTTCTCAAAACTCTGGATTCTGATAGAGGGCCACGAGACATGGTCCTGGGTGCAAAAATTGAGGCTCCAAACCCTTCCAGAGCTGAGATATTGAAACTCAAGATTTTGACCAGAAAAAAAAAATGACAGTGTTACCCCTTATGTTTTTTTTCGGGGGGTGAAAAATTAAGTTTCTCCGATCTTCTCAAAACTCTGGATTCTGATAGAGGGCCACGAGACATGGTCCTGGGTGCAAAAATTGAGGCTCCAATCCCTTCCAGAGCTGAGATATTGAAACTCAAAATTTTGACCAGAAAAAAAAATGACAGTGTTACCCCTTATGTTTTTTTTCGGGGGGTGAAAAATTAAGTTTCTCCGATCTTCTAAAAACTCTGGATTCTGATAGAGGGCCACGAGACATGGTCCTGGGTGCAAAAATTGAGGCTCCAAACCCTTCCAGAGCTGAGATATTGAAACTCAAAATTTTGACCAGAAAAAAAAATGACAGTGTTACCCCTTATGTTTTTTTCGGGGGGTGAAAAATTAAGTTTCTCCGATCTTCTCAAAACTCTGGATTCTGATAGAGGGCCACGAGACATGGTCCTGGGTGCAAAAATTGAGGCTCCAATCCCTTCCAGAGCTGAGATATTGAAACTCAAAATGTTGACCAGAAAAAAAAATGACAGTGTTACCCCTTATGTTTTTTTTAGGGGGGTGAAAAATTAAGTTTCTCCGATCTTCTCAAAACTCTGGATTCTGATAGAGGGCCACGAGACATGGTCCTGGGTGCAAAAATTGAGGCTCCAAACCCTTCCAGAGCTGAGATATTGAAACTCAAAATTTTGACCAGAAAAAAAAATGACAGTGTTACCCCTTATGTTTTTTTCGGGGGGTGAAAAATTAAGTTTCTCCGATCTTCTCAAAACTCTGGATTCTGATAGAGGGCCACGAGACATGGTCCTGGGTGCAAAAATTGAGGCTCCAATCCCTTCCAGAGCTGAGATATTGAAACTCAAAATTTTGACCAGAAAAAAAATGACAGTGTTACCCCTTATGTTTTTTTTCGGGGGGTGAAAAATTAAGTTTCTCCGATCTTCTCAAAACTCTGGATTCTGATAAAGGGCCACAAGACATGGTCCTGGGTGCAAAAATTGAGGCTCCAAACCCTTCCAGACCTGAGATATTGAAACTCAAAATTTTGACCAGAAAAAAAAATGACAGCGTTACCCCTTATGTTTTTTTTCGGGGGGTGAAAAATTAAGTTTCTCCGATCTTCTCAAAACTCTGGATTCTGATAGAGGGCCACGAGACATGGTCCTGGGTGCAAAAAATGAGGCTCCAATCCCTTCCAGAGCTGAGATATTGAAACTCAAAATTTTGACCAGAAAAAAAAATGACAGTGTTACCCCTTATGTTTTTTTTCGGGGGGTGAAAAATTAAGTTTCTCCGATCTTCTCAAAACTCTGGATTCTGATAGAGGGCCACGAGACATGGTCCTGGGTGCAAAAATTGAGGCTCCAAACCCTTCCAGAGCTGAGATATTGAAACTCAAAATTTTGACCGGAAAAAAAAAATGACAGTGTTACCCCTTATGTTTTTTTTCGGGGGGTGAAAAATTAAGTTTCTCCGATCTTCTCAAAACTCTGGATTCTGATAGAGGGCCACGAGACATGGTCCTGGGTGCAAAAATTGAGGCTCCAATCCCTTCCAGAGCTGAGATATTGAAACTCAAAATTTTGACCAGAAAAAAAAATGACAGTGTTACCCCTTATGTTTTTTTTCGGGGGGTGAAAAATTAAGTTTCTCCGATCTTCTCAAAACTCTGGATTCTGATAGAGGGCCACGAGACATGGTCCTGGGTGCAAAAATTGAGGCTCCAAACCCTTCCAGAGCTGAGATATTGAAACTTAAAATTTTGACCAGAAAAAAAATGACAGTGTTACCCCTTATGTTTTTTTTCGGGGGGTGAAAAATTAAGTTTCTCTGATCTTCTCAAAACTCTGGATTCTGATAGAGGGCCACGAGACATGGTCCTGGGTGCAAAAATTGAGGCTCCAAACCCTTCCAGAGCTGAGATATTGAAACTCAAAATTTTGACCAGAAAAAAAAAATGACAGTGTTAACCCTTATGTTTTTTTTCGGGGGGTGAAAAATTAAGTTTCTCCGATCTTCTCAAAACTCTGGATTCTGATAGAGGGCCACGAGACATGGTCCTGGGTGCAAAAATTGAGGATCCAAACCCTTCCAGAGCTGAGATATTGAAACTCAAAATTTTGACCAGAAAAAAAAATGACAGTGTTACCCCTTATGTTTTTTTTCGGGGGGTGAAAAATTAAGTTTCTCCGATCTTCTCAAAACTCTGGATTCTGATAGAGGGCCACGAGACATGGTCCTGGGTGCAAAAATTGAGGCTCCAAACCCTTCCAGAGCTGAGATATTGAAACTCAAAATTTTGACCAGTAAAAAAAAAATGACAGTGTTACCCCTTATGTTTTTTTTCGGGGGGTGAAAAATTAAGTTTCTCCGATCTTCTCAAAACTCTGGATTCTGATAGAGGGCCACGAGACATGGTCCTGGGTGCAAAAATTGAGGCTCCAATCCCTTCCAGAGCTGAGATATTGAAACTCAAAATTTTGACCAGAAAAAAAAATGACAGTGTTACCCCTTATGTTTTTTTTCGGGGGGTGAAAAATTAAGTTTCTCTGATCTTCTCAAAACTCTGGATTCTGATAGAGGGCCACGAGACATGGTCCTGGGTGCAAAAATTGAGGCTCCAATCCCTTCCAGAGCTGAGATATTGAAACTCAAAATTTTGACCAGAAAAAAAAATGACAGTGTTACCCCTTATGTTTTTTTTCGTGGGGTGAAAAATTAAGTTTCTCCGATCTTCTCAAAACTCTGGATTCTGATAGAGGGCCACGAGACATGGTCCTGGGTGCAAAAATTGAGGCTCCGAACCCTTCCAGAGCTGAGATATTGAAACTCAAAATTTTGACCAGAAAAAAAAATGACAGTGTTACCCCTTATGTTTTTTTTTCGGGGGGTGAAAAATTAAGTTTCTCCGATCTTCTCAAAACTCTGGATTCTGATAGAGGGCCACGAGACATGGTCCTGGGTGCAAAAATTGAGGCTCCAAACCCTTCCAGAGCTGAGATATTGAAACTCAAAATTTTGACCAGAAAAAAAAAAATGACAGTGTTACCCCTTATGTTTTTTTTCGGGGGGTGAAAAATTAAGTTTCTCCGATCTTCTCAAAACTCTGGATTCTGATAGAGGGCCACGAGACATGGTCCTGGGTGCAAAAATTGAGGCTCCAAACCCTTCCAGAGCTGAGATATTGAAACTCAAAATTTTGACCAGAAAAAAAAAATGACAGTGTTAACCCTTATGTTTTTTTTCGGGAGGTGAAAAATTAAGTTTCTCCGATCTTCTCAAAACTCTGGATTCTGATAGAGGGCCACGAGACATGGTCCTGGGTGCAAAAATTGAGGCTCCAAACCCTTCCAGAGCTGAGATATTGAAACTCAAAATTTTGACCAGAAAAAAAAAATGACAGTGTTACCCCTTATGTTTTTTTTCGGGGGGTGAAAAATTAAGTTTCTCCGATCTTCTCAAAACTCTGGATTCTGATAGAGGGCCACGAGACATGGTCCTGGGTGCAAAAATTGAGGCTCCAAACCCTTCCAGAGCTGAGATATTGAAACTCAAAATTTTGACCAGTAAAAAAAAAATGACAGTGTTACCCCTTATGTTTTTTTTCGGGGGGTGAAAAATTAAGTTTCTCCGATCTTCTCAAAACTCTGGATTCTGATAGAGGGCCACGAGACATGGTCCTGGGTACAAAAATTGAGGCTCCAATCCCTTCCAGAGCTGAGATATTGAAACTCAAAATTTTGACCAGAAAAAAAAATGACAGTGTTACCCCTTATGTTTTTTTTCGGGGGGTGAAAAATTAAGTTTCTCCGATCTTCTCAAAACTCTGGATTCTGATAGAGGGCCACGAGACATGGTCCTGGGTGCAAAAATTGAGGCTCCAATCCCTTCCAGAGCTGAGATATTGAAACTCAAAATTTTGACCAGAAAAAAAAATGACAGTGTTACCCCTTATGTTTTTTTTCGGGGGGTGAAAAATTAAGTTTCTCCGATCTTCTCAAAACTCTGGATTCTGATAGAGGGCCACGAGACATGGTCCTGGGTGCAAAAATTGAGGCTCCAAACCCTTCCAGAGCTGAGATATTGAAACTCAAAATTTTGACCAGAAAAAAAAAAATGACAGTGTTACCCCTTATGTTTTTTTTTCGGGGGGTGAAAAATTAAGTTTCTCCGATCTTCTCAAAACTCTGGATTCTGATAGAGGGCCACGAGACATGGTCCTGGGTGCAAAAATTGAGGCTCCAAACCCTTCCAGAGCTGAGATATTGAAACTCAAAATTTTGACCAGAAAAAAAAAATGACAGTGTTACCCCTTATGTTTTTTTTCGGGGGGTGAAAAATTAAGTTTCTCCGATCTTCTCAAAACTCTGGATTCTGATAGAGGGCCACGAGACATGGTCCTGGGTGCAAAAATTGAGGCTCCAATCCCTTCCTGAGATATTGAAACTCAAAATTTTGACCAGAAAAAAAAAATGACAGTGTTACCCCTTATGTTTTTTTTCGGGGGGTGAAAAATTAAGTTTCTCCGATCTTCTCAAAACTCTGGATTCTGATAGAGGGCCACGAGACATGGTCCTGGGTGCAAAAATTGAGACTCCAAACCCTTCCAGAGCTGAGATATTGAAACTCAAAATTTTGACCAGAAAAAAAAAATGACAGTGTTACCCCTTATGTTTTTTTTTCGGGGGGTGAAAAATTAAGTTTCTCCGATCTTCTAAAAACTCTGGATTCTGATAGAGGGCCACGAGACATGGTCCTGGGTGCAAAAATTGAGGCTCCAAACCCTTCCAGAGCTGAGATATTGAAACTCAAAATTTTGACCAGAAAAAAAAATGACAGTGTTACCCCTTATGTTTTTTTCGGGGGGTGAAAAATTAAGTTTCTCCGATCTTCTCAAAACTCTGGATTCTGATAGAGGGCCACGAGACATGGTCCTGGGTGCAAAAATTGAGGCTCCAATCCCTTCCAGAGCTGAGATATTGAAACTCAAAATGTTGACCAGAAAAAAAAATGACAGTGTTACCCCTTATGTTTTTTTTCGGGGGGTGAAAAATTAAGTTTCTCCGATCTTCTCAAAACTCTGGATTCTGATAGAGGGCCACGAGACATGGTCCTGGGTGCAAAAATTGAGGCTCCAAACCCTTCCAGAGCTGAGATATTGAAACTCAAAATTTTGACCAGAAAAAAAATGACAGTGTTACCCCTTATGTTTTTTTTCGGGGGGTGAAAAATTAAGTTTCTCCGATCTTCTCAAAACTCTGGATTCTGATAGAGGGCCACGAGACATGGTCCTGGGTGCAAAAATTGAGGCTCCAATCCCTTCCAGAGCTGAGATATTGAAACTCAAAATTTTGACCAGAAAAAAAAAATGACATTGTTACCCCTTATGTTTTTTTTCGGGGGGTGAAAAATTAAGTTTCTCCGATCTTCTCAAAACTCTGGATTCTGATAGAGGGCCACGAGACATGGTCCTGGGTGCAAAAATTGAGGCTCCAAACCCTTCCAGAGCTGAGATATTGAAACTCAAGATTTTGACCAGAAAAAAAAAATGACAGTGTTACCCCTTATGTTTTTTTTCGGGGGGTGAAAAATTAAGTTTCTCCGATCTTCTCAAAACTCTGGATTCTGATAGAGGGCCACGAGACATGGTCCTGGGTGCAAAAATTGAGGCTCCAATCCCTTCCAGAGCTGAGATATTGAAACTCAAAATTTTGACCAGAAAAAAAAATGACAGTGTTACCCCTTATGTTTTTTTTCGGGGGGTGAAAAATTAAGTTTCTCCGATCTTCTAAAAACTCTGGATTCTGATAGAGGGCCACGAGACATGGTCCTGGGTGCAAAAATTGAGGCTCCAAACCCTTCCAGAGCTGAGATATTGAAACTCAAAATTTTGACCAGAAAAAAAAATGACAGTGTTACCCCTTATGTTTTTTTCGGGGGGTGAAAAATTAAGTTTCTCCGATCTTCTCAAAACTCTGGATTCTGATAGAGGGCCACGAGACATGGTCCTGGGTGCAAAAATTGAGGCTCCAATCCCTTCCAGAGCTGAGATATTGAAACTCAAAATGTTGACCAGAAAAAAAAATGACAGTGTTACCCCTTATGTTTTTTTTAGGGGGGTGAAAAATTAAGTTTCTCCGATCTTCTCAAAACTCTGGATTCTGATAGAGGGCCACGAGACATGGTCCTGGGTGCAAAAATTGAGGCTCCAAACCCTTCCAGAGCTGAGATATTGAAACTCAAAATTTTGACCAGAAAAAAAAATGACAGTGTTACCCCTTATGTTTTTTTCGGGGGGTGAAAAATTAAGTTTCTCCGATCTTCTCAAAACTCTGGATTCTGATAGAGGGCCACGAGACATGGTCCTGGGTGCAAAAATTGAGGCTCCAATCCCTTCCAGAGCTGAGATATTGAAACTCAAAATTTTGACCAGAAAAAAAATGACAGTGTTACCCCTTATGTTTTTTTTTCGGGGGGTGAAAAAATTAAGTTTCTCCGATCTTCTCTAAACTCTGGATTCTGATAAAGGGCCACGAGACATGGTCCTGGGTGCAAAAATTGAGGCTCCAAACCCTTCCAGACCTGAGATATTGAAACTCAAAATTTTGACCAGAAAAAAAAATGACAGCGTTACCCCTTATGTTTTTTTTCGGGGGGTGAAAAATTAAGTTTCTCCGATCTTCTCAAAACTCTGGATTCTGATAGAGGGCCACGAGACATGGTCCTGGGTGCAAAAAATGAGGCTCCAATCCCTTCCAGAGCTGAGATATTGAAACTCAAAATTTTGACCAGAAAAAAAATGACAGTGTTACCCCTTATGTTTTTTTTCGGGGGGTGAAAAATTAAGTTTCTCCGATCTTCTCAAAACTCTGGATTCTGATAGAGGGCCACGAGACATGGTCCTGGGTGCAAAAATTGAGGCTCCAAACCCTTCCAGAGCTGAGATATTGAAACTCAAAATTTTGACCAGAAAAAAAAAATGACAGTGTTACCCCTTATGTTTTTTTTCGGGGGGTGAAAAATTAAGTTTCTCCGATCTTCTCAAAACTCTGGATTCTGATAGAGGGCCACGAGACATGGTCCTGGGTGCAAAAATTGAGGCTCCAATCCCTTCCAGAGCTGAGATATTGAAACTCAAAATTTTGACCAGAAAAAAAAATGACAGTGTTACCCCTTATGTTTTTTTTCGGGGGGTGAAAAATTAAGTTTCTCCGATCTTCTCAAAACTCTGGATTCTGATAGAGGGCCACGAGACATGGTCCTGGGTGCAAAAATTGAGGCTCCAAACCCTTCCAGAGCTGAGATATTGAAACTTAAAATTTTGACCAGAAAAAAAATGACAGTGTTACCCCTTATGTTTTTTTTCGGGGGGTGAAAAATTAAGTTTCTCTGATCTTCTCAAAACTCTGGATTCTGATAGAGGGCCACGAGACATGGTCCTGGGTGCAAAAATTGAGGCTCCAAACCCTTCCAGAGCTGAGATATTGAAACTCAAAATTTTGACCAGAAAAAAAAAATGACAGTGTTAACCCTTATGTTTTTTTTCGGGGGGTGAAAAATTAAGTTTCTCCGATCTTCTCAAAACTCTGGATTCTGATAGAGGGCCACGAGACATGGTCCTGGGTGCAAAAATTGAGGCTCCAAACCCTTCCAGAGCTGAGATATTGAAACTCAAAATTTTGACCAGAAAAAAAAATGACAGTGTTACCCCTTATGTTTTTTTTCGGGGGGTGAAAAATTAAGTTTCTCCGATCTTCTCAAAACTCTGGATTCTGATAGAGGGCCACGAGACATGGTCCTGGGTGCAAAAATTGAGGCTCCAAACCCTTCCAGAGCTGAGATATTGAAACTCAAAATTTTGACCAGTAAAAAAAAAATGACAGTGTTACCCCTTATGTTTTTTTTCGGGGGGTGAAAAATTAAGTTTCTCCGATCTTCTCAAAACTCTGGATTCTGATAGAGGGCCACGAGACATGGTCCTGGGTGCAAAAATTGAGGCTCCAATCCCTTCCAGAGCTGAGATATTGAAACTCAAAATTTTGACCAGAAAAAAAAATGACAGTGTTACCCCTTATGTTTTTTTTCGGGGGGTGAAAAATTAAGTTTCTCTGATCTTCTCAAAACTCTGGATTCTGATAGAGGGCCACGAGACATGGTCCTGGGTGCAAAAATTGAGGCTCCAATCCCTTCCAGAGCTGAGATATTGAAACTCAAAATTTTGACCAGAAAAAAAAATGACAGTGTTACCCCTTATGTTTTTTTTCGTGGGGTGAAAAATTAAGTTTCTCCGATCTTCTCAAAACTCTGGATTCTGATAGAGGGCCACGAGACATGGTCCTGGGTGCAAAAATTGAGGCTCCAAACCCTTCCAGAGCTGAGATATTGAAACTCAAAATTTTGACCAGAAAAAAAAATGACAGTGTTACCCCTTATGTTTTTTTTTCGGGGGGTGAAAAATTAAGTTTCTCCGATCTTCTCAAAACTCTGGATTCTGATAGAGGGCCACGAGACATGGTCCTGGGTGCAAAAATTGAGGCTCCAAACCCTTCCAGAGCTGAGATATTGAAACTCAAAATTTTGACCAGAAAAAAAAAATGACAGTGTTACCCCTTATGTTTTTTTTCGGGGGGTGAAAAATTAAGTTTCTCCGATCTTCTCAAAACTCTGGATTCTGATAGAGGGCCACGAGACATGGTCCTGGGTGCAAAAATTGAGGCTCCAATCCCTTCCTGAGATATTGAAACTCAAAATTTTGACCAGAAAAAAAAAATGACAGTGTTACCCCTTATGTTTTTTTTCGGGGGGTGAAAAATTAAGTTTCTCCGATCTTCTCAAAACTCTGGATTCTGATAGAGGGCCACGAGACATGGTCCTGGGTGCAAAAATTGAGACTCCAAACCCTTCCAGAGCTGAGATATTGAAACTCAAAATTTTGACCAGAAAAAAAAAATGACAGTGTTACCCCTTATGTTTTTTTTTCGGGGGGTGAAAAATTAAGTTTCTCCGATCTTCTAAAAACTCTGGATTCTGATAGAGGGCCACGAGACATGGTCCTGGGTGCAAAAATTGAAGCTCCAAACCCTTCCAGAGCTGAGATATTGAAACTCAAAATTTTGACCAGAAAAAAAAAATGACAGTGTTACCCCTTATGTTTTTTTCGGGGGGTGAAAAATTAAGTTTCTCCGATCTTCTCAAAACTCTGGATTCTGATAGAGGGCCACGAGACATGGTCCTGGGTGCAAAAATTGAGGCTCCAATCCCTTCCAGAGCTGAGATATTGAAACTCAAAATGTTGACCAGAAAAAAAAATGACAGTGTTACCCCTTATGTTTTTTTTCGGGGGGTGAAAAATTAAGTTTCTCCGATCTTCTCAAAACTCTGGATTCTGATAGAGGGCCACGAGACATGGTTCTGGGTGCAAAAATTGAGGCTCCAATCCCTTCCAGAGCTGAGATATTGAAACTCAAAATTTTGACCAGAAAAAAAAATGACAGTGTTACCCCTTATGTTTTTTTTCGGGGGGTGAAAAATTAAGTTTCTCTGATCTTCTCAAAACTCTGGATTCTGATAGAGGGCCACGAGACATGGTCATGGGTGCAAAAATTGAGGCTCCAAACCCTTCCAGAGCTGAGATATTGAAACTCAAAATTTTGACCAGAAAAAAAAAATGACAGTGTTACCCCTTATGTTTTTTTTCGGGGGGTGAAAAATTAAGTTTCTCCGATCTTCTCAAAACTCTGGATTCTGATAGAGGGCCACGAGACATGGTCCTGGGAGCAAAAATTGAGGCTCCAAACCCTTCCAGAGCTGAGATATTGAAACTCAAAATTTTGACCAGAAAAAAAATGACAGTGTTACCCCTTATGTTTTTTTCGGGGGGTGAAAAATTAAGTTTCTCCGATCTTCTCAAAACTCTGGATTCTGATAGAGGGCCACGAGACATGGTCCTGGGTGCAAAAATTGAGGCTCCAATCCCTTCCAGAGCTGAGATATTGAAACTCAAAATTTTGACCAGAAAAAAAAAAAATGACAGTGTTACCCCTTATGTTTTTTTTCGGGGGGTGAAAAATTAAGTTTCTCCGATCTTCTCAAAACTCTGGATTCTGATAGAGGGCCACGAGACATGGTCCTGGGTGCAAAAATTGAGGCTCCAAACCCTTCCAGAGCTGAGATATTGAAACTCAAAATTTTGACCAGAAAAAAAAAATGACAGTGTTACCCCTTATGTTTTTTTTCGGGGGGTGAAAAATTAAGTTTCTCCGATCTTCTCAAAACTCTGGATTCTGATAGAGGGCCACGAGACATGGTCCTGGGTGCAAAAATTGAGGCTCCAATCCCTTCCAGAGCTGAGATATTGAAACTCAAAATTTTGACCAGAAAAAAAAATGACAGTGTTACCCCTTATGTTTTTTTTCGGGGGGTGAAAAATTAAGTTTCTCCGATCTTCTCAAAACTCTGGATTCTGATAGAGGGCCACGAGACATGGTCGTGGGTGCAAAAATTGAGGCTCCAAACCCTTCCAGAGCTGAGATATTGAAACTCAAAATTTTGACCAGAAAAATAAAATGACAGTGTTACCCCTTATGTTTTTTTTTCGGGGGGTGAAAAATTAAGTTTCTCCGATCTTCTAAAAACTCTGGATTCTGATAGAGGGCCACGAGACATGGTCCTGGGTGCAAAAATTGAGGCTCCAAACCCTTCCAGAGCTGAGATATTGAAACTCAAAATTTTGACCAGAAAAAAAAATGACAGTGTTACCCCTTATGTTTTTTTCGGGGGGTGAAAAATTAAGTTTCTCCGATCTTCTCAAAACTCTGGATTCTGATAGAGGGCCACGAGACATGGTCCTGGGTGCAAAAATTGAGGCTCCAAACCCTTCCAGAGCTGAGATATTGAAACTCAAAATTTTGACCAGAAAAAAAAAATGACAGTGTTACCCCTTATGTTTTTTTTCGGGGGGTGAAAAATTAAGTTTCTCCAATCTTCTCAAAACTCTGGATTCTGATAGAGGGCAACGAGACATGGTCCTGGGTGCAAAAATTGAGGCTCCAATCCCTTCCAGAGCTGAGATATTGAAACTCAAAATTTTGACCAGAAAAAAAAATGACAGTGTTACCCCTTATGTTTTTTTTCGGGGGGTGAAAAATTAAGTTTCTCCGATCTTCTCAAAACTCTGGATTCTGATAGAGGGCCACGAGACATGGTCCTGGGTGCAAAAATTGAGGCACCAAACCCTTCCAGAGCTGAGATATTGAAACTCAAAATTTTGACCAGAAAAAAAAATGACAGTGTTACCCCTTATGTTTTTTTTCGGGGGGTGAAAAATTAAGTTTCTCCGATCTTCTCAAAACTCTGGATTCTGATAGAGGGCCACGAGACATGGTCCTGGGTGCAAAAATTGAGGCTCCAATCCCTTCCAGAGCTGAGATATTGAAACTCAAAATTTTGACCAGAAAAAAAATGACAGTGTTACCCCTTATGTTTTTTTTCGGGGGGTGAAAAATTAAGTTTCTCCGATCTTCTCAAAACTCTGGATTCTGATAAAGGGCCACGAGACATGGTCCTGGGTGCAAAAATTGAGGCTCCAAACCCTTCCAGAGCTGAGATATTGAAACTCAAAATTTTGACCAGAAAAAAAAAATGACAGTGTTACCCCTTATGTTTTTTTTCGGGGGGTGAAAAATTAAGTTTCTCCGATCTTCTCAAAACTCTGGATTCTGATGGAGGGCCACGAGACATGGTCCTGGGTGCAAAAAATGAGGCTCCAATCCCTTCCAGAGCTGAGATATTGAAACTCAAAATTTTGACCAGAAAAAAAAATGACAGTGTTACCCCTTATGTTTTTTTTCGGGGGGTGAAAAATTAAGTTTCTCCGATCTTCTCAAAACTCTGGATTCTGATAGAGGGCCACGAGACATGGTCCTGGGTGCAAAAATTGAGGCTCCAATCCCTTCCAGAGCTGAGATATTGAAACTCAAAATTTTGACCAGAAAAAAAATGACAGTGTTACCCCTTATGTTTTTTTTCAGGGGGGGGGGGGGGAAATTAAGTTTCTCCGATCTTCTCAAAACTCTGGATTCTGATAGAGGGCCACGAGACATGGTCCTGGGTGCAAAAATTGAGGCTCCAAACCCTTCCAGAGCTGAGATATTGAAACTTAAAATTTTGACCAGAAAAAAAATGACAGTGTTACCCCTTATGTTTTTTTTCGGGGGGGTGAAAAATTAAGTTTCTCCGATCTTCTCAAAACTCTGGATTCTGATAGAGGGCCACGAGACATGGTCCTGGGTGCAAAAATTGAGGCTCCAAACCCTTCCAGAGCTGAGATATTGAAACTCAAAATTTTGACCAGAAAAAAAAAATGACAGTGTTACCCCTTATGTTTTTTTTCGGGGGGTGAAAAATTAAGTTTCTCCGATCTTCTCAAAACTCTGGATTCTGATAGAGGGCCACGAGACATGGTCCTGGGTGCAAAAATTGAGGCTCCAAACCCTTCCAGAGCTGAGATATTGAAACTCAAAATTTTGACCAGAAAAAAAAATGACAGTGTTACCCCTTATGTTTTTTTTCGGGGGGTGAAAAATTAAGTTTCTCCGATCTTCTCAAAACTCTGGATTCTGATAGAGGGCCACGAGACATGGTCCTGGGTGCAAAAATTGAGGCTCCAAACCCTTCCAGAGCTGAGATATTGAAACTCAAGATTTTGACCAGAAAAAAAAAATGACAGTGTTACCCCTTATGTTTTTTTTCGGGGGGTGAAAAATTAAGTTTCTCCGATCTTCTCAAAACTCTGGATTCTGATAGAGGGCCACGAGACATGGTCCTGGGTGCAAAAATTGAGGCTCCAATCCCTTCCAGAGCTGAGATATTGAAACTCAAAATTTTGAACAGAAAAAAAAATGACAGTGTTACCCCTTATGTTTTTTTTCGGGGGGTGAAAAATTAAGTTTCTCCGATCTTCTCAAAATTCTGGATTCTGATAGAGGGCCACGAGACATGGTCCTGGGTGCAAAAATTGAGGCTCCAAACCCTTCCAGAGCTGAGATATTGAAACTCAAAATTTTGACCAGAAAAAAAAAATGACAGTGTTACCCCTTATGTTTTTTTTCGGGGGTTGAAAAATTAAGTTTATCCGATCTTCTCAAAACTCTGGATTCTGATAGAGGGCCACGAGACATGGTCCTGGGTGCAAAAATTGAGGCTCCAATCCCTTCCAGAGCTGAGATATTGAAACTCAAAATTTTGACCAGAAAAAAAAATGACAGTGTTACCCCTTATGTTTTTTTTCGGGGGGTGAAAAATTAAGTTTCTCCGATCTTCTCAAAACTCTGGATTCTGATAGAGGGCCACGAGACATGGTCATGGGTGCAAAAATTGAGGCTCCAAACCCTTCCAGAGCTGAGATATTGAAACTCAAAATTTTGACCAGAAAAAAAAATGACAGTGTTACCCCTTATGTTTTCGGGGGGTGAAAAATTAAGTTTCTCCGATCTTCTCAAAACTCTGGATTCTGATAGAGGGCCACGAGACATGGTCCTGGGAGCAAAAATTGAGGCTCCAAACCCTTCCAGAGCTGAGATATTGAAACTCAAAATTTTGACCAGAAAAAAAATGACAGTGTTACCCCTTATGTTTTTTTCGGGGGGTGAAAAATTAAGTTTCTCCGATCTTCTCAAAACTCTGGATTCTGATAGAGGGCCACGAGACATGGTCCTGGGTGCAAAAATTGAGGCTCCAAACCCTTCCAGAGCTGAGATATTGAAACTCAAAATTTTGACCAGAAAAAAAAAATGACAGTGTTACCCCTTATGTTTTTTTTCGGGGGGTGAAAAATTAAGTTTCTCCGATCTTCTCAAAACTCTGGATTCTGATAGAGGGCCACGAGACATGGTCCTGGGTGCAAAAATTGAGGCTCCAATCCCTTCCAGAGCTGAGATATTGAAACTCAAAATTTTGACCAGAAAAAAAATGACAGTGTTACCCCTTATGTTTTTTTCGGGGGATGAAAAATTAAGTTTCTCCGATCTTCTCAAAACTCTGGATTCTGATAGAGGGCCACGAGACATGGTCCTGGGTGCAAAAATTGAGGCTCCAAACCCTTCCAGAGCTGAGATATTGAAACTCAAAATTTTGACCAGAAAAAAAAATGACAGTGTTACCCCTTATGTTTTTTTTTCGGGGGGTGAAAAATTAAGTTTCTCCGATCTTCTAAAAACTCTGGATTCTGATAGAGGGTCACGAGACATGGTCCTGGGTGCGAAAATTGAGGCTCCAAACCCTTCCAGAGCTGAGATATTGAAACTCAAAATTTTGACCAGAAAAAAAAATGACAGTGTTACCCCTTATGTTTTTTCGGGGGGTGAAAAATTAAGTTTCTCCGATCTTCTCAAAACTCTGGATTCTGATGGAGGGCCACGAGACATGGTCCTGGGTGCAAAAATTGAGGCTCCAAACCCTTCCAGAGCTGAGATATTGAAACTCAAAATTTTGACCAGAAAAAAAAAATGACAGTGTTACCCCTTATGTTTTTTTTCGGGGGGTGAAAAATTAAGTTTCTCCGATCTTCTCAAAACTCTGGATTCTGATAGAGGGCCACGAGACATGGTCCTGGGTGCAAAAATTGAGGCTCCAATCCCTTCCAGAGCTGAGATATTGAAACTCAAAATTTTGACCAGAAAAAAAAATGACAGTGTTACCCCTTATGTTTTTTTTCGGGGGGTGAAAAATTAAGTTTCTCCGATCTTCTCAAAACTCTGGATTCTGATAGAGGGCCACGAGACATGGTCCTGGGTGCAAAAATTGAGGCTCCAAACCCTTCCAGAGCTGAGATATTGAAACTCAAAATTTTGACCAGAAAAAAAAAATGACAGTGTTACCCCTTATGTTTTTTTTTCGGGGGGTGAAAAATTAAGTTTCTCCGATCTTCTAAAAACTCTGGATTCTGATAGAGGGCCACGAGACATGGTCCTGGGTGCAAAAATTGAGGCTCCAAACCCTTCCAGAGCTGAGATATTGAAACTCAAAATTTTGACCAGAAAAAAAAAATGACAGTGTTACCCCTTATGTTTTTTTCGGGGGGTGAAAAATTAAGTTTCTCCGATCTTCTCAAAACTCTGGATTCTGATAGAGGGCCACGAGACATGGTCCTGGGTGCAAAAATTGAGGCTCCAATCCCTTCCAGAGCTGAGATATTGAAACTCAAAATGTTGACCAGAAAAAAAAAATGACAGTGTTACCCCTTATGTTTTTTTTCGGGGGGTGAAAAATTAAGTTTCTCCGATCTTCTCAAAACTCTGGATTCTGATAGAGGGCCACGAGACATGGTCCTGGGTGCAAAAATTGAGGCTCCAAACCCTTCCAGAGCTGAAATATTGAAACTCAAAATTTTGACCAGAAAAAAAAATGACAGTGTTACCCCTTATGTTTTTTTTCGGGGGGTGAAAAATTAAGTTTCTCCGATCTTCTCAAAACTCTGGATTCTGATAGAGGGCCACGAGACATGGTCCTGGGTGCAAAAATTGAGGCTCCAATCCCTTCCAGAGCTGAGATATTGAAACTCAAAATTTTGACCAGAAAAAAAATGACAGTGTTACCCCTTATGTTTTTTTTCGGGGGGTGAAAAATTAAGTTTCTCCGATCTTCTCAAAACTCTGGATTCTGATAAAGGGCCACGAGACATGGTCCTGGGTGCAAAAATTGAGGCTCCAAACCCTTCCAGAGCTGAGATATTGAAACTCAAAATTTTGACCAGAAAAAAAAAATGACAGTGTTACCCCTTATGTTTTTTTTCGGGGGGTGAAAAATTAAGTTTCTCCGATCTTCTCAAAACTCTGGATTCTGATAGAGGGCCACGAGACATGGTCCTGGGTGCAAAAAATGAGGCTCCAATCCCTTCCAGAGCTGAGATATTGAAACTCAAAATTTTGACCAGAAAAAAAAAATGACAGTGTTACCCCTTATGTTTTTTTTCGGGGGGTGAAAAATTAAGTTTCTCCGATCTTCTCAAAACTCTGGATTCTGATAGAGGGCCACGAGACATGGTCCTGGGTGCAAAAATTGAGGCTCCAATCCCTTCCAGAGCTGAGATATTGAAACTCAAAATTTTGACCAGAAAAAAAAAATGACAGTGTTACCCCTTATGTTTTTTTTCAGGGGGGGGGGGAAATTAAGTTTCTCCGATCTTCTCAAAACTCTGGATTCTGATAGAGGGCCACGAGACATGGTCCTGGGTGCAAAAATTGAGGCTCCAAACCCTTCCAGAGCTGAGATATTGAAACTTAAAATTTTGACCAGAAAAAAAATGACAGTGTTACCCCTTATGTTTTTTTTCGGGGGGGTGAAAAATTAAGTTTCTCCGATCTTCTCAAAACTCTGGATTCTGATAGAGGGCCACGAGACATGGTCCTGGGTGCAAAAATTGAGGCTCCAAACCCTTCCAGAGCTGAGATATTGAAACTCAAAATTTTGACCAGAAAAAAAAATGACAGTGTTACCCCTTATGTTTTTTTTCGGGGGGTGAAAAATTAAGTTTCTCCGATCTTCTCAAAACTCTGGATTCTGATAGAGGGCCACGAGACATGGTCCTGGGTGCAAAAATTGAGGCTCCAAACCCTTCCAGAGCTGAGATATTGAAACTCAAAATTTTGACCAGAAAAAAAAATGACAGTGTTACCCCTTATGTTTTTTTTCGGGGGGTGAAAAATTAAGTTTCTCCGATCTTCTCAAAACTCTGGATTCTGATAGAGGGCCACGAGACATGGTCCTGGGTGCAAAAATTGAGGCTCCAAACCCTTCCAGAGCTGAGATATTGAAACTCAAGATTTTGACCAGAAAAAAAAAATGACAGTGTTACCCCTTATGGTTTTTTTCGGGGGGTGAAAAATTAAGTTTCTCCGATCTTCTCAAAACTCTGGATTCTGATAGAGGGCCACGAGACATGGTCATGGGTGCAAAAATTGAGGCTCCAAACCCTTCCAGAGCTGAGATATTGAAACTCAAAATTTTGACCAGAAAAAAAATGACAGTGTTACCCCTTATGTTTTTTTCGGGGGGTGAAAAATTAAGTTTCTCCGATCTTCTCAAAACTCTGGATTCTGATAGAGGGCCACGAGACATGGTCCTGGGTGCAAAAATTGAGGCTCCAAACCCTTCCAGAGCTGAGATATTGAAACTCAAAATTTTGACCAGAAAAAAAAATGACAGTGTTACCCCTTATGTTTTTTTTCGGGGGGTGAAAAATTAAGTTTCTCCGATCTTCTCAAAACTCTGGATTCTGATAGAGGGCCACGAGACATGGTCCTGGGTGCAAAAATTGAGGCTCCAATCCCTTCCAGAGCTGAGATATTGAAACTCAAAATTTTGACCAGAAAAAAAAATGACAGTGTTACCCCTTATGTTTTTTTTCGGGGGGTGAAAAATTAAGTTTCTCCGATCTTCTCAAAACTCTGGATTCTGATAGAGGGCCACGAGACATGGTCCTGGGTGCAAAAATTGAGGCTCCAAACCCTTCCAGAGCTGAGATATTGAAACTCAAAATTTTGACCAGAAAAAAAAAATGACAGTGTTACCCCTTATGTTTTTTTTCGGGGGGTGAAAAATTAAGTTTCTCCGATCTTCTCAAAACTCTGGATTCTGATAGAGGGCCACGAGACATGGTCCTGGGTGCAAAAATTGAGGCTCCAATCCCTTCCAGAGCTGAGATATTGAAACTCAAAATTTTGACCAGAAAAAAAATGACAGTGTTACCCCTTATGTTTTTTTTCGGGGGATGAAAAATTAAGTTTCTCCGATCTTCTCAAAACTCTGGATTCTGATAGAGGGCCACGAGACATGGTCCTGGGTGCAAAAATTGAGGCTCCAAACCCTTCCAGAGCTGAGATATTGAAACTCAAAATTTTGACCAGAAAAAAAAATGACAGTGTTACCCCTTATGTTTTTTTTTTCGGGGGGTGAAAAATTAAGTTTCTCCGATCTTCTAAAAACTCTGGATTCTGATAGAGGGTCACGAGACATGGTCCTGGGTGCAAAAATTGAGGCTCCAAACCCTTCCAGAGCTGAGATATTGAAACTCAAAATTTTGACCAGAAAAAAAAATGACAGTGTTACCCCTTATGTTTTTTCGGGGGGTGAAAAATTAAGTTTCTCCGATCTTCTCAAAACTCTGGATTCTGATAGAGGGCCACGAGACATGGTCCTGGGTGCAAAAATTGAGGCTCCAAACCCTTCCAGAGCTGAGATATTGAAACTCAAAATTTTGACCAGAAAAAAAAAATGACAGTGTTACCCCTTATGTTTTTTTTCGGGGGGTGAAAAATTAAGTTTCTCCGATCTTCTCAAAACTCTGGATTCTGATAGAGGGCCACGAGACATGGTCCTGGGTGCAAAAATTGAGGCTCCAATCCCTTCCAGAGCTGAGATATTGAAACTCAAAATTTTGACCAGAAAAAAAAATGACAGTGTTACCCCTTATGTTTTTTTTCGGGGGGTGAAAAATTAAGTTTCTCCGATCTTCTCAAAACTCTGGATTCTGATAGAGGGCCACGAGACATGGTCCTGGGTGCAAAAATTGAGGCTCCAAACCCTTCCAGAGCTGAGATATTGAAACTCAAAATTTTGACCAGAAAAAAAAAATGACAGTGTTACCCCTTATGTTTTTTTTTCGGGGGGTGAAAAATTAAGTTTCTCCGATCTTCTCAAAACTCTGGATTCTGATAGAGGGCCACGAGACATGGTCCTGGGTGCAAAAATTGAGGCTCCAAACCCTTCCAGAGCTGAGATATTGAAACTCAAAATTTTGACCAGAAAAAAAAATGACAGTGTTACCCCTTATGTTTTTTTCGGGGGGTGAAAAATTAAGTTTCTCCGATCTTCTCAAAACTCTGGATTCTGATAGAGGGCCACGAGACATGGTCCTGGGTGCAAAAATTGAGGCTCCAATCCCTTCCAGAGCTGAGATATTGAAACTCAAAATGTTGACCAGAAAAAAAAAAATGACAGTGTTACCCCTTATGTTTTTTTTCGGGGGGTGAAAAATTAAGTTTCTCCGATCTTCTCAAAACTCTGGATTCTGATAGAGGGCCACGAGACATGGTCCTGGGTGCAAAAATTGAGGCTCCAAACCCTTCCAGAGCTGAAATATTGAAACTCAAAATTTTGACCAGAAAAAAAAAATGACAGTGTTACCCCTTATGTTTTTTTTCGGGGGGTGAAAAATTAAGTTTCTCCGATCTTCTCAAAACTCTGGATTCTGATAGAGGGCCACGAGACATGGTCCTGGGTGCAAAAATTGAGGCTCCAATCCCTTCCAGAGCTGAGATATTGAAACTCAAAATTTTGACCAGAAAAAAAATGACAGTGTTACCCCTTATGTTTTTTTTCGGGGGGTGAAAAATTAAGTTTCTCCGATCTTCTCAAAACTCTGGATTCTGATAAAGGGCCACGAGACATGGTCCTGGGTGCAAAAATTGAGGCTCCAAACCCTTCCAGAGCTGAGATATTGAAACTCAAAATTTTGACCAGAAAAAAAAAATGACAGTGTTACCCCTTATGTTTTTTTTCGGGGGGTGAAAAATTAAGTTTCTCCGATCTTCTCAAAACTCTGGATTCTGATAGAGGGCCACGAGACATGGTCCTGGGTGCAAAAAATGAGGCTCCAATCCCTTCCAGAGCTGAGATATTGAAACTCAAAATTTTGACCAGAAAAAAAAAATGACAGTGTTACCCCTTATGTTTTTTTTCGGGGGGTGAAAAATTAAGCTTCTCCGATCTTCTCAAAACTCTGGATTCTGATAGAGGGCCACGAGACATGGTCCTGGGTGCAAAAATTGAGGCTCCAATCCCTTCCAGAGCTGAGATATTGAAACTCAAAATTTTGACCAGAAAAAAAAAAATGACAGTGTTACCCCTTATGTTTTTTTTCAGGGGGGGGGGGGAAATTAAGTTTCTCCGATCTTCTCAAAACTCTGGATTCTGATAGAGGGCCACGAGACATGGTCCTGGGTGCAAAAATTGAGGCTCCAAACCCTTCCAGAGCTGAGATATTGAAACTTAAAATTTTGACCAGAAAAAAAATGACAGTGTTACCCCTTATGTTTTTTTTCGGGGGGGTGAAAAATTAAGTTTCTCCGATCTTCTCAAAACTCTGGATTCTGATAGAGGGCCACGAGACATGGTCCTGGGTGCAAAAATTGAGGCTCCAAACCCTTCCAGAGCTGAGATATTGAAACTCAAAATTTTGACCAGAAAAAAAAAATGACAGTGTTACCCCTTATGTTTTTTTTCGGGGGGTGAAAAATTAAGTTTCTCCGATCTTCTCAAAACTCTGGATTCTGATAGAGGGCCACGAGACATGGTCCTGGGTGCAAAAATTGAGGCTCCAAACCCTTCCAGAGCTGAGATATTGAAACTCAAAATTTTGACCAGAAAAAAAAATGACAGTGTTACCCCTTATGTTTTTTTTCGGGGGGTGAAAAATTAAGTTTCTCCGATCTTCTCAAAACTCTGGATTCTGATAGAGGGCCACGAGACATGGTCCTGGGTGCAAAAATTGAGGCTCCAAACCCTTCCAGAGCTGAGATATTGAAACTCAAAATTTTGACCAGAAAAAAAAATGACAGTGTTACCCCTTATGTTTTTTTTCGGGGGGTGAAAAATTAAGTTTCTCCGATCTTCTCAAAACTCTGGATTCTGATAGAGGGCCACGAGACATGGTCCTGGGTGCAAAAATTGAGGCTCCAAACCCTTCCAGAGCTGAGATATTGAAACTCAAGATTTTGACCAGAAAAAAAAAATGACAGTGTTACCCCTTATGGTTTTTTTCGGGGGGTGAAAAATTAAGTTTCTCCGATCTTCTCAAAACTCTGGATTCTGATAGAGGGCCACGAGACATGGTCATGGGTGCAAAAATTGAGGCTCCAAACCCTTCCAGAGCTGAGATATTGAAACTCAAAATTTTGACCAGAAAAAAAATGACAGTGTTACCCCTTATGTTTTTTTTCGGGGGGTGAAAAATTAAGTTTCTCCGATCTTCTCAAAACTCTGGATTCTGATAGAGGGCCACGAGACATGGTCCTGGGTGCAAAAATTGAGGCTCCAAACCCTTCCAGAGCTGAGATATTGAAACTCAAAATTTTGACCAGAAAAAAAAAAATGGCAGTGTTACCCCTTATGTTTTTTTTCGGGGGGTGAAAAATTAAGTTTCTCCGATCTTCTCAAAACTCTGGATTCTGATAGAGGGCCACGAGACATGGTCCTGGGTGCAAAAATTGAGGCTCCAAACCCTTCCAGAGCTGAGATATTGAAACTCAAAATTTTGACCAGAAAAAAAATGACAGTGTTACCCCTTATGTTTTTTTTCGGGGGGTGAAAAATTAAGTTTCTCCGATCTTCTCAAAACTCTGGATTCTGATAGAGGGCCACGAGACATGGTCCTGGGTGCAAAAATTGAGGCTCCAAACCCTTCCAGAGCTGAGATATTGAAACTCAAAATTTTGAGCAGAAAAAAAAATGACAGTGTTACCCCTTATGTTTTTTTTCGGGGGGTGAAAAATTAAGTTTCTCCGATCTTCTCAAAACTCTGGATTCTGATAGAGGGCCACGAGACATGGTTCTGGGTGCAAAAATTGAGGCTCCAATCCCTTCCAGAGCTGAGATATTGAAACTCAAAATTTTGACCAGAAAAAAAAAATGACAGTGTTACCCCTTATGTTTTTTTTCGGGGGGTGAAAAATTAAGTTTCTCCGATCTTCTCAAAACTCTGGATTCTGATAGAGGGCCACGAGACATGGTCCTGGGTGCAAAAATTGAGGCTCCAAACCCTTCCAGAGCTGAGATATTGAAACTCAAAATTTTGACCAGAAAAAAAAATGACAGTGTTACCCCTTATGTTTTTTTTCGGGGGGTGAAAAATTAAGTTTCTCCTATCTTCTCAAAACTCTGGATTCTGATAGAGGGCCACGAGACATGGTCCTGGGTGCAAAAATTGAGGCTCCAAACCCTTCCAGAGCTGAGATATTGAAACTTAAAATTTTGACCAGAAAAAAAATGACAATGTTACCCCTTATGTTTTTTTTCGGGGGGGTGAAAAATTAAGTTTCTCCGATCTTCTCAAAACTCTGGATTCTGATAGAGGGCCACGAGACATGGTCCTGGGTGCAAAAATTGAGGCTCCAAACCCTTCCAGAGCTGAGATATTGAAACTCAAAATTTTGACCAGAAAAAAAAAAATGACAGTGTTACCCCTTATGTTTTTTTTCGGGGGGTGAAAAATTAAGTTTCTCCGATCTTCTCAAAACTCTGGATTCTGATAGAGGGCCACGAGACATGGTCCTGGGTGCAAAAATTGAGGCTCCAAACCCTTCCAGAGCTGAGATATTGAAACTCAAAATTTTGACCAGAAAAAAAAATTACAGTGTTACCCCTTATGTTTTTTTTCGGGGGGTGAAAAATTAAGTTTCTCCGATCTTCTCAAAACTCTGGATTCTGATAGAGGGCCACGAGACATGGTCCTGGGTGCAAAAATTGAGGCTCCAAACCCTTCCAGAGCTGAGATATTGAAACTCAAGATTTTGACCAGAAAAAAAAAAATGACAGTGTTACCCCTTATGTTTTTTTTCGGGGGGTGAAAAATTAAGTTTCTCCGATCTTCTCAAAACTCTGGATTCTGATAGAGGGCCACGAGACATGGTCCTGGGTGCAAAAATTGAGGCTCCAATCCCTTCCAGAGCTGAGATATTGAAACTCAAAATTTTGACCAGAAAAAAAAATGACAGTGTTACCCCTTATGTTTTTTTTCGGGGGGTGAAAAATTAAGTTTCTCCGATCTTCTCAAAACTCTGGATTCTGATAGAGGGCCACGAGACATGGTCCTGGGTGCAAAAATTGAGGCTCCAAACCCTTCCAGAGCTGAGATATTGAAACTCAAAATTTTGACCAGAAAAAAAAAATGACAGTGTTACCCCTTATGTTTTTTTTCGGGGGGTGAAAAATTAAGTTTCTCCGATCTTCTCAAAACTCTGGATTCTGATAGAGGGCCACGAGACATGGTCCTGGGAGCAAAAATTGAGGCTCCAAACCCTTCCAGAGCTGAGATATTGAAACTCAAAATTTTGACCAGAAAAAAAATGACAGTGTTACCCCTTATGTTTTTTTCGGGGGGTGAAAAATTAAGTTTCTCCGATCTTTTCAAAACTCTGGATTCTGATAGAGGGCCACGAGACATGGTCCTGGGTGCAAAAAATGAGGCTCCAATCCCTTCCAGAGCTGAGATATTGAAACTCAAAATTTTGACCAGAAAAAAAAATGACAGTGTTACCCCTTATGTTTTTTTTCGGGGGGTGAAAAATTAAGTTTCTCCGATCTTCTCAAAACTCTGGATTCTGATAGAGGGCCACGAGACATGGTCCTGGGTGCAAAAATTGAGGCTCCAATCCCTTCCAGAGCTGAGATATTGAAACTCAAAATTTTGACCAGAAAAAAAAAATGACAGTGTTACCCCTTATGTTTTTTTTCAGGGGGGGGGGGGGATTAAGTTTCTCCGATCTTCTCAAAACTCTGGATTCTGATAGAGGGCCACGAGACATGGTCCTGGGTGCAAAAATTGAGGCTCCAAACCCTTCCAGAGCTGAGATATTGAAACTTAAAATTTTGACCAGAAAAAAAATGACAGTGTTACCCCTTATGTTTTTTTTCGGGGGGGTGAAAAATTAAGTTTCTCCGATCTTCTCAAAACTCTGGATTCTGATAGAGGGCCACGAGACATGGTCCTGGGTGCAAAAATTGAGGCTCCAAACCCTTCCAGAGCTGAGATATTGAAACTCAAAATTTTGACCAGAAAAAAAAAATGACAGTGTTACCCCTTATGTTTTTTTTCGGGGGGTGAAAAATTAAGTTTCTCCGATCTTCTCAAAACTCTGGATTCTGATAGAGGGCCACGAGACATGGTCCTGGGTGCAAAAATTGAGGCTCCAATCCCTTCCAGAGCTGAGATATTGAAACTCAAAATTTTGACCAGAAAAAAAAATGACAGTGTTACCCCTTATGTTTTTTTTCGGGGGGTGAAAAATTAAGTTTCTCCGATCTTCTCAAAACTCTGGATTCTGATAGAGGGCCACGAGACATGGTCCTGGGTGCAAAAATTGAGGCTCCAAACCCGTCCAGAGCTGAGATATTGAAACTCAAAATTTTGACCAGAAAAAAAAAATGACAGTGTTACCCCTTATGTTTTTTTTCGAGGGGTGAAAAATTAAGTTTCTCCGATCTTCTCAAAACTCTGGATTCTGATAGAGGGCCATGAGACATGGTCCTGGGTGCAAAAATTGAGGCTCCAATCCCTTCCAGAGCTGAGATATTGAAACTCAAAATTTTGACCAGAAAAAAAAAATGACAGTGTTACCCCTTATGTTTTTTTTCGGGGGGTGAAAAATCAAGTTTCTCCGATCTTCTCAAAACTCTGGATTCTGATAGAGGGCCACGAGACATGGTCCTGGGTGCAAAAATTGAGGCTCCAATCCCTTCCAGAGCTGATATATTGAAACTCAAAATTTTGACCAGAAAAAAAAATGACAGTGTTACCCCTTATGTTTTTTTTCGGGGGGTGAAAAATTAAGTTTCTCCGATCTTCTCAAAACTCTGGATTCTGATAGAGGGCCACGAGACATGGTCCTGGGTGCAAAAATTGAGGCTCCAAACCCTTCCAGAGCTGAGATATTGAAACTCAAAATTTTGACCAGAAAAAAAAAATGACAGTGTTACCCCTTATGTTTTTTTTCGGGGGGTGAAAAATTAAGTTTCTCCGATCTTCTCAAAACTCTGGATTCTGATAGAGGGCCACGAGACATGGTCCTGGGTGCAAAAATTGAGGCTCCAATCCCTTCCAGAGCTGAGATATTGAAACTCAAAATTTTGACCAGAAAAAAAAATGACAGTGTTACCCCTTATGTTTTTTTTCGGGGGGTGAAAAATTAAGTTTCTCCGATCTTCTCAAAACTCTGGATTCTGATAGAGGGCCACGAGACATGGTCCTGGGTGCAAAAATTGAGGCTCCAATCCCTTCCAGAGCTGAGATATTGAAACTCAAAATTTTGACCAGAAAAAAAAAATGACAGTGTTACCCCTTATGTTTTTTTTCGGGGGGTGAAAAATTAAGTTTCTCCGATCTTCTCAAAACTCTGGATTCTGATAGAGGGCCACGAGACATGGTCCTGGGTGCAAAAATTGAGGCTCCAAACCCTTCCAGAGCTGAGATATTGAAACTCAAAATTTTGACCAGAAAAAAAAAAAATGACAGTGTTACCCCTTATGTTTTTTTTCGGGGGGTGAAAAATTAAGTTTCTCCGATCTTCTCAAAACTCTGGATTCTGATAGAGGGCCACGAGACATGGTCCTGGGTGCAAAAATTGAGGCTCCAAACCCTTCCAGAGCTGAGATATTGAAACTCAAAATTTTGACCAGAAAAAAAAAATGACAGTGTTACCCCTTATGTTTTTTTTCGGGGGGTGAAAAATTAAGTTTCTCCGATCTTCTCAAAACTCTGGATTCTGATAGAGGGCCACGAGACATGGTCCTGGGTGCAAAAATTGAGGCTCCAAATCCTTCCAGAGCTGAGATATTGAAACTGAAAATTTTGACCAGAAAAAAAAATGACAGTGTTACCCCTTATGTTTTTTTTCGGGGGGTGAAAAATTAAGTTTCTCCGATCTTCTCAAAACTCTGGATTCTGATAGAGGGCCACGAGACATGGTCCTGGGTGCAAAAATTGAGGCTCCAATCCCTTCCAGAGCTGAGATATTGAAACTCAAAATTTTGACCAGAAAAAAAAATGACAGTGTTACCCCTTATGTTTTTTTTCGGGGGGTGAAAAATTACGTTTCTCCGATCTTCTCAAAACTCTGGATTCTGATAGAGGGCAACGAGACATGGTCCTGGGTGCAAAAATTGAGGCTCCAAACCCTTCCAGAGCTGAGATATTGAAACTCAAAATTTTGACCAGAAAAAAAAATGACAGTGTTACCCCTGATGTTTTTTTTTCGGGGGGTGAAAAATTAAGTTTCTCCGATCTTCTCAAAACTCTGGATTCTGATAGAGGGCCACGAGACATGGTCCTGGGTGCAAAAATTGAGGCTCCAATCCCTTCCAGAGCTGAGATATTGAAACTCAAAATTTTGACCAGAAAAAAAAATGACAGTGTTACCCCTTATGTTTTTTTTCGGGGGGTGAAAAATTAAGTTTCTCCGATCTTCTCAAAACTCTGGATTCTGATAGAGGGCCACGAGACATGGTCCTGGGTGCAAAAATTGAGGCTCCAATCCCTTCCAGAGCTGAGATAATGAAACTTAAAATTTTGACCAGAAAAAAAAAATGACAGTGTTACCCCTTATGGTTTTTTTCGGGGGGTGAAAAATTAAGTTTCTCCGATCTTCTCAAAACTCTGGATTCTGATAGAGGGCCACGAGACATGGTCCTGGGTGCAAAAATTGAGGCTCCAAACCCTTCCAGAGCTGAGATATTGAAACTCAAAATTTTGACCAGAAAAAAAAATGACAGTGTTACCCCTTATGTTTTTTTTCGGGGGGTGAAAAATTAAGTTTCTCCGATCTTCTCAAAACTCTGGATTCTGATAGAGGGCCACGAGACATGGTCCTGGGTGCAAAAATTGAGGCTCCAATCCCTTCCAGAGCTGAGATATTGAAACTCAAAATTTTGACCAGAAAAAAAAAATGACAGTGTTACCCCTTATGTTTTTTTTCGGGGGGTGAAAAATTAAGTTTCTCCGATCTTCTCAAAACTCTGGATTCTGATAGAGGGCCACGAGACATGGTCCTGGGTGCAAAAATTGAGGCTCCAAACCTTTCCAGAGCTGAGATATTGAAACTCAAAATTTTGACCAGAAAAAAAAAAATGACAGTGTTACCCCTTATGTTTTTTTTCGGGGGGTGAAAAATTAAGTTTCTCCGATCTTCTCAAAACTCTGGATTCTGATAGAGGGCCACGAGACATGGTCCTGTGAGCAAAAATTGAGGCTCCAAACCCTTCCAGAGCTGAGATATTGAAACTCAAAATTTTGACCAGAAAAAAAAATGACAGTGTTACCCCTTATGTTTTTTTCGGGGGGTGAAAAATTAAGTTTCTCCGATCTTCTCAAAACTCTGGATTCTGATAGAGGGCCACGAGACATGGTCCTGGGTGCAAAAATTGAGGCTCCAAACCCTTCCAGAGCTGAGATATTGAAACTCAAAATTTTGACCAGAAAAAAAAATGGCATTGTTACCCCTTATGTTTTTTTTCGGGGGGTGAAAAATTAAGTTTCTCCGATCTTCTCAAAACTCTGGATTCTGATAGAGGGCCACGAAACATGGTCCTGGGTGCAAAAATTGAGGCTCCAATCCCTTCCAGAGCTGAGATATTGAAACTCAAAATTTTGACCAGAAAAAAAAATGACAGTGTTACCCCTTATGTTTTTTTCGGGGGGTGAAAAATTAAGTTTCTCCGATCTTCTCAAAACTCTGGATTCTGATAGAGGGCCACGAGACATGGTCCTGGGTGCAAAAATTGAGGCTCCAAACCCTTCCAGAGCTAAGATATTGAAACTCAAAATTTTGACCAGAAAAAAAAAATGACAGTGTTACCCCTTATGTTTTTTTTCGGGGGGTGAAAAATTAAGTTTCTCCGATCTTCTCAAAACTCTGGATTCTGATAGAGGGCCACGAGACATGGTCCTGGGAGCAAAAATTGAGGCTCCAAACCCTTCCAGAGCTGAGATATTGAAACTCAAGATTTTGACCAGAAAAAAAAAAATGACAGTGTTACCCCTTATGTTTTTTTTCGGGGGGTGAAAAATTAAGTTTCTCCGATCTTCTCAAAACTCTGGATTCTGATAGAGGGCCACGAGACATGGTCCTGGGTGCAAAAATTGAGGCTCCAATCCCTTCCAGAGCTGAGATATTGAAACTCAAAATTTTGACCAGAAAAAAAAATGACAGTGTTACCCCTTATGTTTTTTTTCGGGGGGTGAAAAATTAAGTTTCTCCGATCTTCTCAAAACTCTGGATTCTGATAGAGGGCCACGAGACATGGTCCTGGGTGCAAAAATTGAGGCTCCAAACCCTTCCAGAGCTGAGATATTGAAACTTAAAATTTTGACCAGAAAAAAAATGACAGTGTTACCCCTTATGTTTTTTTTCGGGGGGTGAAAAATTAAGTTTCTCTGATCTTCTCAAAACTCTGGATTCTGATAGAGGGCCACGAGACATGGTCCTGGGTGCAAAAATTGAGGCTCCAAACCCTTCCAGAGCTGAGATATTGAAACTCAAAATTTTGACCAGAAAAAAAAAATGACAGTGTTAACCCTTATGTTTTTTTTCGGGGGGTGAAAAATTAAGTTTCTCCGATCTTCTCAAAACTCTGGATTCTGATAGAGGGCCACGAGACATGGTCCTGGGTGCAAAAATTGAGGCTCCAAACCCTTCCAGAGCTGAGATATTGAAACTCAAAATTTTGACCAGAAAAAAAAATGACAGTGTTACCCCTTATGTTTTTTTTCGGGGGGTGAAAAATTAAGTTTCTCCGATCTTCTCAAAACTCTGGATTCTGATAGAGGGCCACGAGACATGGTCCTGGGTGCAAAAATTGAGGCTCCAAACCCTTCCAGAGCTGAGATATTGAAACTCAAAATTTTGACCAGTAAAAAAAAAATGACAGTGTTACCCCTTATGTTTTTTTTCGGGGGGTGAAAAATTAAGTTTCTCCGATCTTCTCAAAACTCTGGATTCTGATAGAGGGCCACGAGACATGGTCCTGGGTGCAAAAATTGAGGCTCCAATCCCTTCCAGAGCTGAGATATTGAAACTCAAAATTTTGACCAGAAAAAAAAATGACAGTGTTACCCCTTATGTTTTTTTTCGGGGGGTGAAAAATTAAGTTTCTCTGATCTTCTCAAAACTCTGGATTCTGATAGAGGGCCACGAGACATGGTCCTGGGTGCAAAAATTGAGGCTCCAATCCCTTCCAGAGCTGAGATATTGAAACTCAAAATTTTGACCAGAAAAAAAAATGACAGTGTTACCCCTTATGTTTTTTTTCGTGGGGTGAAAAATTAAGTTTCTCCGATCTTCTCAAAACTCTGGATTCTGATAGAGGGCCACGAGACATGGTCCTGGGTGCAAAAATTGAGGCTCCAAACCCTTCCAGAGCTGAGATATTGAAACTCAAAATTTTGACCAGAAAAAAAAATGACAGTGTTACCCCTTATGTTTTTTTTTCGGGGGGTGAAAAATTAAGTTTCTCCGATCTTCTCAAAACTCTGGATTCTGATAGAGGGCCACGAGACATGGTCCTGGGTGCAAAAATTGAGGCTCCAAACCCTTCCAGAGCTGAGATATTGAAACTCAAAATTTTGACCAGAAAAAAAAAATGACAGTGTTACCCCTTATGTTTTTTTTCGGGGGGTGAAAAATTAAGTTTCTCCGATCTTCTCAAAACTCTGGATTCTGATAGAGGGCCACGAGACATGGTCCTGGGTGCAAAAATTGAGGCTCCAATCCCTTCCTGAGATATTGAAACTCAAAATTTTGACCAGAAAAAAAAAATGACAGTGTTACCCCTTATGTTTTTTTTCGGGGGGTGAAAAATTAAGTTTCTCCGATCTTCTCAAAACTCTGGATTCTGATAGAGGGCCACGAGACATGGTCCTGGGTGCAAAAATTGAGACTCCAAACCCTTCCAGAGCTGAGATATTGAAACTCAAAATTTTGACCAGAAAAAAAAAATGACAGTGTTACCCCTTATGTTTTTTTTTCGGGGGGTGAAAAATTAAGTTTCTCCGATCTTCTAAAAACTCTGGATTCTGATAGAGGGCCACGAGACATGGTCCTGGGTGCAAAAATTGAAGCTCCAAACCCTTCCAGAGCTGAGATATTGAAACTCAAAATTTTGACCAGAAAAAAAAAATGACAGTGTTACCCCTTATGTTTTTTTCGGGGGGTGAAAAATTAAGTTTCTCCGATCTTCTCAAAACTCTGGATTCTGATAGAGGGCCACGAGACATGGTCCTGGGTGCAAAAATTGAGGCTCCAATCCCTTCCAGAGCTGAGATATTGAAACTCAAAATGTTGACCAGAAAAAAAAAATGACAGTGTTACCCCTTATGTTTTTTTTCGGGGGGTGAAAAATTAAGTTTCTCCGATCTTCTCAAAACTCTGGATTCTGATAGAGGGCCACGAGACATGGTTCTGGGTGCAAAAATTGAGGCTCCAATCCCTTCCAGAGCTGAGATATTGAAACTCAAAATTTTGACCAGAAAAAAAAATGACAGTGTTACCCCTTATGTTTTTTTTCGGGGGGTGAAAAATTAAGTTTCTCTGATCTTCTCAAAACTCTGGATTCTGATAGAGGGCCACGAGACATGGTCATGGGTGCAAAAATTGAGGCTCCAAACCCTTCCAGAGCTGAGATATTGAAACTCAAAATTTTGACCAGAAAAAAAAAATGACAGTGTTACCCCTTATGTTTTTTTTCGGGGGGTGAAAAATTAAGTTTCTCCGATCTTCTCAAAACTCTGGATTCTGATAGAGGGCCACGAGACATGGTCCTGGGAGCAAAAATTGAGGCTCCAAACCCTTCCAGAGCTGAGATATTGAAACTCAAAATTTTGACCAGAAAAAAAATGACAGTGTTACCCCTTATGTTTTTTTCGGGGGGTGAAAAATTAAGTTTCTCCGATCTTCTCAAAACTCTGGATTCTGATAGAGGGCCACGAGACATGGTCCTGGGTGCAAAAATTGAGGCTCCAATCCCTTCCAGAGCTGAGATATTGAAACTCAAAATTTTGACCAGAAAAAAAAAAATGACAGTGTTACCCCTTATGTTTTTTTTCGGGGGGTGAAAAATTAAGTTTCTCCGATCTTCTCAAAACTCTGGATTCTGATAGAGGGCCACGAGACATGGTCCTGGGTGCAAAAATTGAGGCTCCAAACCCTTCCAGAGCTGAGATATTGAAACTCAAAATTTTGACCAGAAAAAAAAAATGACAGTGTTACCCCTTATGTTTTTTTTCGGGGGGTGAAAAATTAAGTTTCTCCGATCTTCTCAAAACTCTGGATTCTGATAGAGGGCCACGAGACATGGTCCTGGGTGCAAAAATTGAGGCTCCAATCCCTTCCAGAGCTGAGATATTGAAACTCAAAATTTTGACCAGAAAAAAAAATGACAGTGTTACCCCTTATGTTTTTTTTCGGGGGGTGAAAAATTAAGTTTCTCCGATCTTCTCAAAACTCTGGATTCTGATAGAGGGCCACGAGACATGGTCGTGGGTGCAAAAATTGAGGCTCCAAACCCTTCCAGAGCTGAGATATTTAAACTCAAAATTTTGACCAGAAAAATAAAATGACAGTGTTACCCCTTATGTTTTTTTTTCGGGGGGTGAAAAATTAAGTTTCTCCGATCTTCTAAAAACTCTGGATTCTGATAGAGGGCCACGAGACATGGTCCTGGGTGCAAAAATTGAGGCTCCAAACCCTTCCAGAGCTGAGATATTGAAACTCAAAATTTTGACCAGAAAAAAAATGACAGTGTTACCCCTTATGTTTTTTTCGGGGGGTGAAAAATTAAGTTTCTCCGATCTTCTCAAAACTCTGGATTCTGATAGAGGGCCACGAGACATGGTCCTGGGTGCAAAAATTGAGGCTCCAAACCCTTCCAGAGCTGAGATATTGAAACTCAAAATTTTGACCAGAAAAAAAAAATGACAGTGTTACCCCTTATGTTTTTTTTCGGGGGGTGAAAAATTAAGTTTCTCCAATCTTCTCAAAACTCTGGATTCTGATAGAGGGCCACGAGACATGGTCCTGGGTGCAAAAATTGAGGCTCCAATCCCTTCCAGAGCTGAGATATTGAAACTCAAAATTTTGACCAGAAAAAAAAATGACAGTGTTACCCCTTATGTTTTTTTTCGGGGGGTGAAAAATTAAGTTTCTCCGATCTTCTCAAAACTCTGGATTCTGATAGAGGGCCACGAGACATGGTCCTGGGTGCAAAAATTGAGGCTCCAAACCCTTCCAGAGCTGAGATATTGAAACTCAAAATTTTGACCAGAAAAAAAAATGACAGTGTTACCCCTTATGTTTTTTTTCGGGGGGTGAAAAATTAAGTTTCTCCGATCTTCTCAAAACTCTGGATTCTGATAGAGGGCCACGAGACATGGTCCTGGGTGCAAAAATTGAGGCTCCAATCCCTTCCAGAGCTGAGATATTGAAACTCAAAATTTTGACCAGAAAAAAAATGACAGTGTTACCCCTTATGTTTTTTTTCGGGGGGTGAAAAATTAAGTTTCTCCGATCTTCTCAAAACTCTGGATTCTGATAAAGGGCCACGAGACATGGTCCTGGGTGCAAAAATTGAGGCTCCAAACCCTTCCAGAGCTGAGATATTGAAACTCAAAATTTTGACCAGAAAAAAAAATGACAGTGTTACCCCTTATGTTTTTTTTCGGGGGGTGAAAAATTAAGTTTCTCCGATCTTCTCAAAACTCTGGATTCTGATGGAGGGCCACGAGACATGGTCCTGGGTGCAAAAAATGAGGCTCCAATCCCTTCCAGAGCTGAGATATTGAAACTCAAAATTTTGACCAGAAAAAAAAATGACAGTGTTACCCCTTATGTTTTTTTTCGGGGGGTGAAAAATTAAGTTTCTCCGATCTTCTCAAAACTCTGGATTCTGATAGAGGGCCACGAGACATGGTCCTGGGTGCAAAAATTGAGGCTCCAATCCCTTCCAGAGCTGAGATATTGAAACTCAAAATTTTGACCAGAAAAAAAATGACAGTGTTACCCCTTATGTTTTTTTTCAGGGGGGGGGGGGGGAAATTAAGTTTCTCCGATCTTCTCAAAACTCTGGATTCTGATAGAGGGCCACGAGACATGGTCCTGGGTGCAAAAATTGAGGCTCCAAACCCTTCCAGAGCTGAGATATTGAAACTTAAAATTTTGACCAGAAAAAAAATGACAGTGTTACCCCTTATGTTTTTTTTCGGGGGGGTGAAAAATTAAGTTTCTCCGATCTTCTCAAAACTCTGGATTCTGATAGAGGGCCACGAGACATGGTCCTGGGTGCAAAAATTGAGGCTCCAAACCCTTCCAGAGCTGAGATATTGAAACTCAAAATTTTGACCAGAAAAAAAAAAATGACAGTGTTACCCCTTATGTTTTTTTTCGGGGGGTGAAAAATTAAGTTTCTCCGATCTTCTCAAAACTCTGGATTCTGATAGAGGGCCACGAGACATGGTCCTGGGTGCAAAAATTGAGGCTCCAAACCCTTCCAGAGCTGAGATTTTGAAACTCAAAATTTTGACCAGAAAAAAAAATGACAGTGTTACCCCTTATGTTTTTTTTCGGGGGGTGAAAAATTAAGTTTCTCCGATCTTCTCAAAACTCTGGATTCTGATAGAGGGCCACGAGACATGGTCCTGGGTGCAAAAATTGAGGCTCCAAACCCTTCCAGAGCTGAGATATTGAAACTCAAGATTTTGACCAGAAAAAAAAAAATGACAGTGTTACCCCTTATGTTTTTTTTCGGGGGGTGAAAAATTAAGTTTCTCCGATCTTCTCAAAACTCTGGATTCTGATAGAGGGCCACGAGACATGGTCCTGGGTGCAAAAATTGAGGCTCCAATCCCTTCCAGAGCTGAGATATTGAAACTCAAAATTTTGAACAGAAAAAAAAAATGACAGTGTTACCCCTTATGTTTTTTTTCGGGGGGTGAAAAATTAAGTTTCTCCGATCTTCTCAAAACTCTGGATTCTGATAGAGGGCCACGAGACATGGTCCTGGGTGCAAAAATTGAGGCTCCAAACCCTTCCAGAGCTGAGATATTGAAACTCAAAATTTTGACCAGAAAAAAAAAATGACAGTGTTACCCCTTATGTTTTTTTTCGGGGGTTGAAAAATTAAGTTTATCCGATCTTCTCAAAACTCTGGATTCTGATAGAGGGCCACGAGACATGGTCCTGGGTGCAAAAATTGAGGCTCCAATCCCTTCCAGAGCTGAGATATTGAAACTCAAAATTTTGACCAGAAAAAAAAATGACAGTGTTACCCCTTATGTTTTTTTTCGGGGGGTGAAAAATTAAGTTTCTCCGATCTTCTCAAAACTCTGGATTCTGATAGAGGGCCACGAGACATGGTCATGGGTGCAAAAATTGAGGCTCCAAACCCTTCCAGAGCTGAGATATTGAAACTCAAAATTTTGACCAGAAAAAAAAATGACAGTGTTACCCCTTATGTTTTCGGGGGGTGAAAAATTAAGTTTCTCCGATCTTCTCAAAACTCTGGATTCTGATAGAGGGCCACGAGACATGGTCCTGGGAGCAAAAATTGAGGCTCCAAACCCTTCCAGAGCTGAGATATTGAAACTCAAAATTTTGACCAGAAAAAAAATGACAGTGTTACCCCTTATGTTTTTTTCGGGGGGTGAAAAATTAAGTTTCTCCGATCTTCTCAAAACTCTGGATTCTGATAGAGGGCCACGAGACATGGTCCTGGGTGCAAAAATTGAGGCTCCAAACCCTTCCAGAGCTGAGATATTGAAACTCAAAATTTTGACCAGAAAAAAAAAATGACAGTGTTACCCCTTATGTTTTTTTTCGGGGGGTGAAAAATTAAGTTTCTCCGATCTTCTCAAAACTCTGGATTCTGATAGAGGGCCACGAGACATGGTCCTGGGTGCAAAAATTGAGGCTCCAATCCCTTCCAGAGCTGAGATATTGAAACTCAAAATTTTGACCAGAAAAAAAATGACAGTGTTACCCCTTATGTTTTTTTTCGGGGGATGAAAAATTAAGTTTCTCCGATCTTCTCAAAACTCTGGATTCTGATAGAGGGCCACGAGACATGGTCCTGGGTGCAAAAATTGAGGCTCCAAACCCTTCCAGAGCTGAGATATTGAAACTCAAAATTTTGACCAGAAAAAAAAATGACAGTGTTACCCCTTATGTTTTTTTTTCGGGGGGTGAAAAATTAAGTTTCTCCGATCTTCTAAAAACTCTGGATTCTGATAGAGGGTCACGAGACATGGTCCTGGGTGCGAAAATTGAGGCTCCAAACCCTTCCAGAGCTGAGATATTGAAACTCAAAATTTTGACCAGAAAAAAAAATGACAGTGTTACCCCTTATGTTTTTTCGGGGGGTGAAAAATTAAGTTTCTCCGATCTTCTCAAAACTCTGGATTCTGATAGAGGGCCACGAGACATGGTCCTGGGTGCAAAAATTGAGGCTCCAAACCCTTCCAGAGCTGAGATATTGAAACTCAAAATTTTGACCAGAAAAAAAAAATGACAGTGTTACCCCTTATGTTTTTTTTCGGGGGGTGAAAAATTAAGTTTCTCCGATCTTCTCAAAACTCTGGATTCTGATAGAGGGCCACGAGACATGGTCCTGGGTGCAAAAATTGAGGCTCCAATCCCTTCCAGAGCTGAGATATTGAAACTCAAAATTTTGACCAGAAAAAAAAATGACAGTGTTACCCCTTATGTTTTTTTTCGGGGGGTGAAAAATTAAGTTTCTCCGATCTTCTCAAAACTCTGGATTCTGATAGAGGGCCACGAGACATGGTCCTGGGTGCAAAAATTGAGGCTCCAAACCCTTCCAGAGCTGAGATATTGAAACTCAAAATTTTGACCAGAAAAAAAAAATGACAGTGTTACCCCTTATGTTTTTTTTTCGGGGGGTGAAAAATTAAGTTTCTCCGATCTTCTAAAAACTCTGGATTCTGATAGAGGGCCACGAGACATGGTCCTGGGTGCAAAAATTGAGGCTCCAAACCCTTCCAGAGCTGAGATATTGAAACTCAAAATTTTGACCAGAAAAAAAAAATGACAGTGTTACCCCTTATGTTTTTTTCGGGGGGTGAAAAATTAAGTTTCTCCGATCTTCTCAAAACTCTGGATTCTGATAGAGGGCCACGAGACATGGTCCTGGGTGCAAAAATTGAGGCTCCAATCCCTTCCAGAGCTGAGATATTGAAACTCAAAATGTTGACCAGAAAAAAAAAATGACAGTGTTACCCCTTATGTTTTTTTTCGGGGGGTGAAAAATTAAGTTTCTCCGATCTTCTCAAAACTCTGGATTCTGATAGAGGGCCACGAGACATGGTCCTGGGTGCAAAAATTGAGGCTCCAAACCCTTCCAGAGCTGAAATATTGAAACTCAAAATTTTGACCAGAAAAAAAAATGACAGTGTTACCCCTTATGTTTTTTTTCGGGGGGTGAAAAATTAAGTTTCTCCGATCTTCTCAAAACTCTGGATTCTGATAGAGGGCCACGAGACATGGTCCTGGGTGCAAAAATTGAGGCTCCAATCCCTTCCAGAGCTGAGATATTGAAACTCAAAATTTTGACCAGAAAAAAAATGACAGTGTTACCCCTTATGTTTTTTTTCGGGGGGTGAAAAATTAAGTTTCTCCGATCTTCTCAAAACTCTGGATTCTGATAGAGGGCCACGAGACATGGTCCTGGGTGCAAAAATTGAGGCTCCAATCCCTTCCAGAGCTGAGATATTGAAACTCAAAATTTTGACCAGAAAAAAAAAATGACAGTGTTACCCCTTATGTTTTTTTTCAGGGGGGGGGGGAAATTAAGTTTCTCCGATCTTCTCAAAACTCTGGATTCTGATAGAGGGCCACGAGACATGGTCCTGGGTGCAAAAATTGAGGCTCCAAACCCTTCCAGAGCTGAGATATTGAAACTTAAAATTTTGACCAGAAAAAAAATGACAGTGTTACCCCTTATGTTTTTTTTCGGGGGGGTGAAAAATTAAGTTTCTCCGATCTTCTCAAAACTCTGGATTCTGATAGAGGGCCACGAGACATGGTCCTGGGTGCAAAAATTGAGGCTCCAAACCCTTCCAGAGCTGAGATATTGAAACTCAAAATTTTGACCAGAAAAAAAAAATGACAGTGTTACCCCTTATGTTTTTTTTCGGGGGGTGAAAAATTAAGTTTCTCCGATCTTCTCAAAACTCTGGATTCTGATAGAGGGCCACGAGACATGGTCCTGGGTGCAAAAATTGAGGCTCCAAACCCTTCCAGAGCTGAGATATTGAAACTCAAAATTTTGACCAGAAAAAAAAATGACAGTGTTACCCCTTATGTTTTTTTTCGGGGGGTGAAAAATTAAGTTTCTCCGATCTTCTCAAAACTCTGGATTCTGATAGAGGGCCACGAGACATGGTCCTGGGTGCAAAAATTGAGGCTCCAAACCCTTCCAGAGCTGAGATATTGAAACTCAAAATTTTGACCAGAAAAAAAAATGACAGTGTTACCCCTTATGTTTTTTTTCGGGGGGTGAAAAATTAAGTTTCTCCGATCTTCTCAAAACTCTGGATTCTGATAGAGGGCCACGAGACATGGTCCTGGGTGCAAAAATTGAGGCTCCAAACCCTTCCAGAGCTGAGATATTGAAACTCAAGATTTTGACCAGAAAAAAAAAATGACAGTGTTACCCCTTATGGTTTTTTTCGGGGGGTGAAAAATTAAGTTTCTCCGATCTTCTCAAAACTCTGGATTCTGATAGAGGGCCACGAGACATGGTCATGGGTGCAAAAATTGAGGCTCCAAACCCTTCCAGAGCTGAGATATTGAAACTCAAAATTTTGACCAGAAAAAAAATGACAGTGTTACCCCTTATGTTTTTTTCGGGGGGTGAAAAATTAAGTTTCTCCGATCTTCTCAAAACTCTGGATTCTGATAGAGGGCCACGAGACATGGTCCTGGGTGCAAAAATTGAGGCTCCAAACCCTTCCAGAGCTGAGATATTGAAACTCAAAATTTTGACCAGAAAAAAAAATGACAGTGTTACCCCTTATGTTTTTTTTCGGGGGGTGAAAAATTAAGTTTCTCCGATCTTCTCAAAACTCTGGATTCTGATAGAGGGCCACGAGACATGGTCCTGGGTGCAAAAATTGAGGCTCCAATCCCTTCCAGAGCTGAGATATTGAAACTCAAAATTTTGACCAGAAAAAAAAAATGACAGTGTTACCCCTTATGTTTTTTTTCGGGGGGTGAAAAATTAAGTTTCTCCGATCTTCTCAAAACTCTGGATTCTGATAGAGGGCCACGAGACATGGTCCTGGGTGCAAAAATTGAGGCTCCAAACCCTTCCAGAGCTGAGATATTGAAACTCAAAATTTTGACCAGAAAAAAAAAATGACAGTGTTACCCCTTATGTTTTTTTTCGGGGGGTGAAAAATTAAGTTTCTCCGATCTTCTCAAAACTCTGGATTCTGATAGAGGGCCACGAGACATGGTCCTGGGTGCAAAAATTGAGGCTCCAATCCCTTCCAGAGCTGAGATATTGAAACTCAAAATTTTGACCAGAAAAAAAATGACAGTGTTACCCCTTATGTTTTTTTTCGGGGGATGAAAAATTAAGTTTCTCCGATCTTCTCAAAACTCTGGATTCTGATAGAGGGCCACGAGACATGGTCCTGGGTGCAAAAATTGAGGCTCCAAACCCTTCCAGAGCTGAGATATTGAAACTCAAAATTTTGACCAGAAAAAAAAAATGACAGTGTTACCCCTTATGTTTTTTTTTTCGGGGGGTGAAAAATTAAGTTTCTCCGATCTTCTAAAAACTCTGGATTCTGATAGAGGGTCACGAGACATGGTCCTGGGTGCAAAAATTGAGGCTCCAAACCCTTCCAGAGCTGAGATATTGAAACTCAAAATTTTGACCAGAAAAAAAAATGACAGTGTTACCCCTTATGTTTTTTCGGGGGGTGAAAAATTAAGTTTCTCCGATCTTCTCAAAACTCTGGATTCTGATAGAGGGCCACGAGACATGGTCCTGGGTGCAAAAATTGAGGCTCCAAACCCTTCCAGAGCTGAGATATTGAAACTCAAAATTTTGACCAGAAAAAAAAAATGACAGTGTTACCCCTTATGTTTTTTTTCGGGGGGTGAAAAATTAAGTTTCTCCGATCTTCTCAAAACTCTGGATTCTGATAGAGGGCCACGAGACATGGTCCTGGGTGCAAAAATTGAGGCTCCAATCCCTTCCAGAGCTGAGATATTGAAACTCAAAATTTTGACCAGAAAAAAAAATGACAGTGTTACCCCTTATGTTTTTTTTCGGGGGGTGAAAAATTAAGTTTCTCCGATCTTCTCAAAACTCTGGATTCTGATAGAGGGCCACGAGACATGGTCCTGGGTGCAAAAATTGAGGCTCCAAACCCTTCCAGAGCTGAGATATTGAAACTCAAAATTTTGACCAGAAAAAAAAAATGACAGTGTTACCCCTTATGTTTTTTTTTCGGGGGGTGAAAAATTAAGTTTCTCCGATCTTCTCAAAACTCTGGATTCTGATAGAGGGCCACGAGACATGGTCCTGGGTGCAAAAATTGAGGCTCCAAACCCTTCCAGAGCTGAGATATTGAAACTCAAAATTTTGACCAGAAAAAAAAATGACAGTGTTACCCCTTATGTTTTTTTCGGGGGGTGAAAAATTAAGTTTCTCCGATCTTCTCAAAACTCTGGATTCTGATAGAGGGCCACGAGACATGGTCCTGGGTGCAAAAATTGAGGCTCCAATCCCTTCCAGAGCTGAGATATTGAAACTCAAAATGTTGACCAGAAAAAAAAAATGACAGTGTTACCCCTTATGTTTTTTTTCGGGGGGTGAAAAATTAAGTTTCTCCGATCTTCTCAAAACTCTGGATTCTGATAGAGGGCCACGAGACATGGTCCTGGGTGCAAAAATTGAGGCTCCAAACCCTTCCAGAGCTGAAATATTGAAACTCAAAATTTTGACCAGAAAAAAAAATGACAGTGTTACCCCTTATGTTTTTTTTCGGGGGGTGAAAAATTAAGTTTCTCCGATCTTCTCAAAACTCTGGATTCTGATAGAGGGCCACGAGACATGGTCCTGGGTGCAAAAATTGAGGCTCCAATCCCTTCCAGAGCTGAGATATTGAAACTCAAAATTTTGACCAGAAAAAAAATGACAGTGTTACCCCTTATGTTTTTTTTCGGGGGGTGAAAAATTAAGTTTCTCCGATCTTCTCAAAACTCTGGATTCTGATAAAGGGCCATGAGACATGGTCCTGGGTGCAAAAATTGAGGCTCCAAACCCTTCCAGAGCTGAGATATTGAAACTCAAAATTTTGACCAGAAAAAAAAAATGACAGTGTTACCCCTTATGTTTTTTTTCGGGGGGTGAAAAATTAAGTTTCTCCGATCTTCTCAAAACTCTGGATTCTGATAGAGGGCCACGAGACATGGTCCTGGGTGCAAAAAATGAGGCTCCAATCCCTTCCAGAGCTGAGATATTGAAACTCAAAATTTTGACCAGAAAAAAAAAATGACAGTGTTACCCCTTATGTTTTTTTTCGGGGGGTGAAAAATTAAGCTTCTCCGATCTTCTCAAAACTCTGGATTCTGATAGAGGGCCACGAGACATGGTCCTGGGTGCAAAAATTGAGGCTCCAATCCCTTCCAGAGCTGAGATATTGAAACTCAAAATTTTGACCAGAAAAAAAAAATGACAGTGTTACCCCTTATGTTTTTTTTCAGGGGGGGGGGGGGGAAATTAAGTTTCTCCGATCTTCTCAAAACTCTGGATTCTGATAGAGGGCCACGAGACATGGTCCTGGGTGCAAAAATTGAGGCTCCAAACCCTTCCAGAGCTGAGATATTGAAACTTAAAATTTTGACCAGAAAAAAAATGACAGTGTTACCCCTTATGTTTTTTTTCGGGGGGGTGAAAAATTAAGTTTCTCCGATCTTCTCAAAACTCTGGATTCTGATAGAGGGCCACGAGACATGGTCCTGGGTGCAAAAATTGAGGCTCCAAACCCTTCCAGAGCTGAGATATTGAAACTCAAAATTTTGACCAGAAAAAAAAAATGACAGTGTTACCCCTTATGTTTTTTTTCGGGGGGTGAAAAATTAAGTTTCTCCGATCTTCTCAAAACTCTGGATTCTGATAGAGGGCCACGAGACATGGTCCTGGGTGCAAAAATTGAGGCTCCAAACCCTTCCAGAGCTGAGATATTGAAACTCAAAATTTTGACCAGAAAAAAAAATGACAGTGTTACCCCTTATGTTTTTTTTCGGGGGGTGAAAAATTAAGTTTCTCCGATCTTCTCAAAACTCTGGATTCTGATAGAGGGCCACGAGACATGGTCCTGGGTGCAAAAATTGAGGCTCCAAACCCTTCCAGAGCTGAGATATTGAAACTCAAAATTTTGACCAGAAAAAAAAATGACAGTGTTACCCCTTATGTTTTTTTTCGGGGGGTGAAAAATTAAGTTTCTCCGATCTTCTCAAAACTCTGGATTCTGATAGAGGGCCACGAGACATGGTCCTGGGTGCAAAAATTGAGGCTCCAAACCCTTCCAGAGCTGAGATATTGAAACTCAAGATTTTGACCAGAAAAAAAAATGACAGTGTTACCCCTTATGGTTTTTTTCGGGGGGTGAAAAATTAAGTTTCTCCGATCTTCTCAAAACTCTGGATTCTGATAGAGGGCCACGAGACATGGTCATGGGTGCAAAAATTGAGGCTCCAAACCCTTCCAGAGCTGAGATATTGAAACTCAAAATTTTGACCAGAAAAAAAATGACAGTGTTACCCCTTATGTTTTTTTTCGGGGGGTGAAAAATTAAGTTTCTCCGATCTTCTCAAAACTCTGGATTCTGATAGAGGGCCACGAGACATGGTCCTGGGTGCAAAAATTGAGGCTCCAAACCCTTCCAGAGCTGAGATATTGAAACTCAAAATTTTGACCAGAAAAAAAAAATGGCAGTGTTACCCCTTATGTTTTTTTTCGGGGGGTGAAAAATTAAGTTTCTCCGATCTTCTCAAAACTCTGGATTCTGATAGAGGGCCACGAGACATGGTCCTGGGTGCAAAAATTGAGGCTCCAAACCCTTCCAGAGCTGAGATATTGAAACTCAAAATTTTGACCAGAAAAAAAAATGACAGTGTTACCCCTTATGTTTTTTTCGGGGGGTGAAAAATTAAGTTTCTCCGATCTTCTCAAAACTCTGGATTCTGATAGAGGGCCACGAGACATGGTCCTGGGTGCAAAAATTGAGGCTCCAAACCCTTCCAGAGCTGAGATATTGAAACTCAAAATTTTGAGCAGAAAAAAAAAATGACAGTGTTACCCCTTATGTTTTTTTTCGGGGGGTGAAAAATTAAGTTTCTCCGATCTTCTCAAAACTCTGGATTCTGATAGAGGGCCACGAGACATGGTTCTGGGTGCAAAAATTGAGGCTCCAATCCCTTCCAGAGCTGAGATATTGAAACTCAAAATTTTGACCAGAAAAAAAAATGACAGTGTTACCCCTTATGTTTTTTTTCGGGGGGTGAAAAATTAAGTTTCTCCGATCTTCTCAAAACTCTGGATTCTGATAGAGGGCCACGAGACATGGTCCTGGGTGCAAAAATTGAGGCTCCAAACCCTTCCAGAGCTGAGATATTGAAACTCAAAATTTTGACCAGAAAAAAAAATGACAGTGTTACCCCTTATGTTTTTTTTCGGGGGGTGAAAAATTAAGTTTCTCCTATCTTCTCAAAACTCTGGATTCTGATAGAGGGCCACGAGACATGGTCCTGGGTGCAAAAATTGAGGCTCCAAACCCTTCCAGAGCTGAGATATTGAAACTTAAAATTTTGACCAGAAAAAAAATGACAGTGTTACCCCTTATGTTTTTTTTCGGGGGGGTGAAAAATTAAGTTTCTCCGATCTTCTCAAAACTCTGGATTCTGATAGAGGGCCACGAGACATGGTCCTGGGTGCAAAAATTGAGGCTCCAAACCCTTCCAGAGCTGAGATATTGAAACTCAAAATTTTGACCAGAAAAAAAAAAATGACAGTGTTACCCCTTATGTTTTTTTTCGGGGGGTGAAAAATTAAGTTTCTCCGATCTTCTCAAAACTCTGGATTCTGATAGAGGGCCACGAGACATGGTCCTGGGTGCAAAAATTGAGGCTCCAAACCCTTCCAGAGCTGAGATATTGAAACTCAAAATTTTGACCAGAAAAAAAAATTACAGTGTTACCCCTTATGTTTTTTTTCGGGGGGTGAAAAATTAAGTTTCTCCGATCTTCTCAAAACTCTGGATTCTGATAGAGGGCCACGAGACATGGTCCTGGGTGCAAAAATTGAGGCTCCAAACCCTTCCAGAGCTGAGATATTGAAACTCAAGATTTTGACCAGAAAAAAAAAATGACAGTGTTACCCCTTATGTTTTTTTTCGGGGGGTGAAAAATTAAGTTTCTCCGATCTTCTCAAAACTCTGGATTCTGATAGAGGGCCACGAGACATGGTCCTGGGTGCAAAAATTGAGGCTCCAATCCCTTCCAGAGCTGAGATATTGAAACTCAAAATTTTGACCAGAAAAAAAAATGACAGTGTTACCCCTTATGTTTTTTTTCGGGGGGTGAAAAATTAAGTTTCTCCGATCTTCTCAAAACTCTGGATTCTGATAGAGGGCCACGAGACATGGTCCTGGGTGCAAAAATTGAGGCTCCAAACCCTTCCAGAGCTGAGATATTGAAACTCAAAATTTTGACCAGAAAAAAAAAATGACAGTGTTACCCCTTATGTTTTTTTTCGGGGGGTGAAAAATTAAGTTTCTCCGATCTTCTCAAAACTCTGGATTCTGATAGAGGGCCACGAGACATGGTCCTGGGAGCAAAAATTGAGGCTCCAAACCCTTCCAGAGCTGAGATATTGAAACTCAAAATTTTGACCAGAAAAAAAATGACAGTGTTACCCCTTATGTTTTTTTCGGGGGGTGAAAAATTAAGTTTCTCCGATCTTTTCAAAACTCTGGATTCTGATAGAGGGCCACGAGACATGGTCCTGGGTGCAAAAAATGAGGCTCCAATCCCTTCCAGAGCTGAGATATTGAAACTCAAAATTTTGACCAGAAAAAAAAAATGACAGTGTTACCCCTTATGTTTTTTTTCGGGGGGTGAAAAATTAAGTTTCTCCGATCTTCTCAAAACTCTGGATTCTGATAGAGGGCCACGAGACATGGTCCTGGGTGCAAAAATTGAGGCTCCAATCCCTTCCAGAGCTGAGATATTGAAACTCAAAATTTTGACCAGAAAAAAAAAATGACAGTGTTACCCCTTATGTTTTTTTTCAGGGGGGGGGGGGGGGGGGATTAAGTTTCTCCGATCTTCTCAAAACTCTGGATTCTGATAGAGGGCCACGAGACATGGTCCTGGGTGCAAAAATTGAGGCTCCAAACCCTTCCAGAGCTGAGATATTGAAACTTAAAATTTTGACCAGAAAAAAAATGACAGTGTTACCCCTTATGTTTTTTTTCGGGGGGGTGAAAAATTAAGTTTCTCCGATCTTCTCAAAACTCTGGATTCTGATAGAGGGCCACGAGACATGGTCCTGGGTGCAAAAATTGAGGCTCCAAACCCTTCCAGAGCTGAGATATTGAAACTCAAAATTTTGACCAGAAAAAAAAAATGACAGTGTTACCCCTTATGTTTTTTTTCGGGGGGTGAAAAATTAAGTTTCTCCGATCTTCTCAAAACTCTGGATTCTGATAGAGGGCCACGAGACATGGTCCTGGGTGCAAAAATTGAGGCTCCAATCCCTTCCAGAGCTGAGATATTGAAACTCAAAATTTTGACCAGAAAAAAAAATGACAGTGTTACCCCTTATGTTTTTTTTCGGGGGGTGAAAAATTAAGTTTCTCCGATCTTCTCAAAACTCTGGATTCTGATAGAGGGCCACGAGACATGGTCCTGGGTGCAAAAATTGAGGCTCCAAACCCGTCCAGAGCTGAGATATTGAAACTCAAAATTTTGACCAGAAAAAAAAAAATGACAGTGTTACCCCTTATGTTTTTTTTCGAGGGGTGAAAAATTAAGTTTCTCCGATCTTCTCAAAACTCTGGATTCTGATAGAGGGCCATGAGACATGGTCCTGGGTGCAAAAATTGAGGCTCCAATCCCTTCCAGAGCTGAGATATTGAAACTCAAAATTTTGACCAGAAAAAAAAATGACAGTGTTACCCCTTATGTTTTTTTTCGGGGGGTGAAAAATCAAGTTTCTCCGATCTTCTCAAAACTCTGGATTCTGATAGAGGGCCACGAGACATGGTCCTGGGTGCAAAAATTGAGGCTCCAATCCCTTCCAGAGCTGATATATTGAAACTCAAAATTTTGACCAGAAAAAAAAATGACAGTGTTACCCCTTATGTTTTTTTTCGGGGGGTGAAAAATTAAGTTTCTCCGATCTTCTCAAAACTCTGGATTCTGATAGAGGGCCACGAGACATGGTCCTGGGTGCAAAAATTGAGGCTCCAAACCCTTCCAGAGCTGAGATATTGAAACTCAAAATTTTGACCAGAAAAAAAAAATGACAGTGTTACCCCTTATGTTTTTTTTCGGGGGGTGAAAAATTAAGTTTCTCCGATCTTCTCAAAACTCTGGATTCTGATAGAGGGCCACGAGACATGGTCCTGGGTGCAAAAATTGAGGCTCCAATCCCTTCCAGAGCTGAGATATTGAAACTCAAAATTTTGACCAGAAAAAAAAATGACAGTGTTACCCCTTATGTTTTTTTTCGGGGGGTGAAAAATTAAGTTTCTCCGATCTTCTCAAAACTCTGGATTCTGATAGAGGGCCACGAGACATGGTCCTGGGTGCAAAAATTGAGGCTCCAATCCCTTCCAGAGCTGAGATATTGAAACTCAAAATTTTGACCAGAAAAAAAAATGACAGTGTTACCCCTTATGTTTTTTTTCGGGGGGTGAAAAATTAAGTTTCTCCGATCTTCTCAAAACTCTGGATTCTGATAGAGGGCCACGAGACATGGTCCTGGGTGCAAAAATTGAGGCTCCAAACCCTTCCAGAGCTGAGATATTGAAACTCAAAATTTTGACCAGAAAAAAAAAAAATGACAGTGTTACCCCTTATGTTTTTTTTCGGGGGGTGAAAAATTAAGTTTCTCCGATCTTCTCAAAACTCTGGATTCTGATAGAGGGCCACGAGACATGGTCCTGGGTGCAAAAATTGAGGCTCCAAACCCTTCCAGAGCTGAGATATTGAAACTCAAAATTTTGACCAGAAAAAAAAAATGACAGTGTTACCCCTTATGTTTTTTTTCGGGGGGTGAAAAATTAAGTTTCTCCGATCTTCTCAAAACTCTGGATTCTGATAGAGGGCCACGAGACATGGTCCTGGGTGCAAAAATTGAGGCTCCAAATCCTTCCAGAGCTGAGATATTGAAACTGAAAATTTTGACCAGAAAAAAAAATGACAGTGTTACCCCTTATGTTTTTTTTCGGGGGGTGAAAAATTAAGTTTCTCCGATCTTCTCAAAACTCTGGATTCTGATAGAGGGCCACGAGACATGGTCCTGGGTGCAAAAATTGAGGCTCCAATCCCTTCCAGAGCTGAGATATTGAAACTCAAAATTTTGACCAGAAAAAAAAATGACAGTGTTACCCCTTATGTTTTTTTTCGGGGGGTGAAAAATTACGTTTCTCCGATCTTCTCAAAACTCTGGATTCTGATAGAGGGCAACGAGACATGGTCCTGGGTGCAAAAATTGAGGCTCCAAACCCTTCCAGAGCTGAGATATTGAAACTCAAAATTTTGACCAGAAAAAAAAATGACAGTGTTACCCCTGATGTTTTTTTTTCGGGGGGTGAAAAATTAAGTTTCTCCGATCTTCTCAAAACTCTGGATTCTGATAGAGGGCCACGAGACATGGTCCTGGGTGCAAAAATTGAGGCTCCAATCCCTTCCAGAGCTGAGATATTGAAACTCAAAATTTTGACCAGAAAAAAAAATGACAGTGTTACCCCTTATGTTTTTTTTCGGGGGGTGAAAAATTAAGTTTCTCCGATCTTCTCAAAACTCTGGATTCTGATAGAGGGCCACGAGACATGGTCCTGGGTGCAAAAATTGAGGCTCCAATCCCTTCCAGAGCTGAGATATTGAAACTTAAAATTTTGACCAGAAAAAAAAAATGACAGTGTTACCCCTTATGGTTTTTTTCGGGGGGTGAAAAATTAAGTTTCTCCGATCTTCTCAAAACTCTGGATTCTGATAGAGGGCCACGAGACATGGTCCTGGGTGCAAAAATTGAGGCTCCAAACCCTTCCAGAGCTGAGATATTGAAACTCAAAATTTTGACCAGAAAAAAAAATGACAGTGTTACCCCTTATGTTTTTTTTCGGGGGGTGAAAAATTAAGTTTCTCCGATCTTCTCAAAACTCTGGATTCTGATAGAGGGCCACGAGACATGGTCCTGGGTGCAAAAATTGAGGCTCCAATCCCTTCCAGAGCTGAGATATTGAAACTCAAAATTTTGACCAGAAAAAAAAAATGACAGTGTTACCCCTTATGTTTTTTTTCGGGGGGTGAAAAATTAAGTTTCTCCGATCTTCTCAAAACTCTGGATTCTGATAGAGGGCCACGAGACATGGTCCTGGGTGCAAAAATTGAGGCTCCAAACCTTTCCAGAGCTGAGATATTGAAACTCAAAATTTTGACCAGAAAAAAAAAAATGACAGTGTTACCCCTTATGTTTTTTTTCGGGGGGTGAAAAATTAAGTTTCTCCGATCTTCTCAAAACTCTGGATTCTGATAGAGGGCCACGAGACATGGTCCTGTGAGCAAAAATTGAGGCTCCAAACCCTTCCAGAGCTGAGATATTGAAACTCAAAATTTTGACCAGAAAAAAAAATGACAGTGTTACCCCTTATGTTTTTTTCGGGGGGTGAAAAATTAAGTTTCTCAGATCTTCTCAAAACTCTGGATTCTGATAGAGGGCCACGAGACATGGTCCTGGGTGCAAAAATTGAGGCTCCAAACCCTTCCAGAGCTGAGATATTGAAACTCAAAATTTTGACCAGAAAAAAAAATGGCAGTGTTACCCCTTATGTTTTTTTTCGGGGGGTGAAAAATTAAGTTTCTCCGATCTTCTCAAAACTCTGGATTCTGATAGAGGGCCACGAAACATGGTCCTGGGTGCAAAAATTGAGGCTCCAATCCCTTCCAGAGCTGAGATATTGAAACTCAAAATTTTGACCAGAAAAAAAAATGACAGTGTTACCCCTTATGTTTTTTTCGGGGGGTGAAAAATTAAGTTTCTCCGATCTTCTCAAAACTCTGGATTCTGATAGAGGGCCACGAGACATGGTCCTGGGTGCAAAAATTGAGGCTCCAAACCCTTCCAGAGCTAAGATATTGAAACTCAAAATTTTGACCAGAAAAAAAAATGACAGTGTTACCCCTTATGTTTTTTTTCGGGGGGTGAAAAATTAAGTTTCTCCGATCTTCTCAAAACTCTGGATTCTGATAGAGGGCCACGAGACATGGTCCTGGGAGCAAAAATTGAGGCTCCAAACCCTTCCAGAGCTGAGATATTGAAACTCAAAATTTTGACCAGAAAAAAAATGACAGTGTTACCCCTTATGTTTTTTTCGGGGGGTGAAAAATTAAGTTTCTCCGATCTTTTCAAAACTCTGGATTCTGATAGAGGGCCACGAGACATGGTCCTGGGTGCAAAAAATGAGGCTCCAATCCCTTCCAGAGCTGAGATATTGAAACTCAAAATTTTGACCAGAAAAAAAAAATGACAGTGTTACCCCTTATGTTTTTTTTCGGGGGGTGAAAAATTAAGTTTCTCCGATCTTCTCAAAACTCTGGATTCTGATAGAGGGCCACGAGACATGGTCCTGGGTGCAAAAATTGAGGCTCCAATCCCATCCAGAGCTGAGATATTGAAACTCAAAATTTTGACCAGAAAAAAAAAATGACAGTGTTACCCCTTATGTTTTTTTTCAGGGGGGGGGGGGGGGGGGATTAAGTTTCTCCGATCTTCTCAAAACTCTGGATTCTGATAGAGGGCCACGAGACATGGTCCTGGGTGCAAAAATTGAGGCTCCAAACCCTTCCAGAGCTGAGATATTGAAACTTAAAATTTTGACCAGAAAAAAAATGACAGTGTTACCCCTTATGTTTTTTTTCGGGGGGGTGAAAAATTAAGTTTCTCCGATCTTCTCAAAACTCTGGATTCTGATAGAGGGCCACGAGACATGGTCCTGGGTGCAAAAATTGAGGCTCCAAACCCTTCCAGAGCTGAGATATTGAAACTCAAAATTTTGACCAGAAAAAAAAAATGACAGTGTTACCCCTTATGTTTTTTTTCGGGGGGTGAAAAATTAAGTTTCTCCGATCTTCTCAAAACTCTGGATTCTGATAGAGGGCCACGAGACATGGTCCTGGGTGCAAAAATTGAGGCTCCAATCCCTTCCAGAGCTGAGATATTGAAACTCAAAATTTTGACCAGAAAAAAAAATGACAGTGTTACCCCTTATGTTTTTTTTCGGGGGGTGAAAAATTAAGTTTCTCCGATCTTCTCAAAACTCTGGATTCTGATAGAGGGCCACGAGACATGGTCCTGGGTGCAAAAATTGAGGCTCCAAACCCGTCCAGAGCTGAGATATTGAAACTCAAAATTTTGACCAGAAAAAAAAAATGACAGTGTTACCCCTTATGTTTTTTTTCGAGGGGTGAAAAATTAAGTTTCTCCGATCTTCTCAAAACTCTGGATTCTGATAGAGGGCCATGAGACATGGTCCTGGGTGCAAAAATTGAGGCTCCAATCCCTTCCAGAGCTGAGATATTGAAACTCAAAATTTTGACCAAAAAAAAAAAATGACAGTGTTACCCCTTATGTTTTTTTTCGGGGGGTGAAAAATCAAGTTTCTCCGATCTTCTCAAAACTCTGGATTCTGATAGAGGGCCACGAGACATGGTCCTGGGTGCAAAAATTGAGGCTCCAATCCCTTCCAGAGCTGATATATTGAAACTCAAAATTTTGACCAGAAAAAAAAATGACAGTGTTACCCCTTATGTTTTTTTTCGGGGGGTGAAAAATTAAGTTTCTCCGATCTTCTCAAAACTCTGGATTCTGATAGAGGGCCACGAGACATGGTCCTGGGTGCAAAAATTGAGGCTCCAAACCCTTCCAGAGCTGAGATATTGAAACTCAAAATTTTGACCAGAAAAAAAAAATGACAGTGTTACCCCTTATGTTTTTTTTCGGGGGGTGAAAAATTAAGTTTCTCCGATCTTCTCAAAACTCTGGATTCTGATAGAGGGCCACGAGACATGGTCCTGGGTGCAAAAATTGAGGCTCCAATCCCTTCCAGAGCTGAGATATTGAAACTCAAAATTTTGACCAGAAAAAAAAATGACAGTGTTACCCCTTATGTTTTTTTTCGGGGGGTGAAAAATTAAGTTTCTCCGATCTTCTCAAAACTCTGGATTCTGATAGAGGGCCACGAGACATGGTCCTGGGTGCAAAAATTGAGGCTCCAATCCCTTCCAGAGCTGAGATATTGAAACTCAAAATTTTGACCAGAAAAAAAAATGACAGTGTTACCCCTTATGTTTTTTTTCGGGGGGTGAAAAATTAAGTTTCTCCGATCTTCTCAAAACTCTGGATTCTGATAGAGGGCCACGAGACATGGTCCTGGGTGCAAAAATTGAGGCTCCAAACCCTTCCAGAGCTGAGATATTGAAACTCAAAATTTTGACCAGAAAAAAAAAAATGACAGTGTTACCCCTTATGTTTTTTTTCGGGGGGTGAAAAATTAAGTTTCTCCGATCTTCTCAAAACTCTGGATTCTGATAGAGGGCCACGAGACATGGTCCTGGGTGCAAAAATTGAGGCTCCAAACCCTTCCAGAGCTGAGATATTGAAACTCAAAATTTTGACCAGAAAAAAAAAATGACAGTGTTACCCCTTATGTTTTTTTTCGGGGGGTGAAAAATTAAGTTTCTCCGATCTTCTCAAAACTCTGGATTCTGATAGAGGGCCACGAGACATGGTCCTGGGTGCAAAAATTGAGGCTCCAAATCCTTCCAGAGCTGAGATATTGAAACTGAAAATTTTGACCAGAAAAAAAAATGACAGTGTTACCCCTTATGTTTTTTTTCGGGGGGTGAAAAATTAAGTTTCTCCGATCTTCTCAAAACTCTGGATTCTGATAGAGGGCCACGAGACATGGTCCTGGGTGCAAAAATTGAGGCTCCAATCCCTTCCAGAGCTGAGATATTGAAACTCAAAATTTTGACCAGAAAAAAAAAATGACAGTGTTACCCCTTATGTTTTTTTTCGGGGGGTGAAAAATTACGTTTCTCCGATCTTCTCAAAACTCTGGATTCTGATAGAGGGCAACGAGACATGGTCCTGGGTGCAAAAATTGAGGCTCCAAACCCTTCCAGAGCTGAGATATTGAAACTCAAAATTTTGACCAGAAAAAAAAATGACAGTGTTACCCCTGATGTTTTTTTTTCGGGGGGTGAAAAATTAAGTTTCTCCGATCTTCTCAAAACTCTGGATTCTGATAGAGGGCCACGAGACATGGTCCTGGGTGCAAAAATTGAGGCTCCAATCCCTTCCAGAGCTGAGATATTGAAACTCAAAATTTTGACCAGAAAAAAAAATGACAGTGTTACCCCTTATGTTTTTTTTCGGGGGGTGAAAAATTAAGTTTCTCCGATCTTCTCAAAACTCTGGATTCTGATAGAGGGCCACGAGACATGGTCCTGGGTGCAAAAATTGAGGCTCCAATCCCTTCCAGAGCTGAGATATTGAAACTTAAAATTTTGACCAGAAAAAAAAAATGACAGTGTTACCCCTTATGGTTTTTTTCGGGGGGTGAAAAATTAAGTTTCTCCGATCTTCTCAAAACTCTGGATTCTGATAGAGGGCCACGAGACATGGTCCTGGGTGCAAAAATTGAGGCTCCAAACCCTTCCAGAGCTGAGATATTGAAACTCAAAATTTTGACCAGAAAAAAAAATGACAGTGTTACCCCTTATGTTTTTTTTCGGGGGGTGAAAAATTAAGTTTCTCCGATCTTCTCAAAACTCTGGATTCTGATAGAGGGCCACGAGACATGGTCCTGGGTGCAAAAATTGAGGCTCCAATCCCTTCCAGAGCTGAGATATTGAAACTCAAAATTTTGACCAGAAAAAAAAAATGACAGTGTTACCCCTTATGTTTTTTTTCGGGGGGTGAAAAATTAAGTTTCTCCGATCTTCTCAAAACTCTGGATTCTGATAGAGGGCCACGAGACATGGTCCTGGGTGCAAAAATTGAGGCTCCAAACCTTTCCAGAGCTGAGATATTGAAACTCAAAATTTTGACCAGAAAAAAAAAAATGACAGTGTTACCCCTTATGTTTTTTTTCGGGGGGTGAAAAATTAAGTTTCTCCGATCTTCTCAAAACTCTGGATTCTGATAGAGGGCCACGAGACATGGTCCTGTGAGCAAAAATTGAGGCTCCAAACCCTTCCAGAGCTGAGATATTGAAACTCAAAATTTTGACCAGAAAAAAAAATGACAGTGTTACCCCTTATGTTTTTTTCGGGGGGTGAAAAATTAAGTTTCTCCGATCTTCTCAAAACTCTGGATTCTGATAGAGGGCCACGAGACATGGTCCTGGGTGCAAAAATTGAGGCTCCAAACCCTTCCAGAGCTGAGATATTGAAACTCAAAATTTTGACCAGAAAAAAAAATGGCAGTGTTACCCCTTATGTTTTTTTTCGGGGGGTGAAAAATTAAGTTTCTCCGATCTTCTCAAAACTCTGGATTCTGATAGAGGGCCACGAAACATGGTCCTGGGTGCAAAAATTGAGGCTCCAATCCCTTCCAGAGCTGAGATATTGAAACTCAAAATTTTGACCAGAAAAAAAAATGACAGTGTTACCCCTTATGTTTTTTTCGGGGGGTGAAAAATTAAGTTTCTCCGATCTTCTCAAAACTCTGGATTCTGATAGAGGGCCACGAGACATGGTCCTGGGTGCAAAAATTGAGGCTCCAAACCCTTCCAGAGCTAAGATATTGAAACTCAAAATTTTGACCAGAAAAAAAAATGACAGTGTTACCCCTTATGTTTTTTTTCGGGGGGTGAAAAATTAAGTTTCTCCGATCTTCTCAAAACTCTGGATTCTGATAGAGGGCCACGAGACATGGTCCTGGGTGCAAAAATTGAGGCTCCAATCCCTTCCAGAGCTGAGATATTGAAACTCAAAATTTTGACCAGAAAAAAAAATGACAGTGTTACCCCTTATGTTTTTTTTCGGGGGGTGAAAAATTAAGTTTCTCCGATCTTCTCAAAACTCTGGATTCTGATAGAGGGCCACGAGACATGGTCCTGGGTACAAAAATTGAGGCTCCAAACCCTTCCAGAGCTGAGATATTGAAACTCAAAATTTTGACCAGAAAAAAAAAATGACAGTGTTACCCCTTATGTTTTTTTTTCGGGGGGTGAAAAATTAAGTTTCTCCGATCTTCTAAAAACTCTGGATTCTGATAGAGGGCCACGAGACATGGTCCTGGGTGCAAAAATTGAGGCTCCAAACCCTTCCAGAGCTGAGATATTGAAACTCAAAATTTTGACCAGAAAAAAAATGACAGTGTTACCCCTTATGTTTTTTTCGGGGGGGTGAAAAATTAAGTTTCTCCGATCTTCTCAAAACTCTGGATTCTGATAGAGGGCCACGAGACATGGTCCTGGGTGCCAAAATTGAGGCTCCAATCCCTTCCAGAGCTGAGATATTGAAACTCAAAATGTTGACCAGAAAAAAAAATGACAGTGTTACCCCTTATGTTTTTTTTCGGGGGGTGAAAAATTAAGTTTCTCCGATCTTCTCAAAACTCTGGATTCTGATAGAGGGCCACGAGACATGGTCCTGGGTGCAAAAATTGAGGCTCCAAACCTTTCCAGAGCTGAGATATTGAAACTCAAAATTTTGACCAGAAAAAAAAAAATGACAGTGTTACCCCTTATGTTTTTTTGGGGGGGTGAAAAATTAAGTTTCTCCGATCTTCTCAAAACTCTGGATTCTGATAGAGGGCCACGAGACATGGTCCTGGGTGCAAAAATTGAGGCTCCAATCCCTTCCAGAGCTGAGATATTGAAACTCAAAATTTTGACCAGAAAAAAAAAATGACAGTGTTACCCCTTATGTTTTTTTTCGGGGGGTGAAAAATTAAGTTTCTCCGATCTTCTCAAAACTCTGGATTCTGATAGAGGGCCACGAGACATGGTCCTGGGTGCAAAAATTGAGGCTCCAAACCTTTCCAGAGCTGAGATATTGAAACTCAAAATTTTGACCAGAAAAAAAAAAAATGACAGTGTTACCCCTTATGTTTTTTTTCGGGGGGTGAAAAATTAAGTTTCTCCGATCTTCTCAAAACTCTGGATTCTGATAGAGGGCCACGAGACATGGTCCTGTGAGCAAAAATTGAGGCTCCAAACCCTTCCAGAGCTGAGATATTGAAACTCAAAATTTTGACCAGAAAAAAAAATGACAGTGTTACCCCTTATGTTTTTTTCGGGGGGTGAAAAATTAAGTTTCTCCGATCTTCTCAAAACTCTGGATTCTGATAGAGGGCCACGAGACATGGTCCTGGGTGCAAAAATTGAGGCTCCAAACCCTTCCAGAGCTGAGATATTGAAACTCAAAATTTTGACCAGAAAAAAAAAATGGCAGTGTTACCCCTTATGTTTTTTTTCGGGGGGTGAAAAATTAAGTTTCTCCGATCTTCTCAAAACTCTGGATTCTGATAGAGGGCCACGAAACATGGTCCTGGGTGCAAAAATTGAGGCTCCAATCCCTTCCAGAGCTGAGATATTGAAACTCAAAATTTTGACCAGAAAAAAAAATGACAGTGTTACCCCTTATGTTTTTTTCGGGGGGTGAAAAATTAAGTTTCTCCGATCTTCTCAAAACTCTGGATTCTGATAGAGGGCCACGAGACATGGTCCTGGGTGCAAAAATTGAGGCTCCAAACCCTTCCAGAGCTAAGATATTGAAACTCAAAATTTTGACCAGAAAAAAAAATGACAGTGTTACCCCTTATGTTTTTTTTCGGGGGGTGAAAAATTAAGTTTCTCCGATCTTCTCAAAACTCTGGATTCTGATAGAGGGCCACGAGACATGGTCCTGGGTGCAAAAATTGAGGCTCCAATCCCTTCCAGAGCTGAGATATTGAAACTCAAAATTTTGACCAGAAAAAAAAATGACAGTGTTACCCCTTATGTTTTTTTTCGGGGGGTGAAAAATTAAGTTTCTCCGATCTTCTCAAAACTCTGGATTCTGATAGAGGGCCACGAGACATGGTCCTGGGTGCAAAAATTGAGGCTCCAAACCCTTCCAGAGCTGAGATATTGAAACTCAAAATTTTGACCAGAAAAAAAAAATGACAGTGTTACCCCTTATGTTTTTTTTTTTCGGGGGGTGAAAAATTAAGTTTCTCCGATCTTCTAAAAACTCTGGATTCTGATAGAGGGCCACGAGACATGGTCCTGGGTGCAAAAATTGAGGCTCCAAACCCTTCCAGAGCTGAGATATTGAAACTCAAAATTTTGACCAGAAAAAAAATGACAGTGTTACCCCTTATGTTTTTTTCGGGGGGGGTGAAAAATTAAGTTTCTCCGATCTTCTCAAAACTCTGGATTCTGATAGAGGGCCACGAGACATGGTCCTGGGTGCCAAAATTGAGGCTCCAATCCCTTCCAGAGCTGAGATATTGAAACTCAAAATGTTGACCAGAAAAAAAAATGACAGTGTTACCCCTTATGTTTTTTTTCGGGGGGTGAAAAATTAAGTTTCTCCGATCTTCTCAAAACTCTGGATTCTGATAGAGGGCCACGAGACATGGTCCTGGGTGCAAAAATTGAGGCTCCAAACCCTTCCAGAGCTGAGATATTGAAACTCAAAATTTTGACCAGAAAAAAAAATGACAGTGTTACCCCTTATGTTTTTTTGGGGGGGTGAAAAATTAAGTTTCTCCGATCTTCTCAAAACTCTGGATTCTGATAGAGGGCCACGAGACATGGTCCTGGGTGCAAAAATTGAGGCTCCAATCCCTTCCAGAGCTGAGATATTGAAACTCAAAATTTTGACCAGAAAAAAAAAAATGACAGTGTTACCACTTATGTTTTTTTTCGGGGGGTGAAAAATTAAGTTTCTCCGATCTTCTCAAAACTCTGGATTCTGATAGAGGGCCACGAGACATGGTCCTGGGTGCAAAAATTGAGGCTCCAAACCTTTCCAGAGCTGAGATATTGAAACTCAAAATTTTGACCAGAAAAAAAAATGACAGTGTTACCCCTTATGTTTTTTTTCGGGGGGTGAAAAATTAAGTTTCTCCGATCTTCTCAAAACTCTGGATTCTGATAGAGGGCCACGAGACATGGTCCTGTGAGCAAAAATTGAGGCTCCAAACCCTTCCAGAGCTGAGATATTGAAACTCAAAATTTTGACCAGAAAAAAAAATGACAGTGTTACCCCTTATGTTTTTTTCGGGGGGTGAAAAATTAAGTTTCTCCGATCTTCTCAAAACTCTGGATTCTGATAGAGGGCCACGAGACATGGTCCTGTGAGCAAAAATTGAGGCTCCAAACCCTTCCAGAGCTGAGATATTGAAACTCAAAATTTTGACCAGAAAAAAAAATGACAGTGTTACCCCTTATGTTTTTTTCGGGGGGTGAAAAATTAAGTTTCTCCGATCTTCTCAAAACTCTGGATTCTGATAGAGGGCCACGAGACATGGTCCTGGGTGCAAAAATTGAGGCTCCAAACCCTTCCAGAGCTGAGATATTGAAACTCAAAATTTTGACCAGAAAAAAAAAATGGCAGTGTTACCCCTTATGTTTTTTTTCGGGGGGTGAAAAATTAAGTTTCTCCGATCTTCTCAAAACTCTGGATTCTGATAGAGGGCCACGAAACATGGTCCTGGGTGCAAAAATTGAGGCTCCAATCCCTTCCAGAGCTGAGATATTGAAACTCAAAATTTTGACCAGAAAAAAAAATGACAGTGTTACCCCTTATGTTTTTTTTGGGGGGTGAAAAATTAAGTTTCTCCGATCTTCTCAAAACTCTGGATTCTGATAGAGGGCCACGAGACATGGTCCTGGGTGCAAAAATTGAGGCTCCAAACCCTACCAGAGCTAAGATATTGAAACTCAAAATTTTGACCAGAAAAAAAAATGACAGTGTTACCCCTTATGTTTTTTTTCAGGGGGTGAAAAATTAAGTTTCTCCGATCTTCTCAAAACTCTGGATTCTGATAGAGGGCCACGAGACATGGTCCTGGGTGCAAAAATTGAGGCTCCAATCCCTTCCAGAGCTGAGATATTGAAACTCAAAATTTTGACCAGAAAAAAAAATGACAGTGTTATCCCTTATGTTTTTTTTTCGGGGGGTGAAAAATTAAGTTTCTCCGATCTTCTCAAAACTCTGGATTCTGATAGAGGGCCACGAGACATGGTCCTGGGTGCAAAAATTGAGGCTCCAAACCCTTCCAGAGCTGAGATATTGAAACTCAAAATTTTGACCAGAAAAAAAAAAATGACAGTGTTACCCCTTATGTTTTTTTTTTCGGGGGGTGAAAAATTAAGTTTCTCCGATCTTCTCAAAACTCTGGATTCTGATAGAGGGCCACGAGACATGGTCCTGGGTGCAAAAATTGAGGCTCCAAACCCTTCCAGAGCTGAGATATTGAAACTCAAAATTTTGACCAGAAAAAAAAATGACAGTGTTACCCCTTATGTTTTTTTTCGGGGGGTGAAAAATTAAGTTTCTCCGATCTTCTCAAAACTCTGGATTCTGATAGAGGGCCACGAGACATGGTCCTGGGTGCAAAAATTGAGGCTCCAAACCCTTCCAGAGCTGAGATATTGAAACTCAAGATTTTGACCAGAAAAAAAAAATGACAGTGTTACCCCTTATGTTTTTTTTCGGGGGGTGAAAAATTAAGTTTCTCCGATCTTCTCAAAACTCTGGATTCTGATAGAGGGCCACGAGACATGGTCCTGGGTGCAAAAATTGAGGCTCCAATCCCTTCCAGAGCTGAGATATTGAAACTCAAAATTTTGACCAGAAAAAAAAATGACAGTGTTACCCCTTATGTTTTTTTTCGGGGGGTGAAAAATTAAGTTTCTCCGATCTTCTCAAAACTCTGGATTCTGATAGAGGGCCACGAGACATGGTCCTGGGTGCAAAAATTGAGGCTCCAAACCCTTCCAGAGCTGAGATATTGAAACTCAAAATTTTGACCAGAAAAAAAATATGACAGTGTTACCCCTTATGTTTTTTTTCGGGGGGTGAAAAATTAAGTTTCTCCGATCTTCTCAAAACTCTGGATTCTGATAGAGGGCCACGAGACATGGTCCTGGGTGCAAAAAATGAGGCTCCAATCCCTTCCAGAGCTGAGATATTGAAACTCAAAATTTTGACCAAAAAAAAAAAAATGACAGTGTTACCCCTTATGTTTTTTTTCGGGGGGTGAAAAATTAAGTTTCTCCGATCTTCTCAAAACTCTGGATTCTGATAGAGGGCCACGAGACATGGTCCTGGGTGCAAAAAATGAGGCTCCAATCCCTTCCAGAGCTGAGATATTGAAACTCAAAATTTTGACCAGAAAAAAAAAATGACAGTGTTACCCCTTATGTTTTTTTTCAGGGGGGGGGGGGGGATTAAGTTTCTCCGATCTTCTCAAAACTCTGGATTCTGATAGAGGGCCACGAGACATGGTCCTGGGTGCAAAAATTGAGGCTCCAAACCCTTCCAGAGCTGAGATATTGAAACTTAAAATTTTGACCAGAAAAAAAATGACAGTGTTACCCCTTATGTTTTTTTTCGGGGGGGGTGAAAAATTAAGTTTCTCCGATCTTCTCAAAACTCTGGATTCTGATAGAGGGCCACGAGACATGGTCCTGGGTGCAAAAATTGAGGCTCCAAACCCTTCCAGAGCTGAGATATTGAAACTCAAAATTTTGACCAGAAAAAAAAATGACAGTGTTACCCCTTATGTTTTTTTTCGGGGGGTGAAAAATTAAGTTTCTCCGATCTTCTCAAAACTCTGGATTCTGATAGAGGGCCACGAGACATGGTCCTGGGTGCAAAAAATGAGGCTCCAATCCCTTCCAGAGCTGAGATATTGAAACTCAAAATTTTGACCAAAAAAAAAAAAAATGACAGTGTTACCCCTTATGTTTTTTTTCGGGGGGTGAAAAATTAAGTTTCTCCGATCTTCTCAAAACTCTGGATTCTGATAGAGGGCCACGAGACATGGTCCTGGGTGCAAAAAATGAGGCTCCAATCCCTTCCAGAGCTGAGATATTGAAACTCAAAATTTTGACCAGAAAAAAAAAATGACAGTGTTACCCCTTATGTTTTTTTTTCAGGGGGGGGGGGGGGGATTAAGTTTCTCCGATCTTCTCAAAACTCTGGATTCTGATAGAGGGCCACGAGACATGGTCCTGGGTGCAAAAATTGAGGCTCCAAACCCTTCCAGAGCTGAGATATTGAAACTTAAAATTTTGACCAGAAAAAAAATGACAGTGTTACCCCTTATGTTTTTTTTCGGGGGGGGTGAAAAATTAAGTTTCTCCGATCTTCTCAAAACTCTGGATTCTGATAGAGGGCCACGAGACATGGTCCTGGGTGCAAAAATTGAGGCTCCAAACCCTTCCAGAGCTGAGATATTGAAACTCAAAATTTTGACCAGAAAAAAAAAATGACAGTGTTACCCCTTATGTTTTTTTTCGGGGGGTGAAAAATTAAGTTTCTCCGATCTTCTCAAAACTCTGGATTCTGATAGAGGGCCATGAGACATGGTCCTGGGTGCAAAAATTGAGGCTCCAATCCCTTCCAGAGCTGAGATATTGAAACTCAAAATTTTGACCAGAAAAAAAAATGACAGTGTTACCCCTTATGTTTTTTTTCGGGGGGTGAAAAATTAAGTTTCTCCGATCTTCTCAAAACTCTGGATTCTGATAGAGGGCCACGAGACATGGTCCTGGGTGCAAAAATTGAGGCTCCAAACCCTTCCAGAGCTAAGATATTGAAACTCAAAATTTTGACCAGAAAAAAAAAATGACAGTGTTACCCCTTATGTTTTTTTTCGGGGGGTGAAAAATTAAGTTTCTCCGATCTTCTCAAAACTCTGGATTCTGATAGAGGGCCACGAGACATGGTCCTGGGTGCAAAAATTGAGGCTCCAATCCCTTCCAGAGCTGAGATATTGAAACTCAAAATTTTGACCAGAAAAAAAAATGACAGTGTTACCCCTTATGTTTTTTTTCGGGGGGTGAAAAATTAAGTTTCTCCGATCTTCTCAAAACTCTGGATTTTGATAGAGGGCCACGAGACATGGTCCTGGGTGCAAAAATTGAGGCTCCAAACCCTTCCAGATCTGAGATATTGAAACTCAAAATTTTGACCAGAAAAAAAAAATGACAGTGTTACCCCTTATGTTTTTTTTTCGGGGGGTGAAAAATTAAGTTTCTCCGATCTTCTAAAAACTCTGGATTCTGATAGAGGGCCACGAGACATGGTCCTGGGTGCAAAAATTGAGGCTCCAAACCCTTCCAGAGCTGAGATATTGAAACTCAAAATGTTGACCAGAAAAAAAAATGACAGTGTTACCCCTTATGTTTTTTTTCGGGGGGTGAAAAATTTAGTTTCTCCGATCTTCTCAAAACTCTGGATTCTGATAGAGGGCCACGAGACATGGTCCTGGGTGCAAAAATTGAGGCTCCAAACCCTTCCAGAGCTGAGATATTGAAACTCAAAATTTTGACCAGAAAAAAAATGACAGTGTTACCCCTTATGTTTTTTTTGGGGGGTGAAAAATTAAGTTTCTCCGATCTTCTCAAAACTCTGGATTCTGATAGAGGGCCACGAGACATGGTCCTGGGTGCAAAAATTGAGGCTCCAATCCCTTCCAGAGCTGAGATATTGAAACTCAAAATTTTGACCAGAAAAAAAAAATGACAGTGTTACCCCTTATGTTTTTTTTCGGGGGGTGAAAAATTAAGTTTCTCCGATCTTCTCAAAACTCTGGATTCTGATAGAGGGCCACGAGACATGGTCCTGGGTGCAAAAATTGAGGCTCCAATCCCTTCCAGAGCTGAGATATTGAAACTCAAAATTTTGACCAGAAAAAAAAAATGACAGTGTTTCCCCTTATGTTTTTTTTCGGGGGGTGAAAAATTAAGTTTCTCCGATCTTCTCAAAACTCTGGATTCTGATAGAGGGCCACGAGACATGGTCCTGTGAGCAAAAATTGAGGCTCCAAACCCTTCCAGAGCTGAGATATTGAAACTCAAAATTTTGACCAGAAAAAAAAATGACAGTGTTACCCCTTATGTTTTTTTCGGGGGGTGAAAAATTAAGTTTCTCCGATCTTCTCAAAACTCTGGATTCTGATAGAGGGCCACGAGACATGGTCCTGGGTGCAAAAATTGAGGCTCCAAACCCTTCCAGAGCTGAGATATTGAAACTCAAAATTTTGACCAGAAAAAAAAATGGCAGTGTTACCCCTTATGTTTTTTTTCGGGGGGTGAAAAATTAAGTTTCTCCGATCTTCTCAAAACTCTGGATTCTGATAGAGGGCCACGAAACATGGTCCTGGGTGCAAAAATTGAGGCTCCAATCCCTTCCAGAGCTGAGATATTGAAACTCAAAATTTTGACCAGAAAAAAAAATGACAGTGTTACCCCTTATGTTTTTTTCGGGGGGTGAAAAATTAAGTTTCTCCGATCTTCTCAAAACTCTGGATTCTGATAGAGGGCCACGAGACATGGTCCTGGGTGCAAAAATTGAGGCTCCAAACCCTTCCAGAGCTAAGATATTGAAACTCAAAATTTTGACCAGAAAAAAAAATGACAGTGTTACCCCTTATGTTTTTTTTCGGGGGGTGAAAAATTAAGTTTCTCCGATCTTCTCAAAACTCTGGATTCTGATAGAGGGCCACGAGACATGGTCCTGGGTGCAAAAATTGAGGCTCCAATCCCTTCCAGAGCTGAGATATTGAAACTCAAAATTTTGACCAGAAAAAAAAAATGACAGTGTTACCCCTTATGTTTTTTTTCGGGGGGTGAAAAATTAAGTTTCTCCGATCTTCTCAAAACTCTGGATTCTGATAGAGGGCCACGAGACATGGTCCTGGGTGCAAAAATTGAGGCTCCAAACCCTTCCAGAGCTGAGATATTGAAACTCAAAATTTTGACCAGAAAAAAAAATGACAGTGTTACCCCTTATGTTTTTTTTCGGGGGGTGAAAAATTAAGTTTCTCCGATCTTCTCAAAACTCTGGATTCTGATAGAGGGCCACGAGACATGGTCCTGGGTGCAAAAATTGAGGCTCCAAACCCTTCCAGAGCTGAGATATTGAAACTCAAGATTTTGACCAGAAAAAAAAAATGACAGTGTTACCCCTTATGTTTTTTTTCGGGGGGTGAAAAATTAAGTTTCTCCGATCTTCTCAAAACTCTGGATTCTGATAGAGGGCCACGAGACATGGTCCTGGGTGCAAAAATTGAGGCTCCAATCCCTTCCAGAGCTGAGATATTGAAACTCAAAATTTTGACCAGAAAAAAAAATGACAGTGTTACCCCTTATGTTTTTTTTCGGGGGGTGAAAAATTAAGTTTCTCCGATCTTCTCAAAACTCTGGATTCTGATAGAGGGCCACGAGACATGGTCCTGGGTGCAAAAATTGAGGCTCCAAACCCTTCCAGAGCTGAGATATTGAAACTCAAAATTTTGACCAGAAAAAAAAAATGACAGTGTTACCCCTTATGTTTTTTTTCGGGGGGTGAAAAATTAAGTTTCTCCGATCTTCTCAAAACTCTGGATTCTGATAGAGGGCCACGAGACATGGTCCTGGGAGCAAAAATTGAGGCTCCAAACCCTTCCAGAGCTGAGATATTGAAACTCAAAATTTTGACCAGAAAAAAAATGACAGTGTTACCCCTTATGTTTTTTTCGGGGGGTGAAAAATTAAGTTTCTCTGATCTTCTCAAAACTCTGGATTCTGATAGAGGGCCACGAGACATGGTCCTGGGTGCAAAAATTGAGGCTCCAAACCCTTCCAGAGCTGAGATATTGAAACTCAAAATTTTGACCAGAAAAAAAATGGCAGTGTTACCCCTTATGTTTTTTTTCGGGGGGTGAAAAATTAAGTTTCTCCGATCTTCTCAAAACTCTGGATTCTGATAGAGGGCCACGAGACATGGTCCTGGGTGCAAAAATTGAGGCTCCAATCCCTTCCAGAGCTGAGATATTGAAACTCAAAATTTTGACCAGAAAAAAAAAATGACAGTGTTACCCCTTATGTTTTTTTTTCGGGGGGTGAAAAATTAAGTTTCTTCGATCTTCTCAAAACTCTGGATTCTGATAGAGGGCCACGAGACATGGTCCTGGGAACAAAAATTGAGGCTCCAAACCCTTCCAGAGCTGAGATATTGAAACTCAAAATTTTGACCAGAAAAAAAATGACAGTGTTACCCCTTATGTTTTTTTCGGGGGGTGAAAAATTAAGTTTCTCCGATCTTCTCAAAACTCTGGATTCTGATAGAGGGCCACGAGACATGGTCCTGGGTGCAAAAATTGAGGCTCCAAACCCTTCCAGAGCTGAGATATTGAAACTCAAAATTTTGACCAGAAAAAAAAATGGCAGTGTTACCCCTTATGTTTTTTTTCAGGGGGTGAAAAATTAAGTTTCTCTGATCTTCTCAAAACTCTGGATTCTGATAGAGGGCCACGAGACATGGTCCTGGGTGCAAAAATTGAGGCTCCAAACCCTTCCAGAGCTGAGATATTGAAACTCAAAATTTTGACCAGAAAAAAAAATGACAGTGTTACCCCTTATGTTTTTTTCGGGGGGTGAAAAATTAAGTTTCTCCGATCTTCTCAAAACTCTGGATTCTGATAGAGGGCCACGAGACATGGTCCTGGGTGCAAAAATTGAGGCTCCAAACCCTTCCAGAGCTGAGATATTGAAACTCAAAATTTTGACCAGAAAAAAAAATGACAGTGTTACCCCTTATGTTTTTTTTCGGGGGGTGAAAAATTAAGTTTCTCCGATCTTCTCAAAACTCTGGATTCTGATAGAGGGCCACGAGACATGGTCCTGGGTGCAAAAATTTAGGCTCCAATCCCTTCCAGAGCTGAGATATTGAAACTCAAAATTTTGACCAGAAAAAAAATGACAGTGTTACCCCTTATGTTTTTTTCGGGGGGTGAAAAATTAAGTTTCTCCGATCTTCTCAAAACTCTGGATTCTGATAGAGGGCCACGAGACATGGTCCTGGGTGCAAAAATTGAGGCTCCAAACCCTTCCAGAGCTGAGATATTGAAACTCAAAATTTTGACCAGAAAAAAAAATGACAGTGTTACCCCTTATGTTTTTTTTTCGGGGGGTGAAAAATTAAGTTTCTCCGATCTTCTAAAAACTCTGGATTCTGATAGAGGGCCACGAGACATGGTCCTGGGTGCAAAAATTGAGGCTCCAAACCCTTCCAGAGCTGAGATATTGAAACTCAAAATTTTGACCAGAAAAAAAAATGACAGTGTTACCCCTTATGTTTTTTTCGGGGGGTGAAAAATTAAGTTTCTCCGATCTTCTCAAAACTCTGGATTCTGATAGAGGGCCACGAGACATGGTCCTGGGTGCAAAAATTGAGGCTCCAATCCCTTCCAGAGCTGAGATATTGAAACTCAAAATGTTGACCAGAAAAAAAAATGACAGTGTTACCCCTTATGTTTTTTTTTCGGGGGGTGAAAAATTAAGTTTCTCCGATCTTCTCAAAACTCTGGATTCTGATAGAGGGCCACGAGACATGGTCCTGGGTGCAAAAATTGAGGCTCCAAACCCTTCCAGAGCTGAGATATTGAAACTCAAAATTTTGACCAGAAAAAAAAATGACAGTGTTACCCCTTATGTTTTTTTCGGGGGGTGAAAAATTAAGTTTCTCCGATCTTCTCAAAACTCTGGATTCTGATAGAGGGCCACGAGACATGGTCCTGGGTGCAAAAATTGAGGCTCCAATCCCTTCCAGAGCTGAGATATTGAAACTCAAAATTTTGACCAGAAAAAAAATGACAGTGTTACCCCTTATGTTTTTTTTTCGGGGGGTTAAAAATTAAGTTTCTCCGATCTTCTCAAAACTCTGGATTCTGATAAAGGGCCACGAGACATGGTCCTGGGTGCAAAAAATGAGGCTCCAATCCCTTCCAGAGCTGAGATATTGAAACTCAAAATTTTGACCAGAAAAAAAAAATGACAGTGTTACCCCTTATGTTTTTTTTCGGGGGGTGAAAAATTAAGTTTCTCCGATCTTCTCAAAACTCTGGATTCTGATAGAGGGCCACGAGACATGGTCCTGGGTGCAAAAATTGAGGCTCCAATCCCTTCCAGAGCTGAGATATTGAAACTCAAAATTTTGACCAGAAAAAAAAAATGACAGTGTTACCCCTTATGTTTTTTTTCAGGGGGGGGGGGATTAAGTTTCTCTGATCTTCTCAAAACTCTGGATTCTGATAGAGGGCCACGAGACATGGTCCTGGGTGCAAAAATTTAGGCTCCAAACCCTTCCAGAGCTGAGATATTGAAACTCAAAATTTTGACCAGAAAAAAAAAATGACAGTGTTACCCCTTATGTTTTTTTTCGGGGGGTGAAAAATTAAGTTTCTCCGATCTTCTCAAAACTCTGGATTCTGATAGAGGGCCACGAGACATGGTCCTGGGTGCAAAAATTGAGGCTCCAATCCTTTCCAGAGCTGAGATATTGAAACTCAAAATTTTGACCAGAAAAAAAAAATGACAGTGTTACCCCTTATGTTTTTTTTCGGGGGGTGAAAAATTAAGTTTCTCCGATCTTCTCAAAACTCTGGATTCTGATAGAGGGCCACGAGACATGGTTCTGGGTGCAAAAATTGAGGCTCCAAACCCTTCCAGAGCTGAGATATTGAAACTCAAAATTTTGACCAGAAAAAAAAAATGACAGTGTTACCCCTTATGTTTTTTTTCGGGGGGTGAAAAATTAAGTTTCTCCGATCTTCTCAAAACTCTGGATTCTGATAGAGGGCCACGAGACATGGTCCTGGGTGCAAAAATTGAGGCTCCAATCCCTTCCAGAGCTGAGATATTGAAACTCAAAATTTTGACCAGAAAAAAAAAATGACAGTGTTACCCCTTATGTTTTTTTTCGGGGGGTGAAAAATTAAGTTTCTCCGATCTTCTCAAAACTCTGGATTCTGATAGAGGGCCACGAGACATGGTCCTGGGTGCAAAAATTGAGGCTCCAATCCCTTCCAGAGCTGAGATATTGAAACTCAAAATTTTGACCAGAAAAAAAAATGACAGTGTTACCCCTTATGTTTTTTTTCGGGGGGTGAAAAATTAAGTTTCTCCGATCTTCTCAAAACTCTGGATTCTGATAGAGGGCCACGAGACATGGTCCTGGGTGCAAAAATTGAGGCTCCAAACCCTTCCAGAGCTGAGATATTGAAACTCAAAATTTTGACCAGAAAAAAAAAATGACAGTGTTACCCGTTATGTTTTTTTTCGGGGGGTGAAAAATTAAGTTTCTCCGATCTTCTCAAAACTCTGGATTCTGATAGAGGGCCACGAGACATGGTCCTGGGTGCAAAAATTGAGGCTCCAATCCCTTCCAGAGCTGAGATATTGAAACTCAAAATTTTGACCAGAAAAAAAAATGACAGTGTTACCCCTTATGTTTTTTTTCAGGGGGGGGGGGGAAATTAAGTTTCTCCGATCTTCTCAAAACTCTGGATTCTGATAGAGGGCCACGAGACATGGTCCTGGGTGCAAAAATTGAGGCTCCAAACCCTTCCAGAGCTGAGATATTGAAACTTAAAATTTTGACCAGAAAAAAAATGACAGTGTTACCCCTTATGTTTTTTTTCGGGGGGGTGAAAAATTAAGTTTCTCCGATCTTCTCAAAACTCTGGATTCTGATAGAGGGCCACGAGACATGGTCCTGGGTGCAAAAATTGAGGCTCCAAACCCTTCCAGAGCTGAGATATTGAAACTCAAAATTTTGACCAGAAAAAAAAAATGACAGTGTTACCCCTTATGTTTTTTTTCGGGGGGTGAAAAATTAAGTTTCTCCGATCTTCTCAAAACTCTGGATTCTGATAGAGGGCCACGAGACATGGTCCTGGGTGCAAAAATTGAGGCTCCAAACCCTTCCAGAGCTGAGATATTGAAACTCAAAATTTTGACCAGAAAAAAAAATGACAGTGTTACCCCTTATGTTTTTTTTCGGGGGGTGAAAAATTAAGTTTCTCCGATCTTCTCAAAACTCTGGATTCTGATAGAGGGCCACGAGACATGGTCCTGGGTGCAAAAATTGAGGCTCCAAACCCTTCCAGAGCTGAGATATTGAAACTCAAGATTTTGACCAGAAAAAAAATGACAGTGTTACCCCTTATGTTTTTTTTCGGGGGGTGAAAAATTAAGTTTCTCCGATCTTCTCAAAACTCTGGATTCTGATAGAGGGCCACGAGACATGGTCCTGGGTGCAAAAATTGAGGCTCCAATCCCTTCCAGAGCTGAGATATTGAAACTCAAAATTTTGACCAGAAAAAAAAATGACAGTGTTACCCCTTATGTTTTTTTTCGGGGGGTGAAAAATTAAGTTTCTCCGATCTTCTCAAAACTCTGGATTCTGATAGAGGGCCACGAGACATGGTCCTGGGTGCAAAAATTGAGGCTCCAAACCCTTCCAGAGCTGAGATATTGAAACTCAAAATTTTGACCAGAAAAAAAAAATGACAGTGTTACCCCTTATGTTTTTTTTCGGGGGGTGAAAAATTAAGTTTCTCCGATCTTCTCAAAACTCTGGATTCTGATAGAGGGCCACGAGACATGGTCCTGGGTGCAAAAATTGAGGCTCCAAACCCTTCCAGAGCTGAGATATTGAAACTCAAAATTTTGACCAGAAAAAAAAAATGACAGTGTTACCCCTTATGTTTTTTTTCGGGGGGTGAAAAATTAAGTTTCTCCGATCTTCTCAAAACTCTGGATTCTGATAGAGGGCCACGAGACATGGTCCTGGGTGCAAAAATTGAGGCTCCAAATCCTTCCAGAGCTGAGATATTGAAACTGAAAATTTTGACCAGAAAAAAAATGACAGTGTTACCCCTTATGTTTTTTTTCGGGGGGTGAAAAATTAAGTTTCTCCGATCTTCTCAAAACTCTGGATTCTGATAGAGGGCCACGAGACATGGTCCTGGGTGCAAAAATTGAGGCTCCAATCCCTTCCAGAGCTGAGATATTGAAACTCAAAATTTTGACCAGAAAAAAAAATGACAGTGTTACCCCTTATGTTTTTTTTCGGGGGGTGAAAAATTAAGTTTCTCCGATCTTCTCAAAACTCTGGATTCTGATAGAGGGCCACGAGACATGGTCCTGGGTGCAAAAATTGAGGCTCCAAACCCTTCCAGAGCTGAGATATTGAAACTCAAAATTTTGACCAGAAAAAAAAAATGACAGTGTTACCCCTTATGTTTTTTTTTCGGGGGGTGAAAAATTAAGTTTCTCCGATCTTCTCAAAACTCTGGATTCTGATAGAGGGCCACGAGACATGGTCCTGGGTGCAAAAATTGAGGCTCCAAATCCTTCCAGAGCTGAGATATTGAAACTGAAAATTTTGACCAGAAAAAAAATGACAGTGTTACCCCTTATGTTTTTTTTCGGGGGGTGAAAAATTAAGTTTCTCCGATCTTCTCAAAACTCTGGATTCTGATAGAGGGCCACGAGACATGGTCCTGGGTGCAAAAATTGAGGCTCCAATCCCTTCCAGAGCTGAGATATTGAAACTCAAAATTTTGACCAGAAAAAAAAATGACAGTGTTACCCCTTATGTTTTTTTTCGGGGGGTGAAAAATTAAGTTTCTCCGATCTTCTCAAAACTCTGGATTCTGATAGAGGGCCACGAGACATGGTCCTGGGTGCAAAAATTGAGGCTCCAAACCCTTCCAGAGCTGAGATATTGAAACTCAAAATTTTGACCAGAAAAAAAAATGACAGTGTTACCCCCGATGTTTTTTTTTTCGGGGGGTGAAAAATTAAGTTTCTCCGATCTTCTCAAAACTCTGGATTCTGATAGAGGGCCACGAGACATGGTCCTGGGTGCAAAAATTGAGGCTCCAATCCCTTCCAGAGCTGAGATATTGAAACTCAAAATTTTGACCAGAAAAAAAAATGACAGTGTTACCCCTTATGTTTTTTTTCAGGGGGGGGGGGGGGGAAATTAAGTTTCTCCGATCTTCTCAAAACTCTGGATTCTGATAGAGGGCCACGAGACATGGTCCTGGGTGCAAAAATTGAGGCTCCAAACCCTTCCAGAGCTGAGATATTGAAACTTAAAATTTTGACCAGAAAAAAAATGACAGTGTTACCCCTTATGTTTTTTTTCGGGGGGGTGAAAAATTAAGTTTCTCCGATCTTCTCAAAACTCTGGATTCTGATAGAGGGCCACGAGACATGGTCCTGGGTGCAAAAATTGAGGCTCCAAACCCTTCCAGAGCTGAGATATTGAAACTCAAAATTTTGACCAGAAAAAAAAAATGACAGTGTTACCCCTTATGTTTTTTTTCGGGGGGTGAAAAATTAAGTTTCTCCGATCTTCTCAAAACTCTGGATTCTGATAGAGGGCCACGAGACATGGTCCTGGGTGCAAAAATTGAGGCTCCAAACCCTTCCAGAGCTGAGATATTGAAACTCAAAATTTTGACCAGAAAAAAAAATGACAGTGTTACCCCTGATGTTTTTTTTTCGGGGGGTGAAAAATTAAGTTTCTCCGATCTTCTCAAAACTCTGGATTCTGATAGAGGGCCACGAGACATGGTCCTGGGTGCAAAAATTGAGGCTCCAAACCCTTCCAGAGCTGAGATATTGAAACTCAAGATTTTGACCAGAAAAAAAATGACAGTGTTACCCCTTATGTTTTTTTTCGGGGGGTGAAAAATTAAGTTTCCCCGATCTTCTCAAAACTCTGGATTCTGATAGAGGGCCACGAGACATGGTCCTGGGTGCAAAAATTGAGGCTCCAATCCCTTCCAGAGCTGAGATATTGAAACTCAAAATTTTGACCAGAAAAAAAAATGACAGTGTTACCCCTTATGTTTTTTTTCGGGGGGTGAAAAATTAAGTTTCTCCGATCTTCTCAAAACTCTGGATTCTGATAGAGGGCCACGAGACATGGTCCTGGGTGCAAAAATTGAGGCTCCAAACCCTTCCAGAGCTGAGATATTGAAACTCAAAATTTTGACCAGAAAAAAAAAATGACAGTGTTACCCCTTATGTTTTTTTTCGGGGGGTGAAAAATTAAGTTTCTCCGATCTTCTCAAAACTCTGGATTCTGATAGAGGGCCACGAGACATAGTCCTGGGTGCAAAAATTGAGGCTCCAAACCCTTCCAGAGCTGAGATATTGAAACTCAAAATTTTGACCAGAAAAAAAAAAATGACAGTGTTACCCCTTATGTTTTTTTTCGGGGGGTGAAAAATTAAGTTTCTCCGATCTTCTCAAAACTCTGGATTCTGATAGAGGGCCACGAGACATGGTCCTGGGTGCAAAAATTGAGGCTCCAAATCCTTCCAGAGCTGAGATATTGAAACTGAAAATTTTGACCAGAAAAAAAATGACAGTGTTACCCCTTATGTTTTTTTTCGGGGGGTGAAAAATTAAGTTTCTCCGATCTTCTCAAAACTCTGGATTCTGATAGAGGGCCACGAGACATGGTCCTGGGTGCAAAAATTGAGGCTCCAATCCCTTCCAGAGCTGAGATATTGAAACTCAAAATTTTGACCAGAAAAAAAAATGACAGTGTTACCCCTTATGTTTTTTTTCAGGGGGTGAAAAATTAAGTTTCTCCGATCTTCTCAAAACTCTGGATTCTGATAGAGGGCCACGAGACATGGTCCTGGGTGCAAAAATTGAGGCTCCAAACCCTTCCAGAGCTGAGATATTGAAACTCAAAATTTTGACCAGAAAAAAAAAATGACAGTGTTACCCCTTATGTTTTTTTTTCGGGGGGTGAAAAATTAAGTTTCTCCGATCTTCTCAAAACTCTGGATTCTGATAGAGGGCCACGAGACATGGTCCTGGGTGCAAAAATTGAGGCTCCAAATCCTTCCAGAGCTGAGATATTGAAACTGAAAATTTTGACCAGAAAAAAAATGACAGTGTTACCCCTTATGTTTTTTTTCGGGGGGTGAAAAATTAAGTTTCTCCGATCTTCTCAAAACTCTGGATTCTGATAGAGGGCCACGAGACATGGTCCTGGGTGCAAAAATTGAGGCTCCAATCCCTTCCAGAGCTGAGATATTGAAACTCAAAAATTTGACCAGAAAAAAAAATGACAGTGTTACCCCTTATGTTTTTTTTCGGGGGGTGAAAAATTAAGTTTCTCCGATCTTCTCAAAACTCTGGATTCTGATAGAGGGCCACGAGACATGGTCCTGGGTGCAAAAATTGAGGCTCCAAACCCTTCCAGAGCTGAGATATTGAAACTCAAAATTTTGACCAGAAAAAAAAATGACAGTGTTACCCCCGATGTTTTTTTTTCGGGGGGTGAAAAATTAAATTTCTCCGATCTTCTCAAAACTCTGGATTCTGATAGAGGGCCACGAGACATGGTCCTGGGTGCAAAAATTGAGGCTCCAATCCCTTCCAGAGCTGAGATATTGAAACTCAAAATTTTGACCAGAAAAAAAAATGACAGTGTTACCCCTTATGTTTTTTTTCGGGGGGTGAAAAATAAAGTTTCTCCGATCTTCTCAAAACTCTGGATTCTGATAGAGGGCCACGAGACATGGTCCTGGGTGTAAAAATTGAGGCTCCAATCCCTTCCAGAGCTGAGATATTGAAACTTAAAATTTTGACCAGAAAAAAAAATGACAGTGTTACCCCTTATGGTTTTTTTCGGGGGGTGAAAAATTAAGTTTCTCCGATCTTCTCAAAACTCTGGATTCTGATAGAGGGCCACGAGACATGGTCCTGGGTGCAAAAATTGAGGCTCCAAACCCTTCCAGAGCTGAGATATTGAAACTCAAAATTTTGACCAGAAAAAAAAAATGACAGTGTTACCCCTTATGTTTTTTTTCGGGGGGTGAAAAATTAAGTTTCTCCGATCTTCTCAAAACTCTGGATTCTGATAGAGGGCCACGAGACATGGTCCTGGGTGCAAAAATTGAGGCTCCAATCCCTTCCAGAGCTGAGATATTGAAACTCAAAATTTTGACCAGAAAAAAAAAATGACAGTGTTACCCCTTATGTTTTTTTTTGGGGGGTGAAAAATTAAGTTTCTCCGATCTTCTCAAAACTCTGGATTCTGATAGAGGGCCACGAGACATGGTCCTGGGTGCAAAAATTGAGGCTCCAAACCTTTCCAGAGCTGAGATATTGAAACTCAAAATTTTGACCAGAAAAAAAAAATGACAGTGTTACCCCTTATGTTTTTTTTCGGGGGGTGAAAAATTAAGTTTCTCCGATCTTCTCAAAACTCTGGATTCTGATAGAGGGCCACGAGACATGGTCCTGTGAGCAAAAATTGAGGCTCCAAACCCTTCCAGAGCTGAGATATTGAAACTCAAAATTTTGACCAGAAAAAAAAATGACAGTGTTACCCCTTATGTTTTTTTCGGGGGGTGAAAAATTAAGTTTCTCCGATCTTCTCAAAACTCTGGATTCTGATAGAGGGCCACGAGACATGGTCCTGGGTGCAAAAATTGAGGCTCCAAACCCTTCCAGAGCTGAGATATTGAAACTCAAAATTTTGACCAGAAAAAAAAATGGCAGTGTTACCCCTTATGTTTTTTTTCGGGGGGTGAAAAATTAAGTTTCTCCGATCTTCTCAAAACTCTGGATTCTGATAGAGGGCCACGAAACATGGTCCTGGGTGCAAAAATTGAGGCTCCAATCCCTTCCAGAGCTGAGATATTGAAACTCAAAATTTTGACCAGAAAAAAAAATGACAGTGTTACCCCTTATGTTTTTTTCGGGGGGTGAAAAATTAAGTTTCTCCGATCTTCTCAAAACTCTGGATTCTGATAGAGGGCCACGAGACATGGTCCTGGGTGCAAAAATTGAGGCTCCAAACCCTTCCAGAGCTGAGATATTGAAACTCAAAATTTTGACCAGAAAAAAAAAATGACAGTGTTACCCCTTATGTTTTTTTTTCGGGGGGTGAAAAATTAAGTTTCTCCGATCTTCTAAAAACTCTGGATTCTGATAGAGGGCCACGAGACATGGTCCTGGGTGCAAAAATTGAGGCTCCAAACCCTTCCAGAGCTGAGATATTGAAACTCAAAATTTTGACCAGAAAAAAAAAAAATGACAGTGTTACCCCTTATGTTTTTTTTCAGGGGGGGGGGGGGGATTAAGTTTCTCCGATCTTCTCAAAACTCTGGATTCTGATAGAGGGCCACGAGACATGGTCCTGGGTGCAAAAATTGAGGCTCCAAACCCTTCCAGAGCTGAGATATTGAAACTTAAAATTTTGACCAGAAAAAAAATGACAGTGTTACCCCTTATGTTTTTTTTCGGGGGGGTGAAAAATTAAGTTTCTCCGATCTTCTCAAAACTCTGGATTCTGATAGAGGGCCACGAGACATGGTCCTGGGTGCAAAAATTGAGGCTCCAAACCCTTCCAGAGCTGAGATATTGAAACTCAAAATTTTGACCAGAAAAAAAAAATGACAGTGTTACCCCTTATGTTTTTTTTCGGGGGGTGAAAAATTAAGTTTCTCCGATCTTCTCAAAACTCTGGATTCTGATAGAGGGCCACGAGACATGGTCCTGGGTGCAAAAATTGAGGCTCCAATCCCTTCCAGAGCTGAGATATTGAAACTCAAAATTTTGACCAGAAAAAAAAATGACAGTGTTACCCCTTATGTTTTTTTTTCGGGGGGTGAAAAATTAAGTTTCTCCGATCTTCTCAAAACTCTGGATTCTGATAGAGGGCCACGAGACATGGTCCTGGGTGCAAAAATTGAGGCTCCAAACCCTTCCAGAGCTGAGATATTGAAACTCAAAATTTTGACCAGAAAAAAAAATGACAGTGTTACCCCTTATGTTTTTTTTCGGGGGGTGAAAAATTAAGTTTCTCCGATCTTCTCAAAACTCTGGATTCTGATAGAGGGCCACGAGACATGGTCCTGGGTGCAAAAATTGAGGCTCCAATCCCTTCCAGAGCTGAGATATTGAAACTCAAAATTTTGACCAGAAAAAAAAATGACAGTGTTACCCCTTATGTTTTTTTTCGGGGGGTGAAAAATTAAGTTTCTCCGATCTTCTCAAAACTCTGGATTCTGATAGAGGGCCACGAGACATGGTCCTGGGTGCAAAAATTGAGGCTCCAATCCCTTCCAGAGCTGAGATATTGAAACTCAAAATTTTGACCAGAAAAAAAAAATGACAGTGTTACCCCTTATGTTTTTTTTCGGGGGGTGAAAAATTAAGTTTCTCCGATCTTCTCAAAACTCTGGATTCTGATAGAGGGCCACGAGACATGGTCCTGGGTGCAAAAATTGAGGCTCCAAACCCTTCCAGAGCTGAGATATTGAAACTCAAAATTTTGACCAGAAAAAAAAAATGACAGTGTTACCCCTTATGTTTTTTTTCGGGGGGTGAAAAATTAAGTTTCTCCGATCTTCTCAAAACTCTGGATTCTGATAGAGGGCCACGAGACATGGTCCTGGGTGCAAAAATTGAGGCTCCAAACCCTTCCAGAGCTGAGATATTGAAACTCAAAATTTTGACCAGAAAAAAAAATGACAGTGTTACCCCTTATGTTTTTTTCGGGGGGTGAAAAATTAAGTTTCTCCGATCTTCTCAAAACTCTGGATTCTGATAGAGGGCCACGAGACATGGTCCTGGGTGCAAAAATTGAGGCTCCAATCCCTTCCAGAGCTGAGATATTGAAACTCAAAATTTTGACCAGAAAAAAAAAATGACAGTGTTACCCCTTATGTTTTTTTTCGGGGGGTGAAAAATTAAGTTTCTCCGATCTTCTCAAAACTCTGGATTCTGATAAAGGGCCACGAGACATGGTCCTGGGTGCAAAAATTGAGGCTCCAAACCCTTCCAGAGCTGAGATATTGAAACTCAAAATTTTGACCAGAAAAAAAAAATGACAGTGTTACCCCTTATGTTTTTTTTCGGGGGGTGAAAAATTAAGTTTCTCCGATCTTCTCAAAACTCTGGATTCTGATAGAGGGCCACGAGACATGGTCCTGGGTGCAAAAAATGAGGCTCCAATCCCTTCCAGAGCTGAGATATTGAAACTCAAAATTTTGACCAGAAAAAAAAAATGACAGTGTTACCCCTTATGTTTTTTTTCGGGGGGTGAAAAATTAAGTTTCTCCGATCTTCTCAAAACTCTGGATTCTGATAGAGGGCCACGAGACATGGTCCTGGGTGCAAAAATTGAGGCTCCAATCCCTTCCAGAGCTGAGATATTGAAACTCAAAATTTTGACCAGAAAAAAAAATGACAGTGTTACCCCTTATGTTTTTTTTCAGGGGGGGGGGGGGATTAAGTTTCTCCGATCTTCTCAAAACTCTGGATTCTGATAGAGGGCCACGAGACATGGTCCTGGGTGCAAAAATTGAGGCTCCAAACCCTTCCAGAGCTGAGATATTGAAACTTAAAATTTTGACCAGAAAAAAAATGACAGTGTTACCCCTTATGTTTTTTTTCGGGGGGGTGAAAAATTAAGTTTCTCCGATCTTCTCAAAACTCTGGATTCTGATAGAGGGCCACGAGACATGGTCCTGGGTGCAAAAATTGAGGCTCCAAACCCTTCCAGAGCTGAGATATTGAAACTCAAAATTTTGACCAGAAAAAAAAAATGACAGTGTTACCCCTTATGTTTTTTTTCGGGGGGTGAAAAATTAAGTTTCTCCGATCTTCTCAAAACTCTGGATTCTGATAGAGGGCCACGAGACATGGTCCTGGGTGCAAAAATTGAGGCTCCAATCCCTTCCAGAGCTGAGATATTGAAACTCAAAATTTTGACCAGAAAAAAAAAATGACAGTGTTACCCCTTATGTTTTTTTTCGGGGGGTGAAAAATTAAGTTTCTCCGATCTTCTCAAAACTCTGGATTCTGATAGAGGGCCACGAGACATGGTCCTGGGTGCAAAAATTGAGGCTCCAAACCCTTCCAGAGCTGAGATATTGAAACTCAAAATTTTGACCAGAAAAAAAAAATGACAGTGTTACCCCTTATGTTTTTTTTCGGGGGGTGAAAAATTAAGTTTCTCCGATCTTCTCAAAACTCTGGATTCTGATAGAGGGCCACGAGACATGGTCCTGGGTGCAAAAATTGAGGCTCCAATCCCTTCCAGAGCTGAGATATTGAAACTGAAAATTTTGACCAGAAAAAAAAAATGACAGTGTTACCCCTTATGTTTTTTTTCGGGGGGTGAAAAATTAAGTTTCTCCGATCTTCTCAAAACTCTGGATTCTGATAGAGGGCCACGAGACATGGTCCTGGGTGCAAAAATTGAGGCTCCAATCCCTTCCAGAGCTGAGATATTGAAACTCAAAATTTTGACCAGAAAAAAAAATGACAGTGTTACCCCTTATGTTTTTTTTCGGGGGGTGAAAAATTGAGTTTCTCCGATCTTCTCAAAACTCTGGATTCTGATAGAGGGCCACGAGACATGGTCCTGGGTGCAAAAATTGAGGCTCCAAACCCTTCCAGAGCTGAGATATTGAAACTCAAAATTTTGACCAGAAAAAAAAAATGACAGTGTTACCCCTTATGTTTTTTTTCGGGGGGTGAAAAATTAAGTTTCTCCGATCTTCTCAAAACTCTGGATTCTGATAGAGGGCCACGAGACATGGTCCTGGGTGCAAAAATTGAGGCTCCAATCCCTTCCAGAGCTGAGATATTGAAACTCAAAATTTTGACCAGAAAAAAAAATGACATTGTTACCCCTTATGTTTTTTTTCAGGGGGGGGGGGGGGGGGGGAATTAAGTTTCTCCGATCTTCTCAAAACTCTGGATTCTGATAGAGGGCCACGAGACATGGTCCTGGGTGCAAAAATTGAGGCTCCAAACCCTTCCAGAGCTGAGATATTGAAACTTAAAATTTTGACCAGAAAAAAAATGACAGTGTTACCCCTTATGTTTTTTTTCGGGGGGGGTGAAAAATTAAGTTTCTCCGATCTTCTCAAAACTCTGGATTCTGATAGAGGGCCACGAGACATGGTCCTGGGTGAAAAAAATTGAGGCTCCAATCCCTTCCAGAGCTGAGATATTGAAACTCAAAATTTTGACCAGAAAAAAAAAAATGACAGTGTTACCCCTTATGTTTTTTTTCGGGGGGTGAAAAATTAAGTTTCTCCGATCTTCTCAAAACTCTGGATTCTGATAGAGGGCCACGAGACATGGTCCTGGGTGCAAAAATTGAGGCTCCAATCCCTTCCAGAGCTGAGATATTGAAACTTAAAATTTTGACCAGAAAAAAAAATGACAGTGTTACCCCTTATGGTTTTTTTCGGGGGGTGAAAAATTAAGTTTCTCCGATCTTCTCAAAACTCTGGATTCTGATAGAGGGCCACGAGACATGGTCCTGGGTGCAAAAATTGAGGCTCCAAACCCTTCCAGAGCTGAGATATTGAAACTCAAAATTTTGACCAGAAAAAAAAATGACAGTGTTACCCCTTATGTTTTTTTTCGGGGGGTGAAAAATTAAGTTTCTCCGATCTTCTCAAAACTCTGGATTCTGATAGAGGGCCACGAGACATGGTCCTGTGTGCAAAAATTGAGGCTCCAATCCCTTCCAGAGCTGAGATATTGAAACTCAAAATTTTGACCAGAAAAAAAAAAATGACAGTGTTACCCCTTATGTTTTTTTTCGGGGGGTGAAAAATTAAGTTTCTCCGATCTTCTCAAAACTCTGGATTCTGATAGAGGGCCACGAGACATGGTCCTGGGTGCAAAAATTGAGGCTCCAAACCTTTCCAGAGCTGAGATATTGAAACTCAAAATTTTGACCAGAAAAAAAAAATGACAGTGTTACCCCTTATGTTTTTTTTCGGGGGGTGAAAAATTAAGTTTCTCCGATCTTCTCAAAACTCTGGATTCTGATAGAGGGCCACGAGACATGGTCCTGTGAGCAAAAATTGAGGCTCCAAACCCTTCCAGAGCTGAGATATTGAAACTCAAAATTTTGACGAGAAAAAAAAATGACAGTGTTACCCCTTATGTTTTTTTCGGGGGGTGAAAAATTAAGTTTCTCCGATCTTCTCAAAACTCTGGATTCTGATAGAGGGCCACGAGACATGGTCCTGGGTGCAAAAATTGAGGCTCCAAACCCTTCCAGAGCTGAGATATTGAAACTCAAAATTTTGACCAGAAAAAAAATGGCAGTGTTACCCCTTATGTTTTTTTTCGGGGGGTGAAAAATTAAGTTTCTCCGATCTTCTCAAAACTCTGGATTCTGATAGAGGGCCACGAAACATGGTCCTGGGTGCAAAAATTGAGGCTCCAATCCCTTCCAGAGCTGAGATATTGAAACTCAAAATTTTGACCAGAAAAAAAAATGACAGTGTTACCCCTTATGTTTTTTTCGGGGGGTGAAAAATTAAGTTTCTCCGATCTTCTCAAAACTCTGGATTCTGATAGAGGGCCACGAGACATGGTCCTGGGTGCAAAAATTGAGGCTCCAAACCCTTCCAGAGCTAAGATATTGAAACTCAAAATTTTGACCAGAAAAAAAAATGACAGTGTTACCCCTTATGTTTTTTTTCGGGGGGTGAAAAATCAAGTTTCTCCGATCTTCTCAAAACTCTGGATTCTGATAGAGGGCCACGAGACATGGTCCTGGGTGCAAAAATTGAGGCTCCAATCCCTTCCAGAGCTGAGATATTGAAACTCAAAATTTTGACCAGAAAAAAAAATGACAGTGTTACCCCTTATGTTTTTTTTCGGGGGGTGAAAAATTAAGTTTCTCCGATCTTCTCAAAACTCTGGATTCTGATAGAGGGCCACGAGACATGGTCCTGGGTGCAAAAATTGAGGCTCCAAACCCTTCCAGAGCTGAGATATTGAAACTCAAAATTTTGACCAGAAAAAAAAAATGACAGTGTTACCCCTTATGTTTTTTTTTCGGGGGGTGAAAAATTAAGTTTCTCCGATCTTCTAAAAACTCTGGATTCTGATAGAGGGCCACGAGACATGGTCCTGGGTGCAAAAATTGAGGCTCCAAACCCTTCCAGAGCTGAGATATTGAAACTCAAAATTTTGACCAGAAAAAAAATGACAGTGTTACCCCTTATGTTTTTTTCGTGGGGGTGAAAAATTAAGTTTCTCCGATCTTCTCAAAACTCTGGATTCTGATAGAGGGCCACGAGACATGGTCCTGGGTGCAAAAATTGAGGCTCCAAACCCTTCCAGAGCTAAGATATTGAAACTCAAAATTTTGACCAGAAAAAAAAATGACAGTGTTACCCCTTATGTTTTTTTTCGGGGGGTGAAAAATTAAGTTTCTCCGATCTTCTCAAAACTCTGGATTCTGATAGAGGGCCACGAGACATGGTCCTGGGTGCAAAAATTGAGGCTCCAATCCCTTCCAGAGCTGAGATATTGAAACTCAAAATTTTGACCAGAAAAAAAAATGACAGTGTTACCCCTTATGTTTTTTTTCGGGGGGTGAAAAATTAAGTTTCTCCGATCTTCTCAAAACTCTGGATTCTGATAGAGGGCCACGAGACATGGTCCTGGGTGCAAAAATTGAGGCTCCAAACCCTTCCAGAGCTGAGATATTGAAACTCAAAATTTTGACCAGAAAAAAAAAATGACAGTGTTACCCCTTATGTTTTTTTTCGGGGGGTGAAAAATTAAGTTTCTCCGATCTTCTAAAAACTCTGGATTCTGATAGAGGGCCACGAGACATGGTCCTGGGTGCAAAAATTGAGGCTCCAAACCCTTCCAGAGCTGAGATATTGAAACTCAAAATTTTGACCAGAAAAAAAAAATGACAGTGTTACCCCTTATGTTTTTTTTCAGGGGGGGGGGGGGGGATTAAGTTTCTCCGATCTTCTCAAAACTCTGGATTCTGATAGAGGGCCACGAGACATGGTCCTGGGTGCAAAAATTGAGGCTCCAAACCCTTCCAGAGCTGAGATATTGAAACTTAAAATTTTGACCAGAAAAAAAATGACAGTGTTACCCCTTATGTTTTTTTTTCGGGGGGGTGAAAAATTAAGTTTCTCCGATCTTCTCAAAACTCTGGATTCTGATAGAGGGCCACGAGACATGGTCCTGGGTGCAAAAATTGAGGCTCCAAACCCTTCCAGAGCTGAGATATTGAAACTCAAAATTTTGACCAGAAAAAAAAAATGACAGTGTTACCCCTTATGTTTTTTTTCGGGGGGTGAAAAATTAAGTTTCTCCGATCTTCTCAAAACTCTGGATTCTGATAGAGGGCCACGAGACATGGTCCTGGGTGCAAAAATTGAGGCTCCAAACCCTTCCAGAGCTGAGATATTGAAACTCAAAATTTTGACCAGAAAAAAAAAATGACAGTGTTACCCCTTATGTTTTTTTTCGGGGGGTGAAAAATTAAGTTTCTCCGATCTTCTCAAAACTCTGGATTCTGATAGAGGGCCACGAGACATGGTCCTGGGTGCAAAAAATGAGGCTCCAATCCCTTCCAGAGCTGAGATATTGAAACTCAAAATTTTGACCAGAAAAAAAAAATGACAGTGTTACCCCTTATGTTTTTTTTTCAGGGGGGGGGGGGGGGATTAAGTTTCTCCGATCTTCTCAAAACTCTGGATTCTGATAGAGGGCCACGAGACATGGTCCTGGGTGCAAAAATTGAGGCTCCAAACCCTTCCAGAGCTGAGATATTGAAACTTAAAATTTTGACCAGAAAAAAAATGACAGTGTTACCCCTTATGTTTTTTTTCGGGGGGGGTGAAAAATTAAGTTTCTCCGATCTTCTCAAAACTCTGGATTCTGATAGAGGGCCACGAGACATGGTCCTGGGTGCAAAAATTGAGGCTCCAAACCCTTCCAGAGCTGAGATATTGAAACTCAAAATTTTGACCAGAAAAAAAAAATGACAGTGTTACCCCTTATGTTTTTTTTCGGGGGGTGAAAAATTAAGTTTCTCCGATCTTCTCAAAACTCTGGATTCTGATAGAGGGCCATGAGACATGGTCCTGGGTGCAAAAATTGAGGCTCCAATCCCTTCCAGAGCTGAGATATTGAAACTCAAAATTTTGACCAGAAAAAAAAATGACAGTGTTACCCCTTATGTTTTTTTTCGGGGGGTGAAAAATTAAGTTTCTCCGATCTTCTCAAAACTCTGGATTCTGATAGAGGGCCACGAGACATGGTCCTGGGTGCAAAAATTGAGGCTCCAAACCCTTCCAGAGCTAAGATATTGAAACTCAAAATTTTGACCAGAAAAAAAAAATGACAGTGTTACCCCTTATGTTTTTTTTCGGGGGGTGAAAAATTAAGTTTCTCCGATCTTCTCAAAACTCTGGATTCTGATAGAGGGCCACGAGACATGGTCCTGGGTGCAAAAATTGAGGCTCCAATCCCTTCCAGAGCTGAGATATTGAAACTCAAAATTTTGACCAGAAAAAAAAATGACAGTGTTACCCCTTATGTTTTTTTTCGGGGGGTGAAAAATTAAGTTTCTCCGATCTTCTCAAAACTCTGGATTTTGATAGAGGGCCACGAGACATGGTCCTGGGTGCAAAAATTGAGGCTCCAAACCCTTCCAGATCTGAGATATTGAAACTCAAAATTTTGACCAGAAAAAAAAAATGACAGTGTTACCCCTTATGTTTTTTTTTCGGGGGGTGAAAAATTAAGTTTCTCCGATCTTCTAAAAACTCTGGATTCTGATAGAGGGCCACGAGACATGGTCCTGGGTGCAAAAATTGAGGCTCCAAACCCTTCCAGAGCTGAGATATTGAAACTCAAAATGTTGACCAGAAAAAAAAATGACAGTGTTACCCCTTATGTTTTTTTTCGGGGGGTGAAAAATTTAGTTTCTCCGATCTTCTCAAAACTCTGGATTCTGATAGAGGGCCACGAGACATGGTCCTGGGTGCAAAAATTGAGGCTCCAAACCCTTCCAGAGCTGAGATATTGAAACTCAAAATTTTGACCAGAAAAAAAAAATGACAGTGTTACCCCTTATGTTTTTTTTGGGGGGTGAAAAATTAAGTTTCTCCGATCTTCTCAAAACTCTGGATTCTGATAGAGGGCCACGAGACATGGTCCTGGGTGCAAAAATTGAGGCTCCAATCCCTTCCAGAGCTGAGATATTGAAACTCAAAATTTTGACCAGAAAAAAAAAATGACAGTGTTACCCCTTATGTTTTTTTTCGGGGGGTGAAAAATTAAGTTTCTCCGATCTTCTCAAAACTCTGGATTCTGATAGAGGGCCACGAGACATGGTCCTGGGTGCAAAAATTGAGGCTCCAATCCCTTCCAGAGCTGAGATATTGAAACTCAAAATTTTGACCAGAAAAAAAAAATGACAGTGTTTCCCCTTATGTTTTTTTTCGGGGGGTGAAAAATTAAGTTTCTCCGATCTTCTCAAAACTCTGGATTCTGATAGAGGGCCACGAGACATGGTCCTGTGAGCAAAAATTGAGGCTCCAAACCCTTCCAGAGCTGAGATATTGAAACTCAAAATTTTGACCAGAAAAAAAAATGACAGTGTTACCCCTTATGTTTTTTTCGGGGGGTGAAAAATTAAGTTTCTCCGATCTTCTCAAAACTCTGGATTCTGATAGAGGGCCACGAGACATGGTCCTGGGTGCAAAAATTGAGGCTCCAAACCCTTCCAGAGCTGAGATATTGAAACTCAAAATTTTGACCAGAAAAAAAAATGGCAGTGTTACCCCTTATGTTTTTTTTCGGGGGGTGAAAAATTAAGTTTCTCCGATCTTCTCAAAACTCTGGATTCTGATAGAGGGCCACGAAACATGGTCCTGGGTGCAAAAATTGAGGCTCCAATCCCTTCCAGAGCTGAGATATTGAAACTCAAAATTTTGACCAGAAAAAAAAATGACAGTGTTACCCCTTATGTTTTTTTCGGGGGGTGAAAAATTAAGTTTCTCCGATCTTCTCAAAACTCTGGATTCTGATAGAGGGCCACGAGACATGGTCCTGGGTGCAAAAATTGAGGCTCCAAACCCTTCCAGAGCTAAGATATTGAAACTCAAAATTTTGACCAGAAAAAAAAATGACAGTGTTACCCCTTATGTTTTTTTTCGGGGGGTGAAAAATTAAGTTTCTCCGATCTTCTCAAAACTCTGGATTCTGATAGAGGGCCACGAGACATGGTCCTGGGTGCAAAAATTGAGGCTCCAATCCCTTCCAGAGCTGAGATATTGAAACTCAAAATTTTGACCAGAAAAAAAAAATGACAGTGTTACCCCTTATGTTTTTTTTCGGGGGGTGAAAAATTAAGTTTCTCCGATCTTCTCAAAACTCTGGATTCTGATAGAGGGCCACGAGACATGGTCCTGGGTGCAAAAATTGAGGCTCCAAACCCTTCCAGAGCTGAGATATTGAAACTCAAAATTTTGACCAGAAAAAAAAATGACAGTGTTACCCCTTATGTTTTTTTTCGGGGGGTGAAAAATTAAGTTTCTCCGATCTTCTCAAAACTCTGGATTCTGATAGAGGGCCACGAGACATGGTCCTGGGTGCAAAAATTGAGGCTCCAAACCCTTCCAGAGCTGAGATATTGAAACTCAAGATTTTGACCAGAAAAAAAAAATGACAGTGTTACCCCTTATGTTTTTTTTCGGGGGGTGAAAAATTAAGTTTCTCCGATCTTCTCAAAACTCTGGATTCTGATAGAGGGCCACGAGACATGGTCCTGGGTGCAAAAATTGAGGCTCCAATCCCTTCCAGAGCTGAGATATTGAAACTCAAAATTTTGACCAGAAAAAAAAATGACAGTGTTACCCCTTATGTTTTTTTTCGGGGGGTGAAAAATTAAGTTTCTCCGATCTTCTCAAAACTCTGGATTCTGATAGAGGGCCACGAGACATGGTCCTGGGTGCAAAAATTGAGGCTCCAAACCCTTCCAGAGCTGAGATATTGAAACTCAAAATTTTGACCAGAAAAAAAAAATGACAGTGTTACCCCTTATGTTTTTTTTCGGGGGGTGAAAAATTAAGTTTCTCCGATCTTCTCAAAACTCTGGATTCTGATAGAGGGCCACGAGACATGGTCCTGGGAGCAAAAATTGAGGCTCCAAACCCTTCCAGAGCTGAGATATTGAAACTCAAAATTTTGACCAGAAAAAAAATGACAGTGTTACCCCTTATGTTTTTTTCGGGGGGTGAAAAATTAAGTTTCTCCGATCTTCTCAAAACTCTGGATTCTGATAGAGGGCCACGAGACATGGTCCTGGGTGCAAAAATTGAGGCTCCAAACCCTTCCAGAGCTGAGATATTGAAACTCAAAATTTTGACCAGAAAAAAAATGGCAGTGTTACCCCTTATGTTTTTTTTCGGGGGGTGAAAAATTAAGTTTCTCCGATCTTCTCAAAACTCTGGATTCTGATAGAGGGCCACGAGACATGGTCCTGGGTGCAAAAATTGAGGCTCCAATCCCTTCCAGAGCTGAGATATTGAAACTCAAAATTTTGACCAGAAAAAAAAAAATGACAGTGTTACCCCTTATGTTTTTTTTTCGGGGGGTGAAAAATTAAGTTTCTTCGATCTTCTCAAAACTCTGGATTCTGATAGAGGGCCACGAGACATGGTCCTGGGAACAAAAATTGAGGCTCCAAACCCTTCCAGAGCTGAGATATTGAAACTCAAAATTTTGACCAGAAAAAAAATGACAGTGTTACCCCTTATGTTTTTTTCGGGGGGTGAAAAATTAAGTTTCTCCGATCTTCTCAAAACTCTGGATTCTGATAGAGGGCCACGAGACATGGTCCTGGGTGCAAAAATTGAGGCTCCAAACCCTTCCAGAGCTGAGATATTGAAACTCAAAATTTTGACCAGAAAAAAAAATGGCAGTGTTACCCCTTATGTTTTTTTTCAGGGGGTGAAAAATTAAGTTTCTCTGATCTTCTCAAAACTCTGGATTCTGATAGAGGGCCACGAGACATGGTCCTGGGTGCAAAAATTGAGGCTCCAATCCCTTCAAGAGCTGAGATATTGAAACTCAAAATTTTGACCAGAAAAAAAATGACAGTGTTACCCCTTATGTTTTTTTCGGGGGGTGAAAAATTAAGTTTCTCCGATCTTCTCAAAACTCTGGATTCTGATAGAGGGCCACGAGACATGGTCCTGGGTGCAAAAATTGAGGCTCCAAACCCTTCCAGAGCTGAGATATTGAAACTCAAAATTTTGACCAGAAAAAAAAATGACAGTGTTACCCCTTATGTTTTTTTCGGGGGGTGAAAAATTAAGTTTCTCCGATCTTCTCAAAACTCTGGATTCTGATAGAGGGCCACGAGACATGGTCCTGGGTGCAAAAATTGAGGCTCCAAACCCTTCCAGAGCTGAGATATTGAAACTCAAAATTTTGACCAGAAAAAAAAATGACAGTGTTACCCCTTATGTTTTTTTTCGGGGGGTGAAAAATTAAGTTTCTCCGATCTTCTCAAAACTCTGGATTCTGATAGAGGGCCACGAGACATGGTCCTGGGTGCAAAAATTTAGGCTCCAATCCCTTCCAGAGCTGAGATATTGAAACTCAAAATTTTGACCAGAAAAAAAATGACAGTGTTACCCCTTATGTTTTTTTCGGGGGGTGAAAAATTAAGTTTCTCCGATCTTCTCAAAACTCTGGATTCTGATAGAGGGCCACGAGACATGGTCCTGGGTGCAAAAATTGAGGCTCCAAACCCTTCCAGAGCTGAGATATTGAAACTCAAAATTTTGACCAGAAAAAAAAATGACAGTGTTACCCCTTATGTTTTTTTTTCGGGGGGTGAAAAATTAAGTTTCTCCGATCTTCTAAAAACTCTGGATTCTGATAGAGGGCCACGAGACATGGTCCTGGGTGCAAAAATTGAGGCTCCAAACCCTTCCAGAGCTGAGATATTGAAACTCAAAATTTTGACCAGAAAAAAAAATGACAGTGTTACCCCTTATGTTTTTTTCGGGGGGTGAAAAATTAAGTTTCTCCGATCTTCTCAAAACTCTGGATTCTGATAGAGGGCCACGAGACATGGTCCTGGGTGCAAAAATTGAGGCTCCAATCCCTTCCAGAGCTGAGATATTGAAACTCAAAATGTTGACCAGAAAAAAAAATGACAGTGTTACCCCTTATGTTTTTTTTTCGGGGGGTGAAAAATTAAGTTTCTCCGATCTTCTCAAAACTCTGGATTCTGATAGAGGGCCACGAGACATGGTCCTGGGTGCAAAAATTGAGGCTCCAAACCCTTCCAGAGCTGAGATATTGAAACTCAAAATTTTGACCAGAAAAAAAAATGACAGTGTTACCCCTTATGTTTTTTTCGGGGGGTGAAAAATTAAGTTTCTCCGATCTTCTCAAAACTCTGGATTCTGATAGAGGGCCACGAGACATGGTCCTGGGTGCAAAAATTGAGGCTCCAATCCCTTCCAGAGCTGAGATATTGAAACTCAAAATTTTGACCAGAAAAAAAATGACAGTGTTACCCCTTATGTTTTTTTTTCGGGGGGTTAAAAATTAAGTTTCTCCGATCTTCTCAAAACTCTGGATTCTGATAAAGGGCCACGAGACATGGTCCTGGGTGCAAAAAATGAGGCTCCAATCCCTTCCAGAGCTGAGATATTGAAACTCAAAATTTTGACCAGAAAAAAAAAATGACAGTGTTACCCCTTATGTTTTTTTTCGGGGGGTGAAAAATTAAGTTTCTCCGATCTTCTCAAAACTCTGGATTCTGATAGAGGGCCACGAGACATGGTCCTGGGTGCAAAAATTGAGGCTCCAATCCCTTCCAGAGCTGAGATATTGAAACTCAAAATTTTGACCAGAAAAAAAAAATGACAGTGTTACCCCTTATGTTTTTTTTCAGGGGGGGGGGATTAAGTTTCTCTGATCTTCTCAAAACTCTGGATTCTGATAGAGGGCCACGAGACATGGTCCTGGGTGCAAAAATTTAGGCTCCAAACCCTTCCAGAGCTGAGATATTGAAACTCAAAATTTTGACCAGAAAAAAAAAATGACAGTGTTACCCCTTATGTTTTTTTTCGGGGGGTGAAAAATTAAGTTTCTCCGATCTTCTCAAAACTCTGGATTCTGATAGAGGGCCACGAGACATGGTCCTGGGTGCAAAAATTGAGGCTCCAATCCTTTCCAGAGCTGAGATATTGAAACTCAAAATTTTGACCAGAAAAAAAAAATGACAGTGTTACCCCTTATGTTTTTTTTCGGGGGGTGAAAAATTAAGTTTCTCCGATCTTCTCAAAACTCTGGATTCTGATAGAGGGCCACGAGACATGGTTCTGGGTGCAAAAATTGAGGCTCCAAACCCTTCCAGAGCTGAGATATTGAAACTCAAAATTTTGACCAGAAAAAAAAAATGACAGTGTTACCCCTTATGTTTTTTTTCGGGGGGTGAAAAATTAAGTTTCTCCGATCTTCTCAAAACTCTGGATTCTGATAGAGGGCCACGAGACATGGTCCTGGGTGCAAAAATTGAGGCTCCAATCCCTTCCAGAGCTGAGATATTGAAACTCAAAATTTTGACCAGAAAAAAAAAATGACAGTGTTACCCCTTATGTTTTTTTTCGGGGGGTGAAAAATTAAGTTTCTCCGATCTTCTCAAAACTCTGGATTCTGATAGAGGGCCACGAGACATGGTCCTGGGTGCAAAAATTGAGGCTCCAATCCCTTCCAGAGCTGAGATATTGAAACTCAAAATTTTGACCAGAAAAAAAAATGACAGTGTTACCCCTTATGTTTTTTTTCGGGGGGTGAAAAATTAAGTTTCTCCGATCTTCTCAAAACTCTGGATTCTGATAGAGGGCCACGAGACATGGTCCTGGGTGCAAAAATTGAGGCTCCAAACCCTTCCAGAGCTGAGATATTGAAACTCAAAATTTTGACCAGAAAAAAAAAATGACAGTGTTACCCGTTATGTTTTTTTTCGGGGGGTGAAAAATTAAGTTTCTCCGATCTTCTCAAAACTCTGGATTCTGATAGAGGGCCACGAGACATGGTCCTGGGTGCAAAAATTGAGGCTCCAATCCCTTCCAGAGCTGAGATATTGAAACTCAAAATTTTGACCAGAAAAAAAAATGACAGTGTTACCCCTTATGTTTTTTTTCAGGGGGGGGGGGAAATTAAGTTTCTCCGATCTTCTCAAAACTCTGGATTCTGATAGAGGGCCACGAGACATGGTCCTGGGTGCAAAAATTGAGGCTCCAAACCCTTCCAGAGCTGAGATATTGAAACTTAAAATTTTGACCAGAAAAAAAATGACAGTGTTACCCCTTATGTTTTTTTTCGGGGGGGTGAAAAATTAAGTTTCTCCGATCTTCTCAAAACTCTGGATTCTGATAGAGGGCCACGAGACATGGTCCTGGGTGCAAAAATTGAGGCTCCAAACCCTTCCAGAGCTGAGATATTGAAACTCAAAATTTTGACCAGAAAAAAAAAATGACAGTGTTACCCCTTATGTTTTTTTTCGGGGGGTGAAAAATTAAGTTTCTCCGATCTTCTCAAAACTCTGGATTCTGATAGAGGGCCACGAGACATGGTCCTGGGTGCAAAAATTGAGGCTCCAAACCCTTCCAGAGCTGAGATATTGAAACTCAAAATTTTGACCAGAAAAAAAAATGACAGTGTTACCCCTTATGTTTTTTTTCGGGGGGTGAAAAATTAAGTTTCTCCGATCTTCTCAAAACTCTGGATTCTGATAGAGGGCCACGAGACATGGTCCTGGGTGCAAAAATTGAGGCTCCAAACCCTTCCAGAGCTGAGATATTGAAACTCAAGATTTTGACCAGAAAAAAAATGACAGTGTTACCCCTTATGTTTTTTTTCGGGGGGTGAAAAATTAAGTTTCTCCGATCTTCTCAAAACTCTGGATTCTGATAGAGGGCCACGAGACATGGTCCTGGGTGCAAAAATTGAGGCTCCAATCCCTTCCAGAGCTGAGATATTGAAACTCAAAATTTTGACCAGAAAAAAAAATGACAGTGTTACCCCTTATGTTTTTTTTCGGGGGGTGAAAAATTAAGTTTCTCCGATCTTCTCAAAACTCTGGATTCTGATAGAGGGCCACGAGACATGGTCCTGGGTGCAAAAATTGAGGCTCCAAACCCTTCCAGAGCTGAGATATTGAAACTCAAAATTTTGACCAGAAAAAAAAAATGACAGTGTTACCCCTTATGTTTTTTTTCGGGGGGTGAAAAATTAAGTTTCTCCGATCTTCTCAAAACTCTGGATTCTGATAGAGGGCCACGAGACATGGTCCTGGGTGCAAAAATTGAGGCTCCAAACCCTTCCAGAGCTGAGATATTGAAACTCAAAATTTTGACCAGAAAAAAAAAATGACAGTGTTACCCCTTATGTTTTTTTTCGGGGGGTGAAAAATTAAGTTTCTCCGATCTTCTCAAAACTCTGGATTCTGATAGAGGGCCACGAGACATGGTCCTGGGTGCAAAAATTGAGGCTCCAAATCCTTCCAGAGCTGAGATATTGAAACTGAAAATTTTGACCAGAAAAAAAATGACAGTGTTACCCCTTATGTTTTTTTTCGGGGGGTGAAAAATTAAGTTTCTCCGATCTTCTCAAAACTCTGGATTCTGATAGAGGGCCACGAGACATGGTCCTGGGTGCAAAAATTGAGGCTCCAATCCCTTCCAGAGCTGAGATATTGAAACTCAAAATTTTGACCAGAAAAAAAAATGACAGTGTTACCCCTTATGTTTTTTTTCGGGGGGTGAAAAATTAAGTTTCTCCGATCTTCTCAAAACTCTGGATTCTGATAGAGGGCCACGAGACATGGTCCTGGGTGCAAAAATTGAGGCTCCAAACCCTTCCAGAGCTGAGATATTGAAACTCAAAATTTTGACCAGAAAAAAAAAATGACAGTGTTACCCCTTATGTTTTTTTTCGGGGGGTGAAAAATTAAGTTTCTCCGATCTTCTCAAAACTCTGGATTCTGATAGAGGGCCACGAGACATGGTCCTGGGTGCAAAAATTGAGGCTCCAAATCCTTCCAGAGCTGAGATATTGAAACTGAAAATTTTGACCAGAAAAAAAATGACAGTGTTACCCCTTATGTTTTTTTTCGGGGGGTGAAAAATTAAGTTTCTCCGATCTTCTCAAAACTCTGGATTCTGATAGAGGGCCACGAGACATGGTCCTGGGTGCAAAAATTGAGGCTCCAATCCCTTCCAGAGCTGAGATATTGAAACTCAAAATTTTGACCAGAAAAAAAAATGACAGTGTTACCCCTTATGTTTTTTTTCGGGGGGTGAAAAATTAAGTTTCTCCGATCTTCTCAAAACTCTGGATTCTGATAGAGGGCCACGAGACATGGTCCTGGGTGCAAAAATTGAGGCTCCAAACCCTTCCAGAGCTGAGATATTGAAACTCAAAATTTTGACCAGAAAAAAAAATGACAGTGTTACCCCCGATGTTTTTTTTTTCGGGGGGTGAAAAATTAAGTTTCTCCGATCTTCTCAAAACTCTGGATTCTGATAGAGGGCCACGAGACATGGTCCTGGGTGCAAAAATTGAGGCTCCAATCCCTTCCAGAGCTGAGATATTGAAACTCAAAATTTTGACCAGAAAAAAAAATGACAGTGTTACCCCTTATGTTTTTTTTCAGGGGGGGGGGGGGGGAAATTAAGTTTCTCCGATCTTCTCAAAACTCTGGATTCTGATAGAGGGCCACGAGACATGGTCCTGGGTGCAAAAATTGAGGCTCCAAACCCTTCCAGAGCTGAGATATTGAAACTTAAAATTTTGACCAGAAAAAAAATGACAGTGTTACCCCTTATGTTTTTTTTCGGGGGGGTGAAAAATTAAGTTTCTCCGATCTTCTCAAAACTCTGGATTCTGATAGAGGGCCACGAGACATGGTCCTGGGTGCAAAAATTGAGGCTCCAAACCCTTCCAGAGCTGAGATATTGAAACTCAAAATTTTGACCAGAAAAAAAAAATGACAGTGTTACCCCTTATGTTTTTTTTCGGGGGGTGAAAAATTAAGTTTCTCCGATCTTCTCAAAACTCTGGATTCTGATAGAGGGCCACGAGACATGGTCCTGGGTGCAAAAATTGAGGCTCCAAACCCTTCCAGAGCTGAGATATTGAAACTCAAGATTTTGACCAGAAAAAAAATGACAGTGTTACCCCTTATGTTTTTTTTCGGGGGGTGAAAAATTAAGTTTCCCCGATCTTCTCAAAACTCTGGATTCTGATAGAGGGCCACGAGACATGGTCCTGGGTGCAAAAATTGAGGCTCCAATCCCTTCCAGAGCTGAGATATTGAAACTCAAAATTTTGACCAGAAAAAAAAATGACAGTGTTACCCCTTATGTTTTTTTTCGGGGGGTGAAAAATTAAGTTTCTCCGATCTTCTCAAAACTCTGGATTCTGATAGAGGGCCACGAGACATGGTCCTGGGTGCAAAAATTGAGGCTCCAAACCCTTCCAGAGCTGATATATTGAAACTCAAAATTTTGACCAGAAAAAAAAAATGACAGTGTTACCCCTTATGTTTTTTTTCGGGGGGTGAAAAATTAAGTTTCTCCGATCTTCTCAAAACTCTGGATTCTGATAGAGGGCCACGAGACATAGTCCTGGGTGCAAAAATTGAGGCTCCAAACCCTTCCAGAGCTGAGATATTGAAACTCAAAATTTTGACCAGAAAAAAAAAAATGACAGTGTTACCCCTTATGTTTTTTTTCGGGGGGTGAAAAATTAAGTTTCTCCGATCTTCTCAAAACTCTGGATTCTGATAGAGGGCCACGAGACATGGTCCTGGGTGCAAAAATTGAGGCTCCAAATCCTTCCAGAGCTGAGATATTGAAACTGAAAATTTTGACCAGAAAAAAAATGACAGTGTTACCCCTTATGTTTTTTTTCGGGGGGTGAAAAATTAAGTTTCTCCGATCTTCTCAAAACTCTGGATTCTGATAGAGGGCCACGAGACATGGTCCTGGGTGCAAAAATTGAGGCTCCAATCCCTTCCAGAGCTGAGATATTGAAACTCAAAATTTTGACCAGAAAAAAAAATGACAGTGTTACCCCTTATGTTTTTTTTCAGGGGGTGAAAAATTAAGTTTCTCCGATCTTCTCAAAACTCTGGATTCTGATAGAGGGCCACGAGACATGGTCCTGGGTGCAAAAATTGAGGCTCCAAACCCTTCCAGAGCTGAGATATTGAAACTCAAAATTTTGACCAGAAAAAAAAAATGACAGTGTTACCCCTTATGTTTTTTTTTCGGGGGGTGAAAAATTAAGTTTCTCCGATCTTCTCAAAACTCTGGATTCTGATAGAGGGCCACGAGACATGGTCCTGGGTGCAAAAATTGAGGCTCCAAATCCTTCCAGAGCTGAGATATTGAAACTGAAAATTTTGACCAGAAAAAAAATGACAGTGTTACCCCTTATGTTTTTTTTCGGGGGGTGAAAAATTAAGTTTCTCCGATCTTCTCAAAACTCTGGATTCTGATAGAGGGCCACGAGACATGGTCCTGGGTGCAAAAATTGAGGCTCCAATCCCTTCCAGAGCTGAGATATTGAAACTCAAAAATTTGACCAGAAAAAAAAATGACAGTGTTACCCCTTATGTTTTTTTTCGGGGGGTGAAAAATTAAGTTTCTCCGATCTTCTCAAAACTCTGGATTCTGATAGAGGGCCACGAGACATGGTCCTGGGTGCAAAAATTGAGGCTCCAAACCCTTCCAGAGCTGAGATATTGAAACTCAAAATTTTGACCAGAAAAAAAAAATGACAGTGTTACCCCCGATGTTTTTTTTTCGGGGGGTGAAAAATTAAATTTCTCCGATCTTCTCAAAACTCTGGATTCTGATAGAGGGCCACGAGACATGGTCCTGGGTGCAAAAATTGAGGCTCCAATCCCTTCCAGAGCTGAGATATTGAAACTCAAAATTTTGACCAGAAAAAAAAATGACAGTGTTACCCCTTATGTTTTTTTTCGGGGGGTGAAAAATAAAGTTTCTCCGATCTTCTCAAAACTCTGGATTCTGATAGAGGGCCACGAGACATGGTCCTGGGTGTAAAAATTGAGGCTCCAATCCCTTCCAGAGCTGAGATATTGAAACTTAAAATTTTGACCAGAAAAAAAAATGACAGTGTTACCCCTTATGGTTTTTTTCGGGGGGTGAAAAATTAAGTTTCTCCGATCTTCTCAAAACTCTGGATTCTGATAGAGGGCCACGAGACATGGTCCTGGGTGCAAAAATTGAGGCTCCAAACCCTTCCAGAGCTGAGATATTGAAACTCAAAATTTTGACCAGAAAAAAAAAATGACAGTGTTACCCCTTATGTTTTTTTTCGGGGGGTGAAAAATTAAGTTTCTCCGATCTTCTCAAAACTCTGGATTCTGATAGAGGGCCACGAGACATGGTCCTGGGTGCAAAAATTGAGGCTCCAATCCCTTCCAGAGCTGAGATATTGAAACTCAAAATTTTGACCAGAAAAAAAAAATGACAGTGTTACCCCTTATGTTTTTTTTCGGGGGGTGAAAAATTAAGTTTCTCCGATCTTCTCAAAACTCTGGATTCTGATAGAGGGCCACGAGACATGGTCCTGGGTGCAAAAATTGAGGCTCCAAACCTTTCCAGAGCTGAGATATTGAAACTCAAAATTTTGACCAGAAAAAAAAAATGACAGTGTTACCCCTTATGTTTTTTTTCGGGGGGTGAAAAATTAAGTTTCTCCGATCTTCTCAAAACTCTGGATTCTGATAGAGGGCCACGAGACATGGTCCTGTGAGCAAAAATTGAGGCTCCAAACCCTTCCAGAGCTGAGATATTGAAACTCAAAATTTTGACCAGAAAAAAAAATGACAGTGTTACCCCTTATGTTTTTTTCGGGGGGTGAAAAATTAAGTTTCTCCGATCTTCTCAAAACTCTGGATTCTGATAGAGGGCCACGAGACATGGTCCTGGGTGCAAAAATTGAGGCTCCAAACCCTTCCAGAGCTGAGATATTGAAACTCAAAATTTTGACCAGAAAAAAAAATGGCAGTGTTACCCCTTATGTTTTTTTTCGGGGGGTGAAAAATTAAGTTTCTCCGATCTTCTCAAAACTCTGGATTCTGATAGAGGGCCACGAAACATGGTCCTGGGTGCAAAAATTGAGGCTCCAATCCCTTCCAGAGCTGAGATATTGAAACTCAAAATTTTGACCAGAAAAAAAAATGACAGTGTTACCCCTTATGTTTTTTTCGGGGGGTGAAAAATTAAGTTTCTCCGATCTTCTCAAAACTCTGGATTCTGATAGAGGGCCACGAGACATGGTCCTGGGTGCAAAAATTGAGGCTCCAAACCCTTCCAGAGCTGAGATATTGAAACTCAAAATTTTGACCAGAAAAAAAAAATGACAGTGTTACCCCTTATGTTTTTTTTTCGGGGGGTGAAAAATTAAGTTTCTCCGATCTTCTAAAAACTCTGGATTCTGATAGAGGGCCACGAGACATGGTCCTGGGTGCAAAAATTGAGGCTCCAAACCCTTCCAGAGCTGAGATATTGAAACTCAAAATTTTGACCAGAAAAAAAAAAAAATGACAGTGTTACCCCTTATGTTTTTTTTCAGGGGGGGGGGGGGGGATTAAGTTTCTCCGATCTTCTCAAAACTCTGGATTCTGATAGAGGGCCACGAGACATGGTCCTGGGTGCAAAAATTGAGGCTCCAAACCCTTCCAGAGCTGAGATATTGAAACTTAAAATTTTGACCAGAAAAAAAATGACAGTGTTACCCCTTATGTTTTTTTTCGGGGGGGTGAAAAATTAAGTTTCTCCGATCTTCTCAAAACTCTGGATTCTGATAGAGGGCCACGAGACATGGTCCTGGGTGCAAAAATTGAGGCTCCAAACCCTTCCAGAGCTGAGATATTGAAACTCAAAATTTTGACCAGAAAAAAAAAATGACAGTGTTACCCCTTATGTTTTTTTTCGGGGGGTGAAAAATTAAGTTTCTCCGATCTTCTCAAAACTCTGGATTCTGATAGAGGGCCACGAGACATGGTCCTGGGTGCAAAAATTGAGGCTCCAATCCCTTCCAGAGCTGAGATATTGAAACTCAAAATTTTGACCAGAAAAAAAAAATGACAGTGTTACCCCTTATGTTTTTTTTTCGGGGGGTGAAAAATTAAGTTTCTCCGATCTTCTCAAAACTCTGGATTCTGATAGAGGGCCACGAGACATGGTCCTGGGTGCAAAAATTGAGGCTCCAAACCCTTCCAGAGCTGAGATATTGAAACTCAAAATTTTGACCAGAAAAAAAAATGACAGTGTTACCCCTTATGTTTTTTTTCGGGGGGTGAAAAATTAAGTTTCTCCGATCTTCTCAAAACTCTGGATTCTGATAGAGGGCCACGAGACATGGTCCTGGGTGCAAAAATTGAGGCTCCAATCCCTTCCAGAGCTGAGATATTGAAACTCAAAATTTTGACCAGAAAAAAAAATGACAGTGTTACCCCTTATGTTTTTTTTCGGGGGGTGAAAAATTAAGTTTCTCCGATCTTCTCAAAACTCTGGATTCTGATAGAGGGCCACGAGACATGGTCCTGGGTGCAAAAATTGAGGCTCCAATCCCTTCCAGAGCTGAGATATTGAAACTCAAAATTTTGACCAGAAAAAAAAAATGACAGTGTTACCCCTTATGTTTTTTTTCGGGGGGTGAAAAATTAAGTTTCTCCGATCTTCTCAAAACTCTGGATTCTGATAGAGGGCCACGAGACATGGTCCTGGGTGCAAAAATTGAGGCTCCAAACCCTTCCAGAGCTGAGATA